>VXAZ01007497.1:809113-1149241 GCA_013399875.1 Gymnorhina tibicen
GTTTTTGTTTTTTGTTTTTTTTTTTTTTTTTTGTTTTTTTTTTTTTTAATTTAATGAACACATACATTCCACTGCAGATAGCTTAAGGGAGCATTTAATTTTTAGCATTTTTTGGATTAATAATAACACTGCTGTAGAAGAAGGAGTAGGTAACTGTGATTTTATTCTGAGCCAAAATGTTCCAGTTCTGCAAACTGTTCTGCATTTTCAGGTTAGGCTATAACATAAATACTTTTAAATAAGTTCTGAGGATGGGGGGAGGAAAGGAAGAACAACTGTTGGTAAGAGGTGGGATTTTTCCTCCACCAGAATATAATGAATTTTTCTTCAGAGGATTAAAGTGTTACAATAACAAAGAACAAGAGGCATTGTCTTTGCTAATGTGTAGAAATGATGAAAGGAAAAGTAGGAAAACCACTTACTGTTTTTGTTTGGTTGGTGTCCAGATGATCTCTGCTTTGGGAAAAGATGTGAAGGTTTCAGTTGTGGTTCTGCAATTATTTTATTGTGCTGTCTTTTCAAGACCTCAAAAGAATGACCTGTAAAATGATTTGAAAGTCATAGCTAGAGGCAACATACAACCTCACAATAAAATGAAACAGAACATTCCCTTGCCGGTGTTGTTGTTTGCCTTATGACTTGGCTGATAGAAGATGAGGCCATTCTGGATATTTTGCTTTAAGTGACCTTGAGGAAGCTATGAAAGTTTTGCTCTAAGGTGCTGAAATGATATTGAGTTTGTGTGTGTTCTCTCTCATGGAACGAACAAAGGAGTTCACATCCAGGTTTGTTATAAATTCTCTTTGCCATAAAGGTAAACTGAGGCACGGAGAAATTCACCTGCCAGTTTTTTAGCTGGGGAAAAAAGCCTCATATAAGAATTAAGAGTATGGAATCTCTACCCTCTGCCTCCTCTGTGTAAGCAGTTGATAGGCCATGTTTACTGAAAGATTAAAACTTTCTAAATCCCTGCATTAAGAATGGCTGTGCAGTTTGTGTATAGTAATGTGATTCAGATAAGTTGTTTCATTGTTGACAATTTGCTTGCTGCCCTTAAAATAATCCTTTTTAATTTCCCAAACAAAAAAGTTTCAAGATACTCAGTCATCAGTTTCCAAGTCTGTTTGCTTACCTAAGCACATATCCATAACCATTTTGTTTTGAGATTAAGTTGGAAATCTCAGAAGAATAAACTTCTCTGTGGGTATTCTGATTTAATTTACATTCAAAATGAGCTGACTATCGTGTTGCAGAGAATCGCTCTTTTCTCCACGTCTGGATTTTATGTGGGAACTGTGAAGTTAAAACAGAATTTTGTAATTATGATGCTAGTATATCCCTAAAAGTAAAGCTTTCATTTCAGCTGAAGACATTTATTTCTAAATGGGCTCTGGAAAGGGAATTCTGTCTAATTTTTGTGGTGCTGCCAAAAAAAAAAAAAAGATTATTTGCATTTAGGATAATCCATCGACAATGATATTTTTGCATTGATACTAATGCAGTACAAAGGGTTTTACTAACCACAGGATTACTAGTGAAAGCAAAAAAATTGCCTTCCTCAACAAAATCCCAGAAGTTACCTTGCAAAGAGTACTCAGCAGAAAGCAATCCGTGCCAAATTGCACCTTAAAATTGAGCAGCTTAGTCTCGTGTTTCGTTTGTGGTTTGGGAGGTGCTCCCTCAATGTTATACTCAAGTTTCTCTATGCTATGGGGTTGTAAGCACCTAACTGCCACTTAAAATTTAAAACTTTATACTTCCCAATTAACCAAAAGTGTAGATCATATAAATGTTTCATTCCTGGAAGTCCATTGTTCTTGTAACTCAGCCATCTTAATTAATCTTCAGTGAGCAAAGAAAGCAATGGGACCATGTCTGAAATTGTACTGAACTGGGGAAAATGAGATACACTTTAGCAGCTCGGAAGAAAGCTAAAACAGCTTGATGGAGGAAAAAGCAGCCACTTTGGATGGTGGTTCAGCTGAGAAAGCAGAATCAGAAAACGGCAATTGATTCACTAACTATCACAGCATCAGTCCATTCAGGAGGCTTGTGGAGATCCCATTGCATGTCTGGATCAAAGGAGCTAAATTAAAGCAGGCTTCCTGGAAAGGACTGAAATAGAAAAGTAGCATTAGGGAAAGCAGGAGGGCATCTGAGTCTAAGAGGAGCATTGATTTTGAATTTTTCATCAGTCACGTGAATTTAAAATCAAATAACACACCTATTGTGGCATTGTAATTCTGCATATTCCTTTATGACTCTTTCCAAATTACAACATTCTCCTGCTGAATGTGCTCTTTAATAACAGGTTCCTAATGCTATGCACCCAATTTATCATTTCTTCTCTGGAAATTGCAAGTAGTTCCTTCTTCTAAATAAAGCAGTGTACAGTGGTTGCTCTTCAGTAACAAAACCACCCAATTACATCGAATATATCATCTGCTATCCTAAGAAAAGAGAAATATCATGGTATCATGAATATCAATTATGTCACAACGCTTGGTAAATGGCAAATTTTTAATGGGAGTCACATTATGCCTTAATGTGAGCCAATTTTACAGTGCATATAACTGTAAAATCTTCTACCTCTTTCCAAATAAATTGTCTCTTCTGTTTCATGAGTACCAGTGTGATAATAGCTCTTGCAGTGAAGATGGCAAAAGTGCAATTTAGTAGTGGATAAATGTGTGTCTTAGGATTCTTTGAGAAGTTACATTTTTTTTTTCCCCTGAATTTTTTTTTTTTTTTGCCAGTAAAATATTTTATTTTAGAGACAGTAATTACTATCAGAGCATCTGTTTGGATTTTCCAGACTTCAGCATATGCATATTAGAAAGTCTTTATAATGAAGAGATAAAAACATTTTTATGCTAAGCTAAGTAAAACTGTGTAAACTGTTGAGCTATACAGTCCTTCTATGGATAATGTAAATTTATTAAGAATACATCATTTTCTTGCTCACCTTTTTAATTTAACTGATTGAATTTTGTGTTTGAAAAGATGTTGTCAGGTCCACAGAATAAGAATATATTTTAAACTTCCTTAAAAGGTACTAAGGAATAACTGGCAAATCATCTTACCTGGATAAGTTGCAAGGTTTCAGTGGAAATCCAACCAGTGAAGCTTTCATTCTTGTGAACGGCCACCAATAGTCAAAAACTATTTAATAGTACTGTACTAATTCCATTTTGAGACACAAAGACACATGCAAGAGTCTGGAAAAAAAGTGTTCTCTTGCTGTCAAGTGATTTTCAGCTTGACAAATCTAGGAGTAGGTTGCGCAGCTCCTGGTAGGAAGCCGTGGCAATACAAGGATCATGGGCATGCTGAGGCTGAATCAGGCACCGTGTTTCAGGGCCTCTGGGAAGACGGATTGTTAGTGGGCAAGACCTAGTGCCAGTCTGGTCCTGGAAATAAAGAGAAGTATTTGGAAAAGAAAATCAAATAGAGTTCAATAAGTACTTTCTGTTGCTCCTGAAAAAGTTTCTGTGTGTTTGTAATGGAGCATATTCTTTTTGGTCTTCTAGGAAGAAACACACCTTTTTTGGGTTTATTGGGATTTTTTTAGGGGGATGTATGCAGACTGCCAGTCTTTAGTTACTGAAGAAATGTGTACAAATCAGTCAAAGAAGAGAGAAGCATCACGTCTTTCTGTAACTAATAGAAACTTCTGTAGTGATTTACGACTGAGATTCTCGCTTTCTTCTCTTTAAGAAGTTGATCAGTGTTAGTGGTAGGTAGAGAAACTAATGAAATAAAGTTGCTGTGTTCAGTCTGAAGGGGACTGTCACTGCCATAGGAAGTCTGTAGCTTGATACATAAAAACTCGAGATGTTTCTCCATCTCTAATATAATTGATCAGATGTAACCTCCTATTAAATTCAGAGTTCTTCAGAGTAAAGGCCTTGTGTAGTGCTAAGAACTTAGATTACACCAAAATGTAATTAAAACTGAATGGAAAAAGGTAAAACATAGATTTCTTCCACTTTTGGCATCTTTTCCAGTTGTGTTTTTTTTTTTTTTTACTACAACCTCTTGCCGATACCAAACAAAGTTGCCATTTCTGTGCAGGTGTAGTAAATTCTATCCTCACGTTTTATTGTTTGGAGAGTATATGTGTAAAGCCTAAAGATCAAAGCACGTATCTTACTTGTATGTGATGTTGAACTTCTAAGGTAGGGCATTTCCATCTTGATTTTGAATAAATGGAAGTTTATTACCTCTTCCTGTTTTGAGTTTTAACATTTGGAGCAAATATTGTTCTGAAATTTTAAAAAAAGTATTTTATATAATTTGCTAAAAAAAAAAAAAATAAAGCCCCAGCAATGCTGGTCAAAATGTTGCAAGAATTAATTGGATCACTTTTGCAAGTGGTGAGGCACTGGAACAGGTTGTCTGGAGAAGCAGTGGATGCTCCATCCGTGGCAGTGTTCAAGGCCAGGCTGGATGGGGCTCTGAGCAACCTGGTCTAGTGGGAAATGTCCTTGCCCATGGCAGGGGGTTGGAGTTATGATTTTTAAGGTTCCTGCCAACCCAAAACATTCTATGATTCCATATACATGTTTATTTGTTTGGTAGAGCCATTCTTGTGCATACTTGCTTCTCATAGTGTGTCATAAAATAGGCAATTGCTCAGTAAAGAAAAATGTGAAGAGTTGAATAAGCTAAAACATACAATAAAGCTCTGCAATTGAAAAAAAAAAAAGAAAAGGAAATTGGGAAAGAAAAAAATAAAGAAACCCATGTACAGAACTATTATAGACTGATAAGAATGAAGTTAAATCCTTTGGGATTACTTGGAGAACTACCAAGAGCCTTCAGAGAAACACTGATTTTGATTTGGACTCTGATGGAAATACCCCAAATTGGTGTCTGCTGAGTTGCGTGATGGGTTAACAGCAGCAGTTTTGGTGTCCAGATGTGTTATGACATAATTCTTGCAGCAGTAGCAATCAACACTGCACTCCATAGAGGCTGTGCTGCTTCTGATTTGAAAACTTGCTCTATCATTCTGCGCCTGCCTGAAATCAGAGGGGTCAAGATTTTTTGTGGGAGTACCCTCAAGGACAGCTGAAGAAAAAAGGCAATGAAAAGGAAAAACACTGTTTCAGTAGAGTGAGACTTTATTCCTGAACTGTAAAACAAACCAAAGAATGACATAGGAGGTTTAATATATAATAATATTGGGTTGGGAAAGGAGACAATGCTAAATCAGGAAGCAGTACCTCCAACTAATTGGTATGTACTAGGTGTACTTAAGCGTTTCATTTTTGTGGTTACAAAACACACAGTATCTTCTTTTGTTACAAGAAAAATAATTCTTCTTTTAAAAGGTATTATATAGTCCTCTGCAAGGAGAAGACAAGAAGTATTTGGGGAGAGAAAGGTCAAAATAGTTGGATAAGTCAAATAAAGAGCGTGTCAAAAGATTCATTGCCTATGAAAAGAAAATTGGGTTTTATTGTTAGCAGTGTTATGAGCTATCTGAAATGATTGTATCTGTACAGTGCTTTTTTTCTGAGCTTGTTTTCTTTCTTTTTTCCCCTTCACTCTGCCTGTGACAGATTATCACACTTGTGGCTCACTGGGTCTTGTTTTCTTTGCTTTACCTTCAAATTTTTCTTCATTATCATCTAGCCTGCGTAAAAAAATTGGAGTTCAAACAGGATACGCATGATTAAGTGTAAGTTTATAAACTCGGTAATTAATATCCACAACCACTATATTTAACAAGATCCAATATTTAATGCATCATATCCTTATAATATCATATATTATAATATGTGCATAGCAAAGGGTAGCGTGTGGCTCTGTTCTCTGGTTGAACCATAACATGTATGCCCACATTTCCTGTAAATCAAGATGCACTATGATTAAATTACTTAACTTATTCTTAATCCAATAACTCAAACACTCTGACAAAATTGGTACTTCATTCTTGACTAAATTGTAAATCAGATTCCACAAGCATGAGAAAGAGATTGCTATGATTATGCAAGCAATTAGTACTGGGGTTCAGTTTTGTAAAGTAAATTTTCTTTAGATAAAAATGCAGTTTTTCAAACTGCAAAATTTCACTGTCTTTGGCAGTTTTTCACTATTTGGTTTTAGGCTTTGAGTCTGGTAAAAGATTAGTGTTGTGTTGCGGGAAAGGAGTGTAGAATGTAGAGTATTCAACCCAGCTGCCTACAACTTCCTTAAGTGCCTATAAATTTAACTAAATTCCACTTGTGCTTCAGTATCAGTGTGGAAGTATTGCCTTGTAAACCCTGACCCACATTTGGGAATACCTTTGCTTATTTGAGTGCCCTGTATTTGTCATTTATGTTTTCCTGATTTGGGTTGAGGATGGGTTTAGACATTGCACCTTTGTGCACGGAGGTTCTCTTCTGTATCCAGTCATAGTAGAAAAAACACTAGAGGTTAAGGAAACCTCTAGAATCAAAAAACTAAAGCAGTTAAAGAAAATTTTAACATTTAAAATGTGCTGACACTATGAGGCAACCAGGAACAGCAGGTTTATTCTTTGTAATTTAGACACTTAAAGTCCATCTGTCTAGAATTTGGATTGCACAACTGTCACACTAAAGAGCATGTTTCCATTTGCTGCTTTGCTCCAGGCCACCTAGGGATTTCCAGTTATTTTTAAAGAGGAGTTACTGTGGAATTGACAGTGGGAAGAATGCAGGGATGCTATTCTTTTCATTCTTCCCCTCCCCACCACCAAATCAAAGACAATGGTTTCACTGTGGACTACTCACTGAATTGTCTTAAATCTGTACAGAGCACAAATGCAGGCATTCAGAAAACCTTCTAAAACCTTTCAGTTATTCTTGGCCTCTCCTTTGAGTTATAAAACTTACTTTTGATTGTGATAAGATGCTCCAGCATATATTTAAAAACCCCAAACCTGCTGGTCAATTAATGTCAGGATGAATGTATAGAATTACTTACTCAATATATGCACAGCTGCAAAGGTTTCACCGTTTTTGGGATGCTATCTTCTAGGAACATCACTGTGTCTTGAAGAAATATCTGTCATTTGAGCTGCTGGAGAATCCTTATTAGTTGCATAAAGCCTGCAAGAAAGAGTTAGGCAGATCTAATTCCAGCTGAGAGAGGAGTCAACCACATATTCAGAAGCTTATTATAGAACAGTGTGAAACACAAGGGTTCTTTCGGGAACTTACCAAGTTTTGTCGTTTATCTGTTACGTGGTTAGGGTAATGGTTTTTTTCTTATTTGTTTTTTCAGTTTTTCTTTCTGGGGTAAAGCAGCATCTACACTTTATTTTTGTATGTTTTTGAACTTTCATCCTGACCATTTTAAGATGTAGTTGGATTGCCTTCAGCAGCTTTGTATTGAAACATTTAATGCATGTATTTATTGAAAGAAATATGAAAATATGTGAAAATATCTGTGAATACTGTTTGGATGGAAAATTAAAGATGATAACCCTTTTTAACCATTCAAAAGGGTGTGAAAGAGCAAGAGAGATTCAAGAACTTCATTAATTGCTGTAGCATGACGTTACAAGCCACCTGCACTTCAAAGAATTTACAGTGAAGCAGATGGATTGATGAATATGCCATCAAAGATTTTGAGAATGTTTGTTTTAAAAATAAACTGCTTTCTAAGTCATTGACAATCAAAGCACACAACTTACAAAAATGTCACTGCTCTTTTTTTCTTGTATCACGCGTACTTTCGGAAGCATATCTTTGTCTTTGGGAGTGGGGTTCAGAGATGATGTGTTTCATATGGAATAGATTTGAAACAATATTCGTGTCATAAGATTTATGTCTCATGTGTAATGCATGTCTAATAACTGAGGTCAGTGGTTTTTTAATTTGGCTGCATGGGTCTGGGGCTCATAGAGGTGCAGAATTATTCCTCTTGAGTAAACTGGCTAGACTAAGACAACAGGATACAGTATGAGCATAGATAACAAAATAATGATCTACACTGGCAATTTTACAAGAACCTTCATTTGTATTCTCTTTTCAACAGAAAGGATGCAAATCTGTGCCTCCATAAGTGGCTTTATGATTAGTAAAGTCGTGCTCATCAGAGTACCCAGGAAACAGAACTCCAGAACCAAAGTAAATGTACTGCAGAGTTGTGGTTGACATCCTCAGTCCAGTCATTCCAACAGCAAAAGTGTTACTATTTCTGTGTGGTGGGGAGATGTTACTGCTCGGAGCTAAACAGCAGATATCAGGGACAAAGCAAAGGAAAAACAGTAAAATGTTCACTCTCTTTTGAGTGCTGACATTGCTATGTGTTCCGTGTTTTCTAGAACAGATCGACTCATCAAAACTTCTTTCCGTGGCTAAACATGGGGTTACATCAGAAACTTGCTATTAAGTTACCTTTGGACCTACTCATAGTGTAAATTTCACTTTCGTCATCTTCATTTCTTAAAACCATTATAAACAGCAAAATTCTGCTAATTTTTAAATCTATTTTGGTATCAGCTTATACTGCCTGCTAGATGAGCTCTTTTGAGAGAAAAACTGAGATGCACATTCTCAATTTAAAAGAAAAAATAGTTTTTAATTCTGCAGCTTGATTAGATGTTGATTGCTTCACAGAGTTACCTTGACTTGTAGAGGAAGGGTGATTGAGTGTCTTCAGTTAAAAGAAAGCAGAAGTAAGCTTATTTCTTCAAATATCTGAATGTGGAAAAAAGTAAAAATTACCTAAATCTAGTAGAAAAAACAAAAAGTTGAAAAGGAAATTAGGGAAAACCTAATAAAAGTTTTTAATATGTAGTATAATATTTTCTGCGCAGATGCTTGGAACATTTGAAAATGGATATCAAGGGAAGAAAAAACAGCGGAGAAGGGGCAGAAAAGACCCAGCACTTAAATTTAAATCTTTATTAATATTTAGTATGAGATGCTTTAGGAACATCAATCAGTCTTCCTTTTTTTTTTGCAATCAGGTAGTGGTATTCTCATCTAGATCTCCACTTTGGGAATGAACATTCAGATGTAAAAGAATTGATGTGTCTGTGGATAACAGGGCAATTTAGTCTGCAGACAAGAGTAACTTACTTGCTTTAGGAAGAAAGAGAAAAATGAAAGACAAAGATTCAAAGATGAGGAAAATGGAAATACAGCCGTGTTGTGTCAGATTTGAGTTCTCCAAAGTTTTAAATGTATGATTTCAGTGTGTCCTTCCAAGTGGTTTCATTTGACCTTTGTACATGGAACACTAAGCGTAATAGACTAAATATTTACTGAAGTCTTCAGTGATGAGTATTTGAACAATGCTGCTTTTTTTTTTCTTACAATACCAAAGATTAGGAATACCAAAGAAGAAGAAATAGTATGCTAAATACTGACAGTGTATATAAAAAACAGTGTAGGAAATGCCAGAGAAAATGTCCTTTTTATGTTTGTTTGAGGTTTATTCAGTGTTGTACATTTTATAGCTCTGTTTGGATGGTGAAGGGGGAAAATGAGCTAAGGAATAAAATCGTAATAGCTTAAAGAGACCTTTAAAAGCAGAAATAAAGGAAGTTAGTTTCATTAGGTTAACATTTGCTAAGCAAGGATTTGCACCCTCACTGGAAAAGAAAATGAAGCATCTGCAAATGAAAAAGACGGAAAACCATTTATTTCATGAAATACCGAACTGTTTGGAGGATGTCACTGTCCAGAGCAATCCTTGTCCTCGAGAGCCTGGTGGGCAGTTAGACTGCAGATTTACAACAAAGTGTTTGCACCTGGTGTTTAGCCATACTCTGGCTGTGTCAGCCTCTGACATAACTGTACCCTCGGATGTGATTCCTTTTTTCTAGCATGAGCTACTCATCCTTCTAGGACACTAGGTGGAATGGTAACTGTAGCAGAATATTGCATTTCTATTTTAATGGGAAATATTTGCCGTTTTACAACTCTCGTCTAGAAGTTACAACTTCCCTTTCTGTTTTTTCTCCTTATTCTTAAGGACATGAAGGTAAAATAAGCTTTGTTGAGCTATTACTGTCTTTGCTCTTTCTTTCTGTGAAGAACGATAGAGATGTTATCACTGAGTATTTGGTTGTTTTTATAATGAGTAAAATTTGTCTTCTGCATTTGGCTGGGTTTCATTAGTATTATTCAGTGTAGGTCAAAGTCAGTTTTAAGGTGACGTGTGTTTCTTAAATACCTGAGCTACAAAGAATTTGGTGAAATAACCATCTCTACATAGGATAGCACTTTTATTATCCCTTGATTCTTACTACCTGAAATACAAATTAAAGCATATCTCTATGCAGTTGCAGGAAATCTGAGATTCTGAACACCAACAAAATCCCTTTGTGATGCAGATGTGATTGGAAAGGTTGGAAGGCACAGAATACAGGGCATGGGGGTGGTGGAGTTTTTCTTGAGAAAGAGAGATTTGCAGTCTTTCAGATAGCAACTTGCCCAGATTTCACTATCCTGTCAGTACTTTGGAGTGTCATCCTAAAAGATGACTGCAGTTCAGATGTGGTAACTAAGTGCTTTGATGTCTCTCTTCATCCTTTGCACATCATAATCCATTTTCCTCCTCAGATCACCTCAGACTGTGATGTTATACAGCAGAATTTATATTCACTGTTCAGAAGAGTCTGGGTGATATCATAAATGTAACGGAATCTGCTTAAGCAATGTCTGATCTTTTCATCTGGCATTTATTTCAAAGGCTTGCTTGCAAGAATATTAAGTTTTGAGGAAAGACATTGTCATCTCAATGGTTTATCAGAATGAGATTAAAAGTACTGTTACTGTTCTGGTGTTTGGCTACATTTTGTAACTAACCGTTAACATCTGCTGAATTCAATTGTGTTTCAGTGCTTAGAACAAACTTTGGTTTGCTTTTCCTACTTATTTTTTCCTTATAATACTGAGATCAAATATGTGGCTAAAAACCTGGTCAAGCATGAAATTGTTTCTCACTGTTGCGGGCAATGGTTCAAATGGCTGCAAAATCAGGAGAATTGTGAAGATTTTTTTTTTTTCCCCAAGTGATGCTCAGAAACATAAGAGCACTAAGTAATAAGGATCACACATACAAATATATGTGATGCTCACTTGATAAACTGGTAATGCTTATAAACACTGTCTAATTGGGGCCCGTGTTTAGCTTTGGCAATACCTGTAGTCACAGCCACAAGTCCTAGAAGTGGTGTAGATCTTGCACCTTATGGCAACTGCCACTGACAAGCAATTAGAGTCCATTATGACGGTGCTTATGCTGTACTAATTAACATTCTGTTGTGCTGTTTTCCTTGTTTGACCGTGTGACAGCCACAGGCCCGATGATCTCAGTGGATAATCAGCTGAGGAATTGCTAGCTGCAGTAGAACATGTACAAAAAGCATTTGTAGTGGATGTGATCCTCTCTTCCTGCACTCGGGATAAGCAGGACCGGACTTGGGTAGGAGCTCCTGGGAAAGAACAGCAGTATGGCTAAAGGAATAATCTTGAGCTTGTTCACACCCATAATAATTTGTTGCATTTCAATCTACAAGGGCAAGTTATTAATGCTCAGACTGAATCCTGTGTATATGATTCCATATATGATTAGGGTTTTTTAAGGCTTGGTGAGTTAAGCAAGATTTCCAAGTCATAGACACTCTGATCTTCATACTACAAGAAAAGTGCTGTTAAACTAAATGCTTTGTCTCAAGTCAAAAAGGAACTGATTTTCCTGTTTTGGGACTTGTTACTTCCAGTCTGGAATTGGGACTTTGGGAGTCATAAAACTGTCCCAGTGAGCTATGGCCAGACTGTGCTGCAGTTCTTCTCTAATGAATCCTTGGTAACATAACACTTCTGCAGCTTGTAAAGGTCTGGAAGAAGAGTGTTAAAGGCTTGGACATGGAAACGAGATGAATGAACAGAGCAGGTAGATGGACAAAGTTTGAATAATTTATTCTCCAGTATTATGTTTTTATATATTTAATGAGATAGAACCGTGTTTTGGTAAACATTTTACAATTTTTTTGTTTTTTCTCTGCCAAGGGTTTGATGGAATGACATGTTTGCTGTGGCCAGAGCCCAAGGAAGGGACAGGTGGTGTGACTCAGCCATGGCACAGTCAGATGGTGGACAACTGTGCCGATGTCCAGGGGCAGAAGCTCTCAGATGTGTGAAGCATTTCCCAGGCAGGGTTATGTGCTGTCTGTTGCTCATGACAGATAGTTTGCCAGTTTTATGACCAGTATCAAATTGAATGTATTAGGTCTTGAAAACACATTTTCATTTGAGTTCCTGCAAAGGCAAAAGATAATGGATGGTTCTGACAGAGAACAAAAGACCCATTATATTAGGATCTTACTTGCCTCATGTACTGCGTTTCTTCGTTACTCATGTTTGCATTAGAGACAAATATGTCAAGGTGGAAGTTACCTGTCTTTATTTTGCTTTTTTTTCAGTTGCTAAGTGCCAGGTCTCTGGCAAAGGACAGTAGAATGAATAATGTATGATAAACAACCAGAAGATGAGGATGTTATTCTTAAAAAACACCTGTAGTGGGAATGACCGTGGATCACTCAGAAGCACGGTATCTTTGGCATATGAAACCCCAAGTAGTGTATTGTGTGTGTAATTAGGGAGGAGAAGAAATTCTTTAATGCATCTGCTCTCCTGGAAAAGTAATGGAGGAAGTGTAAAATGCAAGTGATGACAACTTTCTTTCCTCTTCTACCTTCTCTCTGACTTCTCTCCTTAAACGGGAAGTAGTTTGGAATATTCTGACAGTTCTTCTTCAGGAAGATTCCCTGAGGAATCTCTGCTGCACAGCTAGCTTGCATGTCAGAAGTTAGCAGCTTCTGTGGCTGAAAAAAAAGTAGGAGCCTGGAAGTCCTTGTGACAGACACTACCAAGGCTCACAATTTGCAGCAGAGAGCTCATACATGTTCCAAAATCTAGGCTGAGACTGGGGCACTCTGTGTTTCTGGAGCCTTGACTTGATGTTCGGAGGCAGAGGGCAATGGCAATGTGTCCCCTGTCTTGGGTAGCAGAAACATCAGCAAGTTTCTTCTGGGAAAATGAAAATCTTTTGATTTCATGCCAGTAGGAGGTTAAGGTATTATAACTTCTAGAGAAAGAAGATGAGCTTTTTTTTGTATCATATGACTTTGCTATGCTAGCTGTGTTACCTGATCTTGTGGTCGTCTCCTGAGCCTTGAGGTGCTTTGAGACAGGTCCTTTATGGTTTTGGAATGACCTTTCCAGATTCTCCATAATTTCTGGGGGAAATTAATCTGGGCAATGGTTGTTAGCTATTAGTTTTTTCCCTAATCTGAAAGTGACATTAACATCAACATCTAACTCCTTTTTTTTTTTTTTCCCCCTTGGAAGCTGACATTAAGTGCTTTGTATGAGAAATTACCAACTTCAGATAGTTTGGGAATTACACAAACTGTCTGAGACACTAAGTGTTTGAGGGAAAACAACACAGTGACAACCAAGAGAAGAGATTGAAAATAATTTAAAATAATAAAATGGATGGCTGCAGGTCATTCAAGAATTGTCTATGCACAGGAGGCAGCTGGAGAAGGAGGGAGTAAGCACAGTGTTAACAGAGACTGCAAAGTACACAACAGAGATCAAGGTAAGGATAAGCAGAGGAAAATGAGAGAGCAGGGAAAGAAGAAATAGCAGTAGAGAGCAAAATTTAGAGTAGGATGGAATATAAAGAGGGAGAAAATGAAATAAAAAGAGAAAGGGGGAGTATTAAAAAGGGAAAAATTACCAGGACAATACCAAGAAGCCAATTCCTTCTGTCTTCAATGAGCAGTTAAAGCCTCCTTTTTCTTTTGGTGTGTGACTGCAGAAAGAGGAGGTTTCCACAGCCTTTGGAGAAGTAGGATGCAGAGACCAGAAGTGTGTGAGCTCTGGGAGGAGAGGCCTCACCAGAGCCCTTGGGTGGCTACTAAGGACTTTTCTGCAGGGTGAACTGTAGGAACTGACCTACAGTATGAACTTTTCATTTTTAGAGAATGATCCTATACAATCCAGCTGGTGACTGCACAGGGTTTGGGATCCTGCTGGAGTTCTTCCAAGAGTATACGCAGTGGGCATTGCTGCTTAGTAGTGGAGAAAATACTTAAACTTGCAATTGGGGATATTAATTTCATGAGATTCATTGTCTGAAAGTGACTATGAGTGTTACAGGCATCATAGGACGCAGATAAGGGAAGTTTTCATGGAAGGAAAATAGTCATGCAATGAGTGTCTCTCATTGTGAGTGAAAAATATTCTTGACATTAAAACTTTATCAGATTATTAGGACTGAAAGGAAGTCCCCCTTAGTTCTCTTAGAGAACTGATGTGGGCACCAGCTCGTTCCTGTTTCCGAATAACGTAGCAGACTGGAGCCAGATCTCAGCATTGAGCAGCTGCACTTATTAAAAACTGAAACTCCTTTCTGTGCTTGGAGCACAATAAGAATTTAAACTTCTCAGAGATTAGGCTGCATGGTGTTTCCAGAATGTGTATTTTGATACTGTGTTTTATACCAGTTAAAAAGGGGTAGCTTCAGAAATGTCATTTTAGCTCTTAAAATACATTGAATATTTTGGATATAAGTGTGGATGGTCAAAAGCATTCAGGTATGCTTTTCACTCAAGCATGTGTAAAGTGTAGGACTATGGCATATGGGAAATGTTCAGCTAATTGTGATTACAATAGAAAATTGGCTTTCATAGAATATCCTGATGTTGGTAAATAATAAAAAAAAAAAGGTTGGTGGTCTGAAAGAATTTTTTTTAGATACCAAAATACTAAATCTGAAAGATATCACACATTATATGCAATTCAGTGGAACACGCACGTGTGTTTCAATCTTTAAATGCTACCTAGGTAGGCAGTAATATAACCATCTCACCTTGAGAGCATCTCAGATTTTACAGCAGTGTATCTTACAAACTTCTTGAGATGCCATTCAATATGGGACCTCAAGCTTAATTAAAAAACAAAACAAAACAAAAAAAGCCTCCCCAGTTCACAGCACAGAACAGTTAATAAACATATGAAATGGTCAGCTATGTAAGGTAGTTGAGTCACTGCCAATAAAACATTTAGGTAAATCTGCTTTAAGCTCCTTTGATAATTCAAGTATAGATGTATTAATTAAACGAAGTTTTATAATACAGCTTGGTCTTCCTTATGATACAATACTTTTCAGGTGAATGATGGCTGAAAGGGGGGAAAAAATATGCCCTCACACTCCTTCCTTATCCAAGTTTAAATAACGTTTCTCCAGTTAGACCCATAAATTGTGTACCTCATTAAGCACAGGAATCAACAATGCACATATGCCACTAGTGTCCACTTTCCTTCAGAGATTTAGAGTGATGAAAAGATAAAAGGTCTGCCTACCAGATGGAGCTTGTCAGATTAGCAATTGGAGCAGTGTAAAGAGCACTGTCATATTGGTTTTTTTTCTTTACTTTCCTTTTTTTTTTCTGAAGACACAAAGCAATCCCTTTATAACACATGTGCATATTTTATGGGGCTTTTTTTTTTTTTTTCTTTTTTAAGGAAGGGGAGGGAAAAAAGGTCTCAGCAGAAGGTTGCTGGTGGTTGTACCACTAGCAGAGTAGCCCTTGCCTTCAGGCACTTTCCTCGTAATAAGGAACATTAGCAACCAGTGGCTCAGGCAAGGCAGAGTCAAATAAGTCTCTTGGGGACAAGTAGGCCACATGAAGTGAGAACCATTAGACAAAGCAATGAGATTACTGCTCCAGAAAGGGTTTACTACATGTATTACCACATAGATTTTACAGGGTTGCCAGCTCACTCAGCTTACAAATGTCAAACATGATTTAAAAGGTTATTATACTATCAAGAGAGAAGGAGGATGATTTTATATCACTGAAATTTCTGTTTCATTCTGTTGTACCTACTGCATCTCTCAGAGTCCAATACAGCCAAATAACCTGCTTTTCTCTTTAATAAGTGTTTTATGGCCCTCAGATTGAAAAAAGAAATCACTTTATTTGTATTAGAAAACGTGTCTCTTCTCATCGCAAAACGTTGTGATACTGTGTGTAAATCAGATATTGAGAATTTGAAGACTTGTCTTTTAAACTGACCACATTTGTACGTTATGTGTTGAAAAGGGCATTCTTAATTACTGTGAAATTGGAGTGGTGTGTTTTAAACACGATATGTGCTTTCTCAAAACACTCTAAAGAGTAGGACTGTTCAAATACAGAAACTTAGGTACATTTATCTCTAGTTCAGTAAATTATATGAAGGTTTTGTTGTAACTGATTTTTAAAACAAAACTGAGGGGAAAGAAAAGTTTTTTTTCATTTTATACCCCCTGGGTATTTTTTTATAGCTTAACAGGGACTTCTGTGGGGCAGTACGTTTAATTGTATTTTATAGCCAGACATAATTTCAGGCAGTTGTTTCAGTATTAGCGACCCTGGTATCATATTTTGCTTCCCAATTAAAATTAAAATTGAAACTTATTACGTACAGGCTGGTTTGTACCTAGTTACTGTATGGCTTCCAGCAGAGTTCCTAAATTACACAATACAAAGCGTTCTTCAGTTTTTTACCCACCTAGGATCCATTGTAATATGGAGCAAAAGCTGTTTTGTGTGATCTGGATATTTTAAAGGAAAACTTTTTTCTCGTTCTTTCTTGTTCTGAGGCCTCTTACTTCAGTTTCTCTAAAATAGTAACAATTTCTTTAGTTTTGCTTTACACATGTACAAGTCACCCCCCATTTCCACAGTGAATGGAAAGTTTTATTTATTTGTATAAATGTGTAAAATCTAAAATTTTTGGCTTCTAATCTTTGGCTTACTCCAAGTACAGTAGTGCATTGGAGCTTGTGAAGAATGATGGCATTCGCTGGAGTTTGGGGTAGGAGGTTTTAGTCTTTGACAGTCAGCTAAGGCAGATTTTTTTTCTTTTGTCTTAGCCCTAAAGTATTCAATTTAATACTCTGGATTCATGCAGGTAGTATATGTATACATATCAAGATTAAGTTAAAAACATTTGGAGAAAGCTTACTGCTGAATGTCTGCATGAAGAGCAGGGCAGAATTGTTCCAAAATCAGCACATCTGTTGTCTTCATCTGTCACTGGAAGTTTGAGACTCTTCATGTTGTAGTGGGCAAAATGCCTAAGTTAGAAAGGAAGCAATCTTGAAAGAAACAAGAAAAATCACCAGATTGCCCATAGAAGTAAGAAAGGGTAACAGTTAATTTAAAGAAGAGTAACAACTGATCTTTCCCATCTCTGTTTTTCTACAAAAGCTATTAAAAATACGTTTCAGGTTTTTAAACTAATATTTCAGATTTGTGGAGAGAAGTATGTCTGCTTTACGAACAAAATGTTTTACATTGTCCAGGGTGTCAGTCCGAGGGAAAAAATCCATGTACTTAATTCTTGTTAGAACTTGATATGAAAACGTAAACCAGCAAGATGAACATAAGTTAGGACCGCAGGAATGCTCTATTTGACCCTGCTCCATTGGTGTCTAACTCTACTGGCATAAACATGGAAATCTATTTAAAAGATTCCTTGCTAAGTAAAAATTGCCTGCTTCATTTTGCTTGGCTGCAGAGGACATAACCAGTTGAATAATAATGATATTTTTGCACTTGTATAGCACTTTTTTTCTGAGTACTTCAAAGCACATTGTAAACATCCCCACATGAACCTTTTCGTCTTGTAAATAAGATCTCAGCTCTACAAACTGTGATAGCAAGACAAAGTAGGAAAGTGCCAGTTGTGTCTTGTAGCGGAGCATGGGAAGGAGCCCAGGAATCCTGATCCTCAGGGTCCTGTTGAACCTTAAGAAATCATGCAGATTATAACTGTCTTTAACAACATAGGGCCCCCATGTGAGTTCAAGAGAGATATTAGGTTTGAAGAATAAAGGGAAATACTTTTCATAAAGATGGACTTTTGGTGTTGTTTAGATTTACCAACTTATAAGTGGATGTATTTTCCCAACTTCACATTTAAGCATCTTGTTGTTTCAAGGGAAAGCACTGAATAAATTGTTTAAATATTCTCAGAAGGCCAAGAGATCTCTTATGAATTTTTCTCTGGGAAAAGAGCAAAAACCACCTGACTTACAAAACTAGTTCATGCTGATTTTAAGTGAGATTTTTTTTTTCCCCCGAGCAACCATGTTTAATGAAAACTTACTTATTGATAGAAAAGAAAAAAGAGTAGTTTATGCAAACATTATTAAAACCAAACAAAACAAAACAACCCTTGATAATTTATCCTTCCTTTATATTCCCAAATAAACTTGTGAGAAACACCGAATCATTCTCCCAAATTAAGGTATAGAGCAGCAGGGTTACCTCAGAGGTGGTGATGCAGACTCTGTGCAGAGACTTCGTGAGCCCTCTTGGAATAACCTTTGTGTGCAATTCCACTGGAAGGAAAAATAATGAAATTAAATACAAGAACACAGCATGAAATATCCTGCTGTATTGTAGATAGTGGCGCTAAATTGAAAGCTATCGGATGTTTTTCTTCTATGTGTTTGGTTTTGCATGGGGGGCAAGAGGAATTCTCTTGAATTTTTATGTGAGGAAAAGAAAGTAGAGCAGTCAGGTTCAAGTGCTTGGATACGGACGAAGATGCAACAGGGTCTATTTTGTACAGTTAAAAAAAAAAGTTTCCTGGTACCTGTAGTTTGTCCTTTTATATGAACACCTAATCTGAGTGGCTTGTAGCTGTGTGCATGATACCAGAGCCTGACACCAGTTGAAACCCTTGGGTACTGCCACAACAGAAGCAATAAAGAGGAATTTGTTTGTCAGCTTTTCCTTTGTTTTTAATTGGATTTGTCAACCCTTTTTAGCTGGAGTAGATTTCAGAAATATTTGGTTAGGGAACTCTGTGTGGTCAATGACTTCAAGGGTTAGGTTCTTCTACAAAGACTGGTAACATTCATTGCTTGGCATTTTTGCTTAGCACCCACTTCTGCAGATAAAACTAAACTGTACTGTTGGTGTGTTCTGTTCTTTTTGAAATCCATTTTTGTCTTTGTTTTTATCTATACATCTGTGCTGAATCACTGGGATTTTTTTTTTTACTATTGTGTTCTTTTAGCTCATTAAAAAAAAAAAACAAGCGATGTTCAGATGCTGATTCCACTGAAAGAAATCACAAAACTCTGACCAGCTCCAGCTGAGCTTGGCATTTTAACTCTCACCTGAATCCCCACCACACCAGCTTCTGTGGTGAGGATGTTTGTTGAGACTTCCTGCCCCATTGACTCAGGTCTCTGGTTTCACCACAATGTTTGTTTAGTGGTCAGTGCAGGAAACCAGTTCTGTAAAATGCTTTAATTTTGAAGTTGCCTTTAAAGAAAGAACTAGCAATTGCTGTCAAGAATCCCTATAAGCAGGAAGGTAGATGAGAATAGATTAGTCCTTCTGAGAGTTTTTAGATGTCTGACATCTCTGTGATCAGGGACCTAGCTAGGAGATGAATGTGTCATGGGGTCTGTGGGTGTATCCATAGCTCCCTAATTTAGGGCTACATTATAGTGCATTTCTCTGTCTCTGAAAGACAGGTAGGGTAGGATTCAGTTTCCTAAACGTAGGCACCTACTGACATTTGAAATATTCCAGGATGTTTCTCTCCAATTGCTGATCCACCAGCAGAAGGGTCTTTTGCAGTTCCTCATTTTTCAGCCAGCCCTGTCCTCTAGAACATCTCCTCGCTTGACCAAGAACACCCACCTCATGTGTTACCACCTGCATTTGGGTCCCCGTATTTAGGAGGCCATAATGGGAAGCTTAGCACCATTAATTATTTCAGTGCCTTTTGGCAGAGTGGAAATCACACACCTGTATCAGGGAATCTCAGCTGGTTTAGGGAAGCTCTTGTCATGAGTAGTGAGGTGAGATAAGAAAAGGAAAAATACAAGGACAACTTTCAGATTTCAAATGATATTTGAATAACTTTGAATAATTTGAATAATCATTAGGAGTCCATTTATTGTCTTCTGCACTGACACTATCAGGTAGAGAGGTAAATATCAATATGGACTATCCACTGGCATTTTTGTGTGCAGCTTTTAGTTCAGCTTAGGCTTTAGAGTTTTTTTGGAATTGTAAACATGAGAAAGGACTAAAGAGAAGTCTGATGGGTTTTTTGGTTCCAGATGTACCAGAAACATTTTACAATGATCCAAAGAACACCTTTTGGGTTTAGAGTGACTATTAATGGAAAAAAAAAAAATTAATTCCAGAAAGATACTGACATTGGAAAGAGCTCAGCTAAAACCAGAACAAATTAAAGGGCTAAAGGGTCCAATTTACTAAGAATGTTGAGTTTGAAACGTTTGATGAAGTGATAACTAAGAGGGATCTGATAACTGTCTGTAATTGTGCCTTTTGCCAAAAAGGAGGGAGTAGTTAGCCTGGAGGAACTGGAAGGAAAGTACACCTATAGGATAAAGAGAATAAATGGGCAAGTTAGGTCATACACTTCTCATGTCCTAATTGCTTATGTTCTCTGCCCCTACTTAAAGCTCATATTTTCACTTCTAGGCTGTCAGAAAAGATGACTGCCAGGTTAGCATGTTAACCTTCCTCGCAATTACATCCACTGTCTTTCTGGCACCCCTTATATGAAACATTTCCATCGTCCCGCTTTTGCTTTCAGTGCCTGCCTTGTGCATCTCTAACCTAGATCCTGACCCTGAACATCTGACCACTGGGACTTAGGTTTGTAAAACCCTTTCAACTGGGGGAAAATGGATGCCAAAGTTACTTAGAATATGGTACCTTTAGCTTCCATAGCCCTGCTTGCTTGCCTTGTCTTCCGCTTCTGTAAATGTCAATGCCTCATTTGTTGCTTTTCCTCATTTCTTCCTCTGTAACTCTTTCTCTGCTGCTTTTCATGTGTCTATATCAATTAGAGCTTGCAAAAAAAGCTTGGAAGGTTGCAAGAGGAAAGCATGCTTTCTGTTGGGGACATGGCAGAATGACTAGGGACACAGTAAAAAACTATCAGCAGATGAACTGTATTTTGTTAAGTTGCTGTGATTCAAGTGTTACCTGCACTCAGCACTTCTCCCCATATGCTTGACTCCAGCATGCAGGGCTTTACAGATAAATTCAGAGGAATGCAGCAGTCCTGCATTACGAGGCAGAGAATGTGAAATACACCAAAATACAAAAAAATCTTCAAAATCAGAAACAATGGGGTCTGTTTGACGCATTTATTTATTTTTTTTCACCACTAAAAGTATAAGATTCCAAAACCAGTTAACTTTTTCTGCATAGTAGTACATTCCTCTCTGGAACCAAGAAAATAATAACAGCCAAATGTGAGTTTCACAGCAGCTAAGCCCATCAGATTTCAGTTGCTTTACATAGCCCCCATGTGGTCTCTTTTTCTGCCCTAAATTTGCTGAGCACATGAAGGGGGCTTCAAGTCTTTTTGCAATCTTGGCTGAGTTACTTTCGGAAAGTTCCAGTCAACTCTCATAATTACCTCATTCACTGTTTGTAGTCAGTGCACTGATGTTACCACTGTGTTTTCAAGCTAAAAAATTAGGTCACATGATGCAACCTAATGGCATTCATACATATGTTAAATATATTTTAATACAACACTATCTAAACCAGTAAATATAAAATATATTCTAATTATAAATTATTCATGAATGCATTTGAAAAATGTCAAGCTGTTATGAAATAGTTTCTTTGAAATCTTTCCTCTTGTCAGGAGTAGGGCAAGATAGCAAAATATCACATTTGTCTAACGGGCCCAAGGAAAAACTCCTATAAAATACAGTATGTGCTTGAATTGATAAAGAAAATGGAAGAAAAAAATCCAACTTTTGGCACAGCCAAGTGATGGGTTCTGTTACAGGGCTCTGTTCCTTCTTTTATACACAACCAGGGGATTTTAAATAGGCCTTACTGGCAAAGAGAAACAGCAGGGTGAAGGAAAGCCGTGAAAAACTCTGGCAACCTTCCGCTGAAAGAAGATAAAGTTCATAGAAAGCTTAACTATAATACTTCACCACCTAAACTATGTCTGGAAAATGGTCATGGCTTCTCACTGTAGGTGCAGGTGGTGTGTATTATAAGGGCAGGATCAGGCAGTCTTACTGCATAAACTCTTTTAGATGAAAATTCAGCTTTAGACAAAAATAAAACAGGTGCCTTTCCAGAGTTTACAAGCTTCTTTTGGATGCCGAACTTTGAAAATATGCCTTTAAACATAGGCAATGAGTGATAATGTCAACCAAGCTTTAGCTCCTTAAACTTTTTATAAAGCAGTTACGAACTGTGCAGGCCAAGGGCAAAGAGAAGAGTTAGGCAGCAGGATGCTGAGGCTGCACAGCACTGCAGGCTGCTCTGTGTCCTCCTCTCAGCTCTAGGAAAGCAATAGTGAAATACTTCACAGTTTATAATGATGAAGTGCTTGCCCATGTCTCAGCAGGTTGCCAGAAAAAAGTAGCAGCACAGGCCAACTTGATAGGAGAGCTCATCCAAGCATTCTGAGCCAGAAATTCAGAAGTCGTGATGTACGTGACATCTCCGAGGTGGTGCTGACAGATGAGTTGTAAAGAAAGAAGTACAATTGGTCATTAAGGTGCTGGGTTGAGCAGGAATAGAGGAGCTGCTTTTGTAAATAAATCACTGTGTTTTGTGTAGACACCATATTTTCTCTCCTTGAGTGAGCAATTACTGCTGGGCAATCATAGTAGAAGGACCTGCAGATTTTAATTTCATACAAGGAAACAAAGAATAATACCCAGAACTCAGTTGTATGTAAAATAATGATTTCCCCTGATAGAAAGCATTGCACATAGACATAAGGCTTTGTTGTGAGTGTATCAGCCGGTATGGAAACTGTTTTTTCCTGAACAGAAGGAATGTAAAATACTGTCCCCGAAGAAGGCGTTTGTTTGTGATTGTTGGTTTGACACTACATCAAACTCACTGTAATATCTTTTCACAAGTAGTACATACCATCCTTTGCCCATCAAACAAACAGGCAAGAAAGAACATTTCTTCCGTTTGGATGATAATCCTATTTAGTGGAGTAGAAAATTTTTAGGTTGAAAAAGTGACTAACATAAGATTGTAATACCTAAACTCCACAACTGCTTATTACTGGGCAAGATCAGGTCTTCATTTCAATCCACTGGGAAGTACTTTTCCATGTAAATAACCATCTTCAGTTTCTATGTATAGAGTCCAGTGGAAGAACAGGAGGTTTCTTTAAATGGCACTGTGAATTTTATGTATGCTAGCTGGCCAAAATGCTGCCTGAAGTTCAAAAGAGGAGAAGGGAGTGTTGAGGAAACAACCATTATATATGTTGAACTGCTTCTAAAGATAACAGCAGAGTGATTTTTTCAAAGTCAGGAAAGGACAGCACATTTGCCACGTGTATCACATGTCTTCTGTGGACAAAGAATTTTACTTTTAAGGATTATCAGTGTTCAGATTCTTGTTATTATTATTATAATTAAATACATATTTATTACTAGGGTAGTGGTTTCAGGTATTATTACAATTACTCATTAAATTATGAGGAGCATGTTTAACGGGTATTTTTAAATTTTCAGGCACACACATGTTTAGGACAGGTGTTGCCTCTGCTGAGATGCTTCTGGCACTTTGGATTAGGATGGCAGTCTGAGATGGCAAGTTTTATTTGGGTACTAAAATGTACCGACATACGTCTTGGTGTCCTGCCAAGTAAATTGTAAAGGCCAGGCATCGTGTGCTGAATCGTTACAGAATTGCGAGAAGAAGTGTTCATGTAAAGAAACTGCACAAGTTTTTACAGTAAAATGGTCACATGATAGGCTAGACTGCTTACTGAGTTTATTCCCTGGGGTGCATTCACATGGTTGCCAAGGAATTTTTTGAGTGAATTTATCAAACTTTTATTGGACAACATTCATATTTGAATCTACTTGCATGTTTATTTTATATATAATATTTCGGCACCCAATATTGAAGATATATTAGAAGAGATACAGACATTTATATTTATGCCTGTTATCAACAGTGGAGGCATGAGTTTGTCTGCCACTGCCTGTGTGCTTTGTAACTATGTCAGAACTTAATTCTGATTTTAAGTCTACATGTTTAGCTGGGGTCTCTCCAGACATGCAAATCTGTCAGAGGATGTGGAGCATTTCATCTCACAGTAGTCTTTAGGGTTATGACATTTAAGCAGTAAGCTTTTGGGGATAGAAAACTAGGACAGAGAGAAGGGAGAAGCTGCTCTGTGTCTGTCTATACAATACCCTATGTTAAGATAAAATCTTAGTTTCTTCTTCAGGCATTAAAATTCAGCTGAAAAATGTTAAGGATAGAAATGAAGTGGGTTTTTTTTTTAACTTGATATGTTTTTCAAAATACATCTCTTCATCTAAGCAAAGGAGGTGTTGCAGATTATTTAGAGTAAAAGGTGAATTTAAAAAATCAGTAAGTATTTCTTAAAGGCAAACATATTGTTTGTGAGATGATTTTATAGAGGAAAAAATTTTCCAGGTCCTTAAAATTGCTTCAATATCTACTATTATTTTAAATACAATAACAACAGCAACAATAGTATTTTCTGTGGTTAAATGTGTTTTTAAGTATATATATACATATATATGCAATGTACATATGCATCCACATATACATGATGTATATATATGTTATTTATAACTCTAATTGTTTGCTAGGTGTGGTATTTACTGTTCTGCTGCTTTACAAGTAGAATTCCTATGGGAAGCACTACATTACTGAAGTTACAACTGCAGTTGTCCAAGGCAACCTTTCGTAGATGGATCTTTTGGTGTTTTACAGATGTTGGGAAGAGTGGGAGGGGAAAGAGAGTGGTGGCTGTTTCCATAGAGCCAGCCTTCTGTCTTCTGCCCCTGTTTCTGTGGCTCATCCACCGTTCCTTGGAGTTTCTCACTTTTTCAGCTGTCAGAAGCTGGCAGGTTTCTGCAGGGTTTCCCCGTACACCATGAAACACGCTTCTCTTTTGACCCTGGGCTTGCATTAATGCCCGTCGGAATGGCATTGCTGCGGGTCGGTTGCTGCCTTGGAATAAAATGGGAGCCACTTGAGCAGGAGGAGGATTCAGGAACAAATGCTTTACAGGAGAGCAACTGCCATATACTTTCATTAGACATTATACAGCCATGTGGAACTATAAGCAGAGAAAGATGCAGCTTTGAAATAAAATCAGCTCGAGCCTTCTGTCAGCATTTAAAATGCAAGATCTCCTTTCTTCTTTCTATTTCTGTGAAATATTTAATTTTCTGCTGACTGACTGTTGACTTCAAATTGTGGTCCACCACACTAATACCTTAGTGACTTTTCATGTGCATTTGGTACTAAGAACTCCTAAAGGTATCTGCTTGTGCCCAAAGACTTGCTCTGGTTCGAATTCAGAGCTTTTCTTCTGTGATGATGTTTTGTTTTCTGACAGTTGCAGCTTCCTTCTTGGACCTTTGTTGGCTCTGAGCTGCAGTAGTTTTGAAAGCCTCTCCCTGGTAGGAAGGTCTGAATGAGGTAAATTAATTTTCTCAGGAATGTGTTGCAATAATTTAATCTCAGAGTTGTGGACAAGCACACTAGGAAAGCAAGCCTGAATTGCACTTCTTGAGATAAAAAATGTCATTCATTTCAAGTTCCTTCTAACCTAGGAATTTGAGGCTTATAATACCATCATCACTGGATGATACAAAGTCTGTTCAAGACTTTCTGTCACATTTAGTGGGCTTTAGACCGGATTTTCATAGTTACAAATGTTCATCATAGCAAAAAGTAATGCAGTTCCTGAAAGAAAAGAGAGAGGTCTCAAGCAATATTCCCTTTCCATATTTACAGCTGAACCAAGTATTCCTGTATTAAGATTTGAGCATCATGTTCTGTTTCAATAATGATGCTAATTTCCATAACCTTTTGATAGCGGTCCAAAAATAGCATTTCATTTTTTCTTAATATAATCTCAAAAAGAGAGCACAACAGCTACTGATACTTGTCATTTTTCCTCTTACGAGCAGAGAAAAAAAAAGAAATCCGTAAGTTAATGTTCTGAAGTCAGAAATGCTGAAATTTCTATTAAAAGAAAATCTTAAAATACTGACTAGATAAATTATTATTACAGGCAATTAAAATGTATGATTTCTGTTGCTATAGGATGTGGTTTGGGGTGGTTTTTTTTAGTGCTACAGGATATAGCATACTTCATTCATCAAAAAACTAAAATAAAGCGTAAAATAAAAAAAAGCAGAACTAATCAAACCCCAGGACGAGAGTCTTTCTCCTTAACTACATGTGCATCTCTTAAGGGTTTAGCATGAGCTCCAACAAGCTACCGCTGGGACCAATAGTGATAGACCTTTGTCATGCTGTATTGAGGGTTTATTAAGAGCTTTGCCTGGTTTATTTGGCTTTTTGATGTTTATATGTAGCTTGATTCAGGATTCCACCTTTCTCCAGTGCTCATTAGTCGTAGTGGCCTTTCTAAACCAGGTCTTTTGGGACTGGTGGTGATTGTGACAGATGGTAGAGGAACAGAATTGCTCTGGGACACTGTTACTCACTCTGTCTCTGTCTTTCTCTTGCCTTCTTTCCTCTTATTTCAGTGCTGATGTTGGATTCCCATGCATTTGCCCCTGGAGAGACACAAATTACAGTAGTTACTTATGCAGCACTTCAGTCTACTTGTAGGAATAAACTCTTGTGCTTCCCTTTGTCAAATAGAAAGCAATTATGTTTTTCTTTTTTACAATTGGATTTCTCTATTTTCTTCTTGTAAAAGGTAATACATTGAGAGTATTGAGGCCTAAAGACACAGATTTGTAGAAAAGCATGTAGTTGAGCTAAAGCATTCTTCAGCTGCTTTCCTGGACTTATTTTTAATTAGACATGCTCTGATGGAGAAAAGTGGCATTTTAATTCTGGCCTCTAAAAGACCAAGATTACTTACAGCAATATTCTCCTAATTTGTATGATCAATATACCCTCCATATTTGTCCAGTACAAACAGGAATGGCATGTCATTGTCATTAAATCTGTGGAAAAAAATAGTGTTTTGCTTAAAGCAGCAAAGCAAAACTCAGAGAAATTTTCAGCTGGGAAAATGGAAGAAAATGAGGAAAAAAAATTTTTTTTGAGATGGTGGGGGAAAAAAGGGAAGAAATAGAAGGGATATTAAGCTCTATTATTTTCATCCCCTTTTTTTTTCTCCTGGTTGGTAAGGTAGAACTTCAGCTTTTTAAGTCAGTCACCATGTGTGAGATTTTTCTCAAGACACTGTAAAGAGCACAAAATCCCAGGATTTAGCATGAGAATGCCACCCAGTAATATTTTTGTAAATTCCAATACATGTTGAAAAAAACTACTAGGACTACCAGGTTAATGTAGAAGCACACAATACATGTCATAAATGTTTGTGCCATTTATCATTTTAAACCTAATCACATTTGTTTCTCTCTTGTTTGCCCAGTACTAAAGTCCAGGTCTCTTTCTATTTATTCAAAATAAAAATGTTATACAAGGAATACTGTATTGTCTCCAGTCTTGCTGAGGTGACAGGCATCTTCTTCCTCTTCTCTGTGTCTTTACAAAGATTAATTGCCTCTTCAAACCTCTGAGCCTTTTGCCTTCAAAGCATTCTCCCTTTGATCCCTCTCCTCCTTAGCTGCCCATCATCACTGGACTCAGACACGGGGAAGCCTAAACTGGATTTGCCTGTGTATTTGTGAAATTCACTGTTGAAGGGAGCAGTTTGCACGTTCTCCATTGCTCGTGGACTATTATTGGATTAACTTTAATAGTGAGCTGCAGTATCCTGGAGAGGACCTTGGAAAAATGGGAATAGTTCTGTCATTTCAGGGTCAGTGCTCTGACTGTCTTGGTGTACTCTTCTTAGTTGGGAAATAAAGCCTGCTTTTATGGTCGTTTTGTGGTTTTTAGGGGGTAATCACACAAACTATTTTCATCAGTGTACAACGCTATGGTGGATAATCATGAATTCCTAATAGTGAATATTACATGTAAACAAACTATGTGAAAGAAGGTAAATGAATTGCATCTACTAAATTGTACATATCTCTAGCTGTCCTTTTCTTACTTTATACAACCCGGGGACTTGAAGTGTTACTGGCTGTATCTAAAATGAAGTTGCAATAGATATTTTAATAAACTTAATTATAGAGAAAACCCTTCCTTCTGCTGCAGATGTAACCCCTTTTTCAAGCTAAATGAAAATAAACCTTATAATTCTTAGAGTCTTCAGGTTTTCCTCCATGTACTAGAATTTTGAAAACTTAAATTTTCCTGTAGTATGACTGAACTCAAATCTGTCTCCTTTTTTCTTTGTTAGATTTTCTGATTTGTTTTCCGTTTCAAGATGTTTCAGAAGTTATTCAAGTGGAAGCGGGCATGTGCTGTGCACGCCACAGCATACAATTTTAATTTCATGGAGGGCAATGGGGTTTTTTTTGTTCTTTGCCAGGCCTTTTATGAACATGCTGCTAGATCCCCTGTCTAATAGCACCTGCTGTGCTAGTGATGGGGATATGTGTAATGGTATGTCTACCTTGGGAGATTATGGGAATGGTGAGGGCAGGGGACCAACAGGGAGGCCAATGTGTGTGTATACTTTCCAAATTCCTAGCTACGCCCCTGGCTAGATTGCAGTGATAAAAGTGGCCTGCTGTTAACACAGGAATATAGAAAGTGAGGATTAAAAAATAGCATATCCCTGCATGTTAATGACTGCGTATTCTCTGTCCTGTCTAGCAAAACAGCAGCGGAATAATAGCTTCTCCAAAGCACAGCCACAGAGCCCAGTTTGCCAGGCTGGCAACCATTCCTTGAGCTTGGAGAGCCGTGCTATCTGTTCCAGCCTCTGTCACCTTGGGTTTCAGGCGAAGCCATGGTAGCTTTATGAATTTCACCTTACAGGGGACTAGTTATTAGGGCAGATGCAACCTGGGAGTTGACAAGCTCCTACACACATTGACTGGACTGACATTTGCTTAGCGGTAACAAGCTGCCATAGTGTGGTGCCATGGGGGCCCTTGGGCTTGATTTAAGAGTGCTGACACCAACTGCTTGTTATTTCGTATTTTAGAGCTGTCAGGGAGGCAACTGATGTCAGCATAAAATTATTTGATAGCTCTAAATCATGAGTAAAATATGAATCTATTGACAGCAATAAGCAAACAGTCAAATTGTTGAACCCTTCAATTGGGAGAAAATTGACAACAGAATGGTGTGCATACACTTACATGGGCAGAAAATGCGACTGTAGCCCATCTGTGCCTTCACTCTGAAATCCATGTGGATGATTCAGTCTTTTAATATCCTGGTAGAACTGCTGCTGTTACTACCCAGCAGGTTTTCTAGGAAAATACTGCACTGCAATTTTCATTGTGTTCCCACTGAACTTTTCATATGGTAAATTTGATAATGGTAACATTTGCTTGTTGTACATATAATCACAATTACATCTGTATTTGCTAATGGCCTTCTTGAAAATTTTGTGTTGAGATGAGGCTCTTGAAGTAGGAAGATAATATGGCTGTTACGCTCACAGTGAATATTTATGAAGCATATAGCATTCCAACCCCCAAAGCTGTATCAGTTGCTTTACCTATGTCCCACTTAATTTTCTTAGATTTATTCTGGTGTAAGTCCATTGCCATACACTGAATCAAACATGTAAGCTTCAATTGTGGAGTAACAAAAAAGATTTTTTTTTTTTTTAAATCTCTACGGTGTTTCTTTTTTTCTTTTCTATCCCACTGCTCTAAGCCCATCACATGGATTTTGGGAGCTTCTGATTCTCTAATTCTGTCCCAGTATATACCAATTGAAAGCATTTAGTTGTGATTAAAGCAGATTGAATGAGATAATCCCTCTGAGTGAGCAGCTTCAAAAAGCTCAAACACAACTCTTTGGGGACATGAACTAACTCAACACAAGCTAATTCCTGCAGCATCTCCCATGTGATACGTTAGGCACACTACTTACTTGTTTTGCTTACCAGATCCCATTAGAATTCCTTTTTTGGTTTAGAATTTAATTTTTATGTAAATTTCAGCAGCATGCATGCAACATGGAATTGTGCATTTTAGACTTCTTTAAACTGTGCAATAATATGAATATTTCTGTTTTAGAAGTGGAAGCAGATATTTCTGATGGAAGCAGTGATGCACTGAGTGGTGACCTGCAGAGGAAGGGTAATAATATGCAAAGCATGGGAAATAGGATTGCTTCACTTTTAGCACTATAATGCTTTGCTTAGACTGTATCACACTCTCCAAGCCCCATTGCCTGGCCTCATGTTTAACACTTTGCATTTTTTCCAAGTAACAGTAGAGTGGTAGCCAAGATTTTGAAGCTGAGGCCTTGTAAGTGCAGCTGGAGCTGAGAATATTGTAATGTTGATAGCTTTTCCCAGTAATTATTTTCAGTTAAGGTTATAGCAGTTGTTATTTGTTTGTATTTAAATTCCTTTCCACAAATGTATTATTTAAGGGGACCTAAACATTGAGATCTACAACCTCTGTAGATATGAAAATGCTGATTTTTTTCATTTCACCTTTGAATTTTTGGAAGGGGCTTTATTTGCCAGGATCCACAGCTGATCTGATTGTACCGGTCATGTGCTAGCCATGCGGCTACAGTGGAAAGTGATGTGATTGCTGTCCTCTACTGTTCACTGTGGAGGACAGGCTCAGAATTAAAATGTTTGGAAATATGAAATGCTTTATTAATGTATGTGAACCAAACCCAGTCTTGGCTGAATGGTCAGTGGAGTTCTGTCCTTAAAAGCAATGAAGTAATTTCTTCCTTCTGGTCTTCTCAAGTGTTGTAAGATCATTATTACTTTTTATTTTGAGTGAGTTCATCTCCCACTTTTTTTTTTTCTTTAAGCCTGTGTATACTGATTTCTCTGCTTTTTTTTTTTGTTGTTGTTTGTTTGGTTTTTTTAAATCTGAATGCAGTCTTGCCATGTAAGTGATGGTAGAAAGCTGCTCTTCAGAAATCTTACCTGGTTGGTTTTATTCTGAGATAGGTGCAGAAAGCCAGCCTATCACCTGAGGCAAAAGCCTAAGAGAAATGAAAAGGTACCTCTACTTCAGCATTTCAGTGTAGCTCAGAAGTGCTGTTCTTCAAAAATGAATGTTGTGATTATCCCGTTACTGTCCTCTGGCTCCTTAAAGAGGGATGTTGGGCTTTTCTCCTTTCAGAAGGAACTAAATCAAAATGTGTGTTTCAGAAGAAACTCTAATGTGTTCCAGCAGCCTGTGAGCATTCAGTTTGGTAGTGGCCTAGGTCTAGTCTACCAAAACCACTGATGGTGTGAACATTACGTTCTTTTATCCTACAGATCTACTCCTGTTATACTACAGGTCTTAAAACCAGGGACATGACATGGACTAAGGTGGCGTGTAACTGTCAAAGGAGGAACAAGGTGACAGTACGAGCTGTTTTCAACACACCCAGGTTTCTGAGTGCTGATTAAAAATCTCAGCCATTCTGGTAATTGTATATATATATTTTTGAAATGATTCTGCCGTGGCAAAAATACGCGTGATTGAAATCTGAAACGTGATCTCCACACAGTCTCTATCAAGTACTACTTTGCCATGCTAAATTTGGATTGGGGAAAAATTACAAGCTAAAGTTTGAAGCAATTGGAAAGATCCTTGGCACATGCCCAGCTGGCAGTTCCTACGTTGTTAGCTCAGTTCAGTCCCCAGCCTTAGAGCAGAGAGGTGGTTGCTGAGTCTGGGACAACTTGCACATGTGGGAGATCATAAATGTCTTGGCCAAGTGCCACCTACCTCAGTCTTTTTACAGAAGGAAAACTAATGCATTACTGCTGAGGCAAATTCTGCTACATTTTGCTGTTGTTCACCAACAAAGGAGAAACAGGGGATTAACTTTTTTAAAAGTTGTTACTGAAAGTGAAGAGACTTTGATGTGCCTAAGCACATTGCTTTTAGCAATCTTGTGAACTAATTGAGGGTTCCAGTCATGTGTTAAGTGCACTGTGTGTGTGTCCAAATATAACTTGCCAATTATTACCACCTGCAGTTGTAACTAAATGGACATTTGATTTTGAATCTGGGGCTGACCTGCTGGACCTGTTTTCCTGCAGGTCATACCCTAGAACAGAGATGGCTTCAGTGTTGTGTCACATATGGAAAATGAAAAGAAAATTTTTCCAAGCAGGAAAGGAGATGTTGAGACTTGACTGATACCAAGCTCCTTTACAACAGGAAAGGGAAGAGTCAGAACTAGGGCCAGACCTTCTTTCTTTCAGTAATGAGAGAAGATACAAGAAGGAGAGCAGTTGGAACCACTTGAGCAAACCTGACTTTTCAAGATTCAGTCATAGGAAATGTTCGTTATTCCTGAAAATTTTGTCTTAACTTGAAGTCAGCTCTGTCTCAGTACAAAACCCTGTACTTCATGGATTTGAGACAAATGTGGGAGGCAGAAAGAATGAATAAGAGATAGAAAAGGATTGTTTGAAAAGGAGAAGTACCCTTGCTGTATCACTGATGTAAACTGGATAATAATTCCCATTGCATGGCTGAACTAATTGTGATAAAGGAATGAGGAAATGGCTGTTTTAAACCATTTCTCTCCTTTTTGCTTAAAAAGCAGTACCAGTTCTCTGTCTTTATCTTTGATATGTTGTAGAGCCATTACAGGATGGAATTACTTGTCACTTGGAATTATCAGGACTATCCAAGTTTGACTGACGATGGTCACTGTTTCAAAGAAATTAACACTTATACACTGGAATTTATCAATAAGATAATAGGTCAGATGAATAGATGTATGGAGCAGGAGATGCAGTACTGGAGGGATTGAGAATGGGAATGGGCAGACAGGAGAGGAAAAGAGAAGGACAGCACTTGTCTGGACAGGAAGCAGTTATCCATGTATGACACTTTCATACTTGTCTGGGCTTTGAAAAGAGTCTTGCTTGTTTTAGTAGCAAAATACTAATGTACTTCACTATTTTTAAAATTTATTTAGTTTTTGTAATCAGTTACCAGGTTGCCTAAGAATTGTTTATTCTTGGCCTGGGCATGCTGAATTTGGTGCATGTCTGGGCAAGGAAATAATCCTACACACATGGACCATTCATCTATAACAAGCAAGAACACCTTCAAAGTCTTAGGGAAATAAGGTTACCTTACAAAAATTTCTTCTTTTTATGCCAATATTTTATCTCTTCATGTAGTCTAGATACTCTGGAAAGGAGGAAAACCAGGAATACTGATTGTTATTTTCTTGAGAGACAGAATCATTGTCATTTGTCTCAGCTTGAGGACAGAACTCATAAATCTATCAGGTTGTTTGTTATCATTTCAAGACTACAGGAAGATGAGGCAGAGATCAGAAGTCAGTCATTTTCACATAATGTGTCTAGAAAAATTACACTGCTATGTCCAAGCTGAGAGCACTTCACTTTGTAGGAGGAATCTGGTACTGTTCTTAGTCCCATGGGACACATGAACACAGTCAATTTGATTGGGGGGCACAGTGGTAGGTTTTCTTTTAAGTGTTTGTGTTGCCCTCTGATGAAGTACCATATGTTGAAGTAATCCAGCTTTAGGCCTTCAACCAGCCTCTCCCAGCTCTGCTCTTATTCCACTGGTTATAACTGGGCTTCTGGAAGATAATTATTTTGTTTAGGTGTCTGTACTGAGGTGTGGTTATATGACCTTCTTGGCTTCTTAAGGTGGCATCTTGTTTTGACAGTGTGAAATGCAAAGGAAGGAACCTCTCTCTTCCATCACCACAATTTTTTTAATGTAATATATGAAAAGAGAGTTACAGTTGTGGGAGTTTAATTAGGTGAAGCTATTGAATGTCACTAGGTAACTGCTCATTGAATTGTTGTCAATAAATGCACTGTAATATTACATGCATTTACCTGTAATATCTATCCTTGTAAAACTGAACTTTTTTATTATCATTTTTATTGTGTCCAGTTTTTTTTTTGCCTGACAGATCTTGATAAAGGCTCTACATGCATTGTTTAGAGAAAGGTTCTGTTTGGGGCTCCATTAATAATGGATATCATCCATCTGTCTCTCAAAAATGAATTTTCATGATCTCATTGTTTTGAATGTTATGGCTAAAGCTCACAGTTGTCATATGTAGGAAGAAGAATTTGCCTTAGTAGATTAGACCATTGGTCCATGAAATCAGGAATCCTGCCTTCACTGGCAGCCAGTTCATTGCTCTACATATTAAGGACACTATTCTGATCATTCAGGATACAGAATTTTCTCTAATTTAAATGAAAAAGCAGCATGATAGGGCTCTTTCATTTCCCTCCAGGATATTAGGGCACATTCATGGAAACACATCAGGGACAATACCACATGCTGTGCATATCCTAAAGGAGGAAGGAGAAATCTGTAGAAGAGTAGTGAACAGTACAGACTGTCATGTTCTACTCATATTTTGCTTCATATTTCTTTGAAATCTTTTAGTAATTGTGTAAGTAGCGGAAGCCCTTGGGCAGCTTTAACTTTTGTGGCAGCAGTTCAGCATTAGCACAGTCCGTGCATTAGTGACCGTGGCAGGATTACATAAACCATATTTTCACCTGAATAAAATGTTCCTCAACAGTTTTTCTTTGCTTTAGGCATAAATAGTGTTTTCTGCAATGTCACATTGGCATGCTCAATTTCGATTTCTGCAATGCTGATCATGAGGAAACGTCTCTGTTCTCTATCCTTGGTAGGCGTGTGCCATGCTCTGCTTTTTGTATTATTAAAGGGCTGACACAGGGTGCCTTGTACTCCTATCTCCCTTGTCTCATTTTGGATGACATCACTTGAAAGGTTTTGCAGAAGTCACTTCATATTCTCAAACTTTGACTCCGCTGAAGTCAGCAAAATCTTTATCATTTGTTTTTGCAGGGTTGGGTTAGGACATGGGGAATTTTATCCCCTAAAGCAGATTATTTCTGATGGTTCTACTTAAGAATCATTCTCCAGCAAAACAGGACCTGACATATCTCCCCAGAATTTCTAAGCCTAATCTTTCTCTGGAAGCTGTAGATGTCATGCTGTTTCTGGCTGGTAGCTGGGGCAATAGGTATCTCTGCGGGTGGTTGTGAGGGGAAAGTTTGACAGACACTTTGCCCTTCTTCTCCTAACTGGCATGTAGTGATTAAAAAAAAAAAATAGCCACAAAATACCAATGGAAAGAAAAGATATGTTGAAAACACTCATGGCACATGTACATTTTCATAGCTGTTCCTAAAGGAAATGTTCCTAAAGGAAACTTTTTGGATTTGAAAACCCTTCAGGTACAGACCCTAAAAGATACTGTCTGACTTAGTTATACCAAAACAGTGAATTACCTATGGTCAAAAAAACCTGCCAGAGAAACAGGCAAATTGAAAAGTCTGTGTAACTGATACATGTTCATTTATGTGTGATCTAATTATTAATTTTGGAGAAAGGAATGTTGCAGTAGGAAAGATGGTCCACGTTTAAACTGTGACCATGGGCAGTATTTGTATTTTGTTCTTCTAGTAAAATGACAGTAATCGTGTTTTTTAGATAAGAGAAATATTTTATAAATAAAGATTATAACTTTTACAGCACTAGGGTCTCACTGCCAACTTTGTTTAGTAGATAAATCACACAAATGAAATGAGGCTGAAATAATCAGAAATGCTCCTCTTTCTGAACATTTTGTTTTGTGCTGTTGTAGGCTATCCCATTCCATTTAAGTGTTTCATTTGAATAACATTTTTAAATGCAGCCATAACTCTGTAGTTATTTCTTCTTTTTGATGGATTTAATGTGTCGGTAACATTATCCCAAACTTGTTCATGGGGACTTCCTAGGAAAAGATGATAGAAAAAAAAGAGTAAGATACTTCTCTTTTGGAGAATCTGTCAGACAGTCATCCTTTTCCTCCCTTCACTGCACTCAAAAAGTAGGTTTCTTGGATAACTGATGTATATCATTAGGTTTACCTGCACTGATGGAAGGAATTATGGCAGATGATCTTGCTACTGAAATTGCTGCAGAGATCGCCTTCCACATGTCATCCCTGTGTCCTATGATCTATACTTAATCTGCATTTTTGGATTTTTGGCCAAATTGTGGTGGACTAGTTAAACATAGACATGAAGTGGACTAGTTAAGCTTAAAACCTTAAAATACCTTAAAAAACCAACCAAACAATAAAAAACAACAATGAAAGAAACAATGAAAGAAAGGCATTATATAGTAAGACTAGTTGTCTTTGGAAGCATAGAAGTAATTTTCAACACTGAGGTTCACAATGTGTGATAATTTGGTGAAGGCCGAAGGCTTCAGAAAAATAAACAGCAGTGTAATATAAATTCAAATAGAAAACACCAGTGCTTTATCAAGCAACCTCAGATCTCGAATTGATGAAGTTTTCAGTAGGAAATACATCCTCCTGTGGAACATTTGTGTGTGCATTTGAAGTATCAAAATTAGAGATGTTACTTGCTTTGGATCAGAGGCTGCATTAGGCCCTGAGACTGCACTGGCGTTTCTATATGGGGTTGTGGTAGGAAATAACAGTGCCATGTGATATTCCCATACCTGGAACTCCAGCTCGTTGCCTTGGTGTAGCAAATTGGCTTGACATTGAAAACTTCATCTACTCTGTAATCACTTGTTAATTGATTTGGTAACCTGAGGTTGGTTGGAACCTTTACAGCTGGTTTTGAGATACAAACATAGTCTAAAAAAAGATAAAAACAATGAAACTCATTTTAAAATGAGGATTTGTAAAAAAAAAGAGGACTTGTTATGATATTGTTTCCTTTCAAGTATTGTGGGTTTTTTTCCTTCTCAAAAACTTTGTTTTTGCAGCCTTCTGTAGCTCTGATGTTTCTGATGGATCTTATCCTAGTTTACTCCGGAGAAAGCCAGAACAGATTTCAGGTTATTGGGTAGAAGCTGTCCTTTGTTTGCCAGGTTCTTTTTAGTTAGGTGGTGATTTTGTTTTCTTCCCTCCCTTGCGCAGCACCGAGTTCTCAGCAGTTAGCACTCAGTCTCTTTGGGACAGAGGAGAAATGGCCAAGGCAGGAGTGTCTGAGCCCGGGCTGCTGTCGCTCGCTGTCACACCGCTCCTGGCTGCCACGAGTGACAGGTGACGGCCCCCGGGGGCCTCGGCAGGAGCCGCCCGCCAATCATATTCCGAGGGTCATCACTCAGCGCTGGGAAATCTAACCCAGTGATTAAATAAACATCATTTCCTCCATTGTTCTCGGCTGGCCAGGAATTAAATACACTTGTAATGTATGGAAATATGTATTTAATAAAAAGGCTGCGAAGTTGCCGTACCTAGGTGGGCCAAATGTGCAAATAAGGTAGTGGGCAATTCCAGTTTGTGGCCTCTTGCCTTAGGGAGTGTCTTTTAATGACTTGATGTGATGCCTTTTACAGTTTATCGCTGATGACATTTTGAGGACACACACAGTTCATAGAACAAAGAACAATAAAGCTGGGGTATGTTCCTGGATGTGTTTTTTTGCCCTCCAAGTTCTAGCAAACAGAAGTAAAGGGCTACAGTATATTATTTTCCCTGAAGGTAGAAAAAAAAAAAGGCTTTATTAAGGAGAATAATGTTAGCTATGTGACAATAACCTGGTAGTAACCTAACACTAGAAGTTCATTTCAATAAATAAATGATTATTTTATAACTGATATTATTTCCTTTAAAAAATTTTATTCCTATTTATAGCCTATGTTTTGTATTTTCTGATCTTTAAGATATCTTACTGTTTCCAAATTGCCTGTATATCATATATACATATATATATGTTTATTTATGTATTGGAAAGCCGCAGTGTCACTTATGCAGTGATCCTAACTTGGAGCTCCAATTAGTCCTAGATGCACTCAACCCTCAGGTTAGTGAAGGCCTGGAGAGTACAGACAAAGATCTTGAACTTGGCATATTTGCTTGTTCAAGGGGCAAGGATCCCAGGTGCTTAGGGAGGGTGCTGTGGTATTCTCAGCTGGTCTTCATTTCCTCAGGATTTGCTTCTCAGTCACGTCATTTTTGTGTCTCAGTCTCTGGAAAGGGAAGCGTATTTGTAAAGAAGAAATGGGAGCACAGATGAAATATATGTGGAAGTGTGTGTGTATTCAAGTACACATAATTTTCTGTACATGAATCATCACAGGATAATAGATTATCTGTAGATACAGTTTTAGCAGAACTACAGCAAACATTCTGACAGATATTAAGTAAATAAACTCTTGTGATCACATTTGAGTCCTACCCGCACCTGCTACATTGTATGATGTGTTCAAAAACTATTTGGATAGTCCTGATCTTTTTAAATTCTTTTGTATCATGTTACTTTACCTACAACTTCAGTTGCCTCCCACTTGGGCTTGTATTATAGCAGACTTGCCAATGTCTGTTCCAAAGAATTTTCTCATTCTTTGTGAAGAGTGGAAAAGCAGAATGAAACCTAAAGGTTTTTTCTGGTCTTGGTGTGATCAGGATCTGATGGTGGCAGTAGACAGCTACTGGAGGAGGATTCTGCAGCTTTGTCTGACTCACTCACAATGGTGACACTTAATCACCAGAACCAAGATTAATGTAGAATCCATTCAACACAGTCATTGACTACTTGGCCAAAACCTATTTGTGTTAATAATGGTTACAAATAAGTATCAAAATGTACCTCTGATAACCTTCACAGCTGCTAGGTATCTGTCATTTTTAATTAGGCAGGTACAAATATTCTGCTGTCCTAAACATGAATTCTGGTCCGAAAAGAAAATATAAAAAAATATCCTCAATTAAGTCATAAAGCAATTTAATGAAAAAAGTGTGCTCCCACTAGTAATACTGTTTCCTTTCAAATTTTCTAATTTGCCTTTGCCAAAGCCAATGACTCCCAGAGTCAGTCACAGTAAATGATTTCTGCTTGGAATTATGGTCTCCATAAAAGGTTTAGCAAGTCTTGGTGCTCTTCTACCCTTGCTTTTCCAACTTAATACATGATGAATTAGTTAGGACTGACATGGCAAACCGAGTATTGCGTTGGAAATTTTGTGAAATTATCCCTACAGTACTTGTTAATAGTTAATATTTTGTCTTGTGTAGTTTGTACATTTGGCTGCAACCCCAGGTAATGTTCAGTGTCACGACAGAGTTTCAGTAGCTGGCAGCTGCCCCTGGGTTTGTGCTCCTCTTCAGTAGCTGCTCTTTGCTCCACTGTGTCCTGGCACCTCTGGAAGGAAAATGGCAGCAGCCAGTGCAGAGGCACTGCTTTCATCTTTAACCCTGGGGCAGCTGTTAACCAGAACATTTTGGCAAGGTTATGGAGAATATTGGTGGATATATTGAGCACATTTTTGTTCTTCGGTCTTCCATCTTTTGCAAAGTCTGATATTTTTGAAACAGCTCTTTGCAGACTAGCAACTATGACTATGGGAACTAACTAGACTATGGCAGGGAGTTGGGAACTGGGATTTCACATAAGATACAGAATGTAAAATGATGTCATAAATGTATGATATCACAAATGCATTAAAGAGGACCTAGTTGTGAAGAGTGCTAGCATAGCCTCCATATCATAGCTGAATGTAGAGTAACAGGTTTAAAAGAAATATGCATGTGTTTTAATTTGCTCATGAGAACTGTAAGTGTATGAGAAAGGAAAGAAGGAAAGAATCCAAACTTTTATATTGTTCTTTATGTTGCACTGGTATGCGATGTCATTTATCTCGTACTTACATATTTTAAAGGGAATCTGACAATGAATTTTGTCAGCATCTTCAGACAAGCCAAGTAGTCAATAAAAATAACAGCAAGTGTAAACTCCAAGCACCAGCTGCATTTCCAGATCCCCAAGTTCTGTAAGGGAGTACAAATTTTGTCATTGGAAGATGGGGTCCTGCATCAAACCCCATTTCAGTAGGTACCAATCAAAAGTAGTAATTTGGCATGGTTTATTACAGTTTATTGTTCCACTTCTGGTTAAGATGGCAGGATGACAGAACCTCAAAATAATTATTGCAACAAGTTTTCTTGTTCCCTCCATAAGTATATTTGCTGATCCTTCTGGTCTCATAGCTTTAAATTCTAGAGGATCCTGATTCTTTTTCCCATTTTCTCTTTCCATGGTAATTTTTCTTTTTATTTCACTTTAGTTTCATTTTTCTTTTACTCAGCTCTCAGTTTGCTCTGTTAGTGTAATTCCTCTTGTTCCTGATAATCTTTTTAGTCATGGAAAATACACAGACATGTTATTGTGGACCAACCAGGGAATTTCAGTTGAGTGAAACAGAAAAGCTGGCCAGCCATAGTCTAGCAGAAGGACTGTTCCAAAAATTAAAGGCTTGAATGTATAAGGTACAGAAAGTGATACAATAACTTTGAGATCAATCCAGTGAATTAGGAACCTCAATTGTGCCTTTTTTTCCATGTATCCCTGTGCCTGGCATAGCACCTGGGGCATCACATCTATCAGTCCTGTATTTTACATTTACTTAACAAATAATATTCCTTCCAAAGTTAAGGGTGGAAAGGGGTGAGAGGAATAATGTATAGCTGCACATGTCCATAACAAGGATTCTCCCTCTTTCACAGATCAAGGCAAATTAGTCAAGTGGCTGTTTTCCAGCCAGCAAAGGCTGGCTGAACCGTAGCCTTGGAGCATATATCCAAACAAATCAAATGGTTTGCATTTTGCAATAAATCTATAGGTATTTGCTGAAATCTAATTCCACTGTCCTTGAAATGCTCCACTGAACTTTTAAGATTTTAGTAACCTCTCATTATTAGGAATATTAATGTCTCAGTTTGGAAGGTGGAATGTGAAGGGTTAATTTCTGTCCAGGTCAAAGATCAAGGGTTCAGTCAACTGTCATGAGAATATGAAAGAGAACAGTAGAGACCTCTGAATGACCCCTTTAAAGCAGATAAACTTGCAAAAATGTTTAAGACAGTAATTTTCTGTCAAAAACTAGAAAAGAGAATGTAATTTTTGCCTGGGAAACAATGACAGCACCATTGGTTTCTCTGTGCATCTCTCCCTGCTACTTAATCCTCACTGAGTTATTATACAGGTTATCAGAGAAATGGATGTACAAATGCAGTTTTCTTTGGCAATGAATGCCCTTTATTGCACTTTAAATGTGCACACAATAGCCAGCTAGATGGTGGTTTCATATATCTTCTAGTCCTCAGGAAAGCAGCCGCAGTTTCCTGAATATCTGGGCTGTGATAGGCAGAATAATTTCCATAACAAACATTTCCAGTGTCATATACATGACTCAAGAGAAGCTGAAGCCTCGCCACTGACTTCAGCTGAGCTGCGGCTTTTTACACAAACCAAGGAACTGGTCTGTGACTGCCAAAAAAATCAAAAGTCCACAATATATGGTGCTTTTCTAAGTATTTGTGACCACTGTGGGAAGAGAGAGAAAAAAGATACTGCTAAAGGATTCTATTGGAAAAGGTTAATTTATTTTATTCTTTTTAGCCTGTCACAGGAATTCATGAAAAGAATAATTAGAAATATCACTCACACCATGAGAGACACAGAATGTTAAGACTTTCTGTGGTAGATAAGTGTTTTCGTATTAAAGTGTTGGGGGTTTTTTGTTGTTTTGTAACACCAATGTTTTCCAATTTATGTCACTGTTGTCTTTTTATCTTTGTGTTTTTAAAAGAAGTGGGAGGTTTTGAAAGCATCTTTTGTTTCTTTGGCTTGTTATTTTATTTTTAAGAAAAGGAAGTTTGTTCAAACTGTTTTCTGAGCATCAGCATGCTCACAGTGATTCTTTGCTTTTTGTAAAACACGTGAGTATATATGCTGATGACTCGTGATGTGCATACATTAGAATAGAATAGAAAAGTCCACAATTAATAAAACCAATAGAATATAACATCTCCCCATCCCTGCTTCGGTACTATCCCTGAACGATGAGATAACTGAAGGAAATTCTCTTTTCCTGATGCTTCCAGAGGTTGACCTCTCAAGGCTGTAGGCTCATATTTGGCACGTTATTAGGCACAGAAAAGCAAAGCGCATTTCACTTAATAATGCCTTTTGTTTGTATTGCTCATGATAGCAAAGACTGAACTGAACACAAACAACGGAACTGTGAATACAAGGGCCCTCCCTTGATCTCCCCAATTAAATGAATTGAAGCAGCCTCTATCTGCGTGACACATCTAAAGAGATCACCACACATCTCAGCTTAGAGGCAACTGGGTAGGCTGAGTGTTTGAAATACATAAGCTGCAAAGGAGATAAAACACTGTCAAGTAAAAGGAATCTTTGAGAAGTGAAGTAACCTTTTATCACAGGTGCAGTTTTAAGGTCCATCTTTAACACAGAATAAACTCAAATAGTCTTCCTTCTCATTTGCCAGTATTTGAGTATTTGTTCCTCCAGTCTGGTAAATAAATTTTGACTTGCGTGAATCAATAATAAAATTTGTTCCGTGCTGATTTTGATATCTTTTAAAAAGCACGTACTTAGGAAGAATGACAACAAAGCAGGTGCTTTCTCTTTCATAAATAAGCTGGTAAAGTCAGCTGTTTGATAGGTACCAAAGTTCATTCAAAATTTTAGGGTTCTAATGACAACTTATATAAACCATTAAATGGCTTTTTAGCATGCTGATCTACAAGATAAAATCTAATTTGACAAATCTAAAGAGAAGGCCACACCTTTGAATAGATCAGAATCCAACTATGGGAACTGCTGTAATCATGGTAGCTTTCAAGTAGCCCGGCAAACGATCTTAGAAGTTCCTATGAAGAGATGCTCTTTGCCAATCAGTGCCTTCAGGTGTGATGTGGAACTCACGTATTTATGGATGCATGGAAAAGGATAACTCAGACATGAAGTTTGTTGTTTGGGAACATTACACCATATCCAAGAAATGTTGTTAAAGGAAAAGGTGTGCCAGTATAATTTCTTGGTTTGATTTCAGCTGACATAGAGGTCATGGATACTCATGATCATGCTTGTGGTCCAGTGGTTATTGCCACATTTTTATGACAATCATAGAAGCACAGAACATGCTGAGTTGGAAGGGACCCATCAGGATCATCAAGTCCAACTCCTGGCCCTGCACTGGACACCTCAAGAATGTTGACCTTTTTTTTTTCTACAGAGAAACCATTTCCTTTAGCTCACACTACTGTGGCTATACTTTATAGCAGAGAACAGCTTTCCTTTTTGTAGCTGCACATCATGAATAACAGCTTTATTTGGTGCCAAATGAGATGCCCTGATTTGTGAGCTTTCCATAAACATATCTGAATTGTTCAATTTCCTTCTCATTCCATAATTTCCATCTTGGCCTTCTGCCTGCTGATATTCAGATAAAGAGTGCATTCAAGTCATTTACACAAATGCTGTGAAACTGTTTGACTGTAGCCTGCTATCAAGCATAACAGGATTGTTCGATTTTTATTTATGTGTAATGTAAGTACCATTCAACATTTTCTTTTAACAGCTACTTTAACAACCCACTTGCTGTAATGAATGGTAACAGGAAAAAACCAGCATTAGCAGGTACCTGCTTAAATGAATATATTCCGTGTTCCTGGCAGAGGGTAACACTGATTGTTATTTATAGGTTTGTTTTAACGCTTTTTTTATTTGAGAATAGGAGCAGGGTAGCTTACTGTTTTCCTTTTTCTTACTTTTCTTTCATGTCCTTTCCACGTGGTGATGGATTCCTAACATGGAAAACTGAACTGCTGTGCAAATGGCTTGGCTTTGATAAAACTTCAATAGGTAAGTGAATGATCCCCAATTACTTCAGTACTTTTGCTGAAAAATATTTATTTAAAATTTAGAGTGTAAAAGAATCTTAATTAATTTCCAAAGCAACAATAAAAACATGTTTGGTATTGAGTCCAGCAAACTGGGCTGATAAAGGTTGGAATCAGCCTGATTTTTCCTTTTCCCAAGGGAAAATGTATTTTGCCATATTTTGGCCTCAGTATTAGGATAAATTTAGCACAACTACTTGCATTAGAGAACCTATTTAATCTTCATGCATAAACATGAAGAAAAAGTTACAGTGGAAAAGGAAATCTTTGAGAACAAATTCCATACTCAGAGATTTGGAGGAAAAATTTTAAGCCACTAAATTACTGGAGCTTTTCAATATCAATGGTGTTTGTGTATACTGAGGTAGGAAACTCTTGATGATGAAAATGATTGGGAAGGAGCAGCAAAGCAAAGTACAGGGATGTGAAAAACTGTTTTCTGAGATCACTCTGTCCAGTGGGTGGGTATCCACTGTATACCATATCGTCAGTGTCTACTGACTGTTATTTACAGTAGTAAATATGACAGTGTAGCTAACAGCAAATTGCTCTACCTGAGCATGTAGACACTCCCTAAGATTAGTCCAGGTCAAGACAATTCTTGGGGCCGCCTTTCTGACATCTAGCAGCAGAAGGATGAGAAGATACAGATTAAAAATAATAATGCTGCACTTCATGCCACAGCCAACCAAGGGAATGTTCCAAGTATGGTAATTAGTGTTACATCACCTACAGATCTGCCTAAGCTTTANTCTGTGTATTTCTGTAGTTTTGTCTTGGCTCCTGTAGAGGAAGGGAAAGAATGTTGGGGCTATCTATCCATTTCAGTTGGCTTTTGAACCTGAACTTGTCCAGGAATCCTCATCCTCAAGCCCAGGCTCTATCCCATCCTTGCCATCTGACTTGCACCTGACTGTGCCTGGGCAAGAAAGATCAGGACAGAACGCTGGCACACACTGGAAAGGTGACCTGCCAGAAGAGAATGTGCATGCTTAGTTAAAATTGAGCTTAACTGATTGTTTCAACTGTATTTCTTTGACACTTCTTCACTGTTGCTGCCACTTCATAGCTGAGAGCAAGGATTGCAATGCAAATACAGGAGCAACAGCTCTGGTGGTTCCCTCATTCATTTGTTCTCCAAACAAGGAATGTAGATATGTCCCCATGATGGCACTTAGAGCAACAGGACCGAGTAACATTTCTGCAGCTGGAAAACATTCCTCTGCAATACTGTATTACTGTTACAAGATATTGTACCAATCGCTTGAATTATTCAGACCATGGCAATAAGGAAGATGGGAAAATGGAGCAGTCCTGAGATTGTGGTCTCAAAAATACCAGTACTTGCTGTTGTTGCCAAGAGCAAAACTTGGCCTGTGATGTTGGAGGGTCTCTCGATTAGCACACTTACTGTACAATATTTGCTTTGGCTGTTTCAGTAGGCAGCCAGCATTTGCCAGAACAGATATGTCAGTTTGCATTATTGCAGTAGATGTTTGAGAGATGTTGGGAAGGAACGGATATACTGTAGGATACTGTGATAGGGAAAGCCAAGAAACTATGTAAAACCTGCTAGCTGTTAAGTGGGTGATTATTTTGCCAGTTTATACCTGTCTACTGTGCAATTTTTTCTGTGTACTTGATATATATATATAGACAGGAAAAAGAGTCAAGTGTATTGTACTCACCCAGGTACAGTGCAATTACTCCACAGTTGTTTCTCAGAAAACCTGTATTGAGACTGGAGTTGCAGGGTTCACCAGGGAAGGAACAGCTGGCTTCTTTATTAGATTTTATGTCGTACATAAGGAGACCATGTTTCCCATTGTCAGAGCGTAAAAGAAAATGAAAGCTCTGGGCATCATTAAAATCTTGCAAGTGTGGTATGTGTCAGTTTCATTCCCACAACACCTGGATCAAAAGCTTAGTGTGAGGCCACTTAGCAAACAAAACCAGACTGTTTTCCACACTTCAGATTTTTTGCATTAAGTTTCCACTTAGTTTCTATTTAAATGATGCTCAGCCATATTGTCTGGGGTATTATACTTCTGGATGGTACTGAAAAAGGAAAGTAGGCAACTGTAGAAAACACCTTTTGTATGCATTTTGAATATCTTTTCTCTTACATACTGTGCATTAGTACTGATAAAAAATTGAATTAGAAAAATATGTAGTTTCATCCCAAAAGGTTATAGAGAGATGCCTCTGGGTTAGTTATTTTGAATTTTTGCATTTTCACATTTTCTGTAATGCAGTTCATCTTACAGGTTCTACCCTCACCATGAGGTTTGCTGAACTGGGTGGCTCAGAAGGAGAGAGAGAGAGAATTGATGTGGTCTTCTTTTGAGTCAAGTAGTTCTCAAAGACTACACATTACAGAAGAGAAAGGAGTCATACTAATTCTTAGTGGGTTTTGAGCAAGATGGTGACACAGGTTGTTATGACAAATTGTGGTAAGTTGAATATTTCAGGAGAAATCAATGACTTCCACTGGAGTTCAGAATGCTCAGTGAGTGTAGATTAAATAATGTAATTTCCAAAATTGGCTATAATTCCTATCAACACAACAAATTAGCTGTATAACTAGAGAAAAAGGTTAGCAAGAAGAGGAATGTGTTGTTATCTTTCTACATCTTGGAATCATATTTAAGATATGTTTTTGCAGAAGGGGTAGGATTGTGAGTAATGGTTAGGCAAAGAAAAATGAGGCTGTACTTTAGAAGTGTGCATAAAACAGAGCTGAAATATGTAAACCATTCAAAAGGGGAGTTACACTGCAACAGATATTTGCAAGAAGGACCTTTATTTGTTCACTGTGGTGATTGGAGGCATCATTCTGAGAATATAATAAATAGGAGAGAAATAGAAAATTGGGAAAAAATTAGAATTCATGTATTAAGCAGGTTATGAATAGATTATTTATCTTTCCAATGTTACAGAAGGACTTTTTCTCTTAGTCTTGCGAAATTGGTTAAACAGTCAGGGACATAAAGTCAAAAGTGCTGTCAGGACTAATTGTGTTTGGAGAGAATTTGTGGAGCCAGTTAAATCTTCCTGGAGAAAGCTCTGAAAGTGTTCAAAATGCTTGATGTTTATTGACATGATTCTTTTCAAACAGGCATTTTTACCTTTTGTATTCCTCCTGTTTCCTTCCATTCAGCACACAAAACAAATGAAAGGATTTATTATTATTATTATTACTACTACTACTTCAAGTAGGAGTAGTTTGACAATTACCATCTTTCTCTTCATAGTGCATTCTAGCTCATGTCAAGACCCAGCATTTGAATCCCATAATAACCTTGTAGCTGGAGCAGAGCTTATGAGCTGATAGTATTCATGTGCTGCTTTTTGATTCCTGTGTCATTAAACTTCAGATGAGATACCATTTCTTCCTGGTTATTTCTCTCCTTTCCCGTGGCTTGAAGTTGTACTGGATGTGGTCTTACACACTGGAAATTCTGTAATTCACTGCTTTTATTTATAGATGTGTATGTACATATAGATGTGTGTGTGTGCACATATATATGTTTGCTTTAGCAGCAAAGTGTGTTACACTTTACATCAGGGGTGTGTTGAAGAGAGACACTGAAGCATTAAGAATCGTGTGCCACTGAATACCAGGAGATCACCTGTTGTTTTTACCCTACAGCTGAGTCCCCTCTCTCTTCTTTTCTGCACACATCATATTATTTTGTCCTCCAAGTAGCATTTTAGATATGTTACTACCGAGCAGTCTGGCTGCTTGCTGCTTGGTACCTGCAGTCTTAATAAATAATTTATGAGAAGCCAAAATAGTTATGAGTAAATGCACTGAAACCCATTGGCTTCCTGCAGCAGTCTTAGGTGATGTTTCTTTCCAGAGGCACACATGATTAATACCATGAAAATCCAGTGAGGAACATGTAATTATACCCTTCAATAAGCATCAGATTTTTAAAAGTTTGAGCAATGCTGTAACTTGTGAAGACAGTGAAGAACATTTCCTGTCCTCAGGTGAGAAGTTATGATGCTGAAACTGAGTGCTTAATATGAGACATTTCATCTGGATCAGCACTTTAAATACATCGTGGTTACCTGGAAAGTCAGAAAAATAGAAAAAGTAGTAAATAATGGATTCGTTTTCAGTGTTTGATACACGTGTGTATCTACATAAAGATAGCGTCCCACCATTTCCTTCCAATCTTGTCTGTGTGCACATCTCTGTTCATCACAGGAAAGAGCCATCACAAGAGCTGTATAGACTTTAATTTCTAATTAAGGAAATATTGGTTTGCAATAAGCTGTACTGGCATTTATAGCATTTCAACTAATCCACACAATATCTGCCTCTGACCCTCGTGCAATTCCAAACACGTGACATGGGGAAGCTTACTCAGTTGTCACCAGCCTGAGTGTAGCATGTGCAGGCCTGGAGTCTGTGGGGAGTCACTGGTGTGCTGTAAATTCACAGCCAAGTCCTCTGGGCTATAATGTCTTCATTTAGAAAAGCCCTTTATCAGAAGTGAGGAGGCTGTATGAGTTATTTTGATCAATCCCTCCTATCAGAATTTCCTCTGCTCCGCTTCTCATTAATGGTCTATTACGACTTGTATCAGCATGGCAGATCTGTGCAAACCCCCACTATCGGCCATTATTTGCTGGGTATTTTATTGACATCTATGTTTAAACACTTAATGCTCTTCATTATGCTCTCAGGATCAGTAACAGCAGGCCATCAACATAAAGCAGCTCAGTGCCATTAAAACTAAGTTACTAACTTATGTTGATCTAAAATAGACTTGAAGATGCAGATGTTGCTGTTGTTTTACTCTCTGTGTATTGCTTTTCATTGTTTCTTTTCAACAGTGCACGTCTTTAAAAGCAAATGAATTAAAGCTCAGACATTTTATTAAGCATAAGCTGTTACAGTGGGCTTAAGTGTCTGGTTAAAGTTGTCGGGAATGGAAAGTAAAGGAATGGAAGCTGACTTTTCTGGAATATTTTCTTCCAGAAAAGAAATTAAATTATATTTGTGATATTAGGTAAGGTGAAATTTAGGAAAGACTTGACGCATCTACAGAGTAAGACTGCTAAATGGCAAGAAATATTGGAGTGTCTCAAAATGTATAAACAGAATCTGAATTTCAGTCTATTCTATGTCTGAAGCTTTCATTCTGTTTAAAGAAAATGAACAGGGAATGTAAAAAAAAATCTGGAAAGTTTTGACTAACTCAGGATGTGAATTTGAAAGAGAAATACTTTTACACGTCACTTTTTTTTGAGAACAGTTATATTATGGTGAAAGTCGGATACAGCGAGACATAAAGGACAAAGCCTGTTTCAAAAAGCCAGAAAACAGAAATAGCAGGAAATGGGTTTGTGTCTGCCTCTTGATAAAAGATGTACATTTTCCAAGTAAACCACTGGAAGTGCTGTTGACCACTGCAATACATACTGCACTGATGGTAACTTCTCTAGAAGATGAACTTTTCCCTGCAATATTTTTTTTGTGTATAAATTAGGCATGTAATTAGCAAATGACTACAGGCACTTGCCTTAAAACGAGCAGTAATCTGTCCCTACTGGTTTTATAGACACTGTAGCCACTAGAAGAATAAGTCACTTGATTTCTTTGGTGACAGTGAGGTTGGTATGGAGGGGAACCACTTGTTACATAAGGCATGCAAAAGCATACCAACATAATAGATTTAGATTTAGAAACCTAAAAAAGAACGAAACAGAAACAAAACCCTGATCACCATTGCATCAGTTTTGGGATGTTCTTCTGTTTAAATATTAAGGCGAGCGGTGCTAATATGTTGAGCTATTTTCTTTGTTGCATTTCTAGGCATTACAGTGCTCAGCTCAGCAGCAGAGGCTGTAGCATGGAAGAACAACATAGTTTTGCCTTGTTTGTGTGACTGTGTGCCTCTTGGGGCTAAATTAATTTTGTTTTGTTTTGGCTTTTTTCCCCTGCCCTCCACTGTTTAAAATGCGGGAAAATCTGGGTTTCTGAACTATCTGATAGGCATCCAGGGGCCTGTTAGCTCTAGCACAACTTGGACTTCTATGGAATATGTTATTCCATAAAATAATGTATTATGTATTTTATCATTGTTTTTTCCCTGTAAAACCATTAGCTTTTAGATTTTTTTTTTTGCATTCAGTGGGAACTGAACTCTTATATTAACATCATCCTTCCAGTCAGTATTTTGTCCGTTAAAAATCTCTTCTCTTTCACCATCTATGGAAGTTACTGAGAATGTAATCAGTGATTTAAATGTGTGTTTTCATCTCACTGATTTTTTTAGATGGGGAACTTGACATTTGCATTCCATTTGATCACACCAAATTAGGTGCATATATAGGCTCTTGGACTGATGTGGTCCTGTGTCACACATCTCTTTCAGCTCCTTCTCCAATCTCTTTTTGAAAGAAAACAGTGATGGGCTGATATGTATATAGTAGTGTGTCAGGCAAATAGTTGGAGAATGGAAGCACCGTATTTTAAAAGAGGTAATAACCTGGTGTGGACTAATAAGTAATAACTGAGACTTTGGCACCTTTCTTACATGAGCAATAAAAAGAACATTCAGCAGGAAAAATTAAAGGTGTTATGGAGATGTTGAAAGTGATTTTCTGTTTCCTACTGAGGGATTATGAGAAAGATGAAGGATTTCAGTCTTTGAGAACTGGAGATAGTAATTTCTCGAGCTCTATGGGATGTACTATGCTTAGGAATGAAACAGAGTCTAATAAAATCTGAGGCTGAAATATTACCTCTGGCTTCCAGAACTTTATTCTTTTTATCCTCTCAAAGGAATGCTACATTCCAGAGGACTACATTAACCCTTGGACTTCCAGAGTTCACCAATGCTTGACAGCTCTTACAGTACATCATCTGTGCATTTCTATGTGTGTATGTATTTCTGTAGGGTTTTTCTGAGAGCAGGGATGGAGAGGGAGAAATGGTTTTTATCTGTAAAGTTGAGTGATAATCTGATGAACAACTTGCAACACAGAAGAGACTTAATATATGTGTTAACCATTGTATTTTCTCCCCAGTAATTTGTTAATGAGACTATTAAATCATTAGAGTAGTAGAATGCTTCTCGCATGTACATGTGTTAAAGGGTCATATGAATGTCATAGAATGGTTTGGGTTGGAAGAGACCTTAAAAATCGTCTGGTCCCTACTCCCCAGACACAGACAGGGACATTTTCTACTACACCAGGTTGCTTAAAGCCCCATCCAACATTTCCTTGAACACTTCCAGGGATGGGACATGCACAACTTCTCTAGGAAACCCATTCCATTATCTCACCACCCTCACAGTGAAGAATTTCTTCCTAATATCCAATCTAAATCTAAACTTTAATCCCTAAATTAAAAGTCATTTCTTCTTGTTCTATCCCTACATGCCCATGGAAAAAGTCCCTCTCCAGGTCTTTGTGGGTCCCTAGTACCTTCAGGTACTAGAAGGCTGCTAGATCTCCCCAGAGCTTTCTCTTTTCCAGGCTGAACAACCTCAGCTCTGTTTGTCTTCATAGCAGAGGTGCTCCAGCCCTCTGTGTGTCTTTGTGGCTCCTCTGGACTCTCTCCAACAGGACTTCATGAGGCTTGCACAGACCGACCTCTCCAGCCTGTCCAGGTCCTGCTGGATGGCATCCCTTCCCCCCAGAGTGTTGACCACACCCACAACTTGGTGTTTTTGACAAACTTGCTGAGGGTGCACTCAATCCCACTGTCTGTGCCAGAAAATAATACTCCACCTGTGATTTTCATTGTGTACCCAAACTATTTCTAATAGGTCCACACAAATTTCACCCTCTCCCTTGTTAACAGAAAAGCAGGAATCCAGCACAGATGGCATCAAGGACACAGAACATTAAGGCTGCAGTCTATTTGATAGGGATATGTTCTTCCTGGCTTTGCCTGCTTTGTGTAAAATAACAGAATTGGTCATAATTCAGTACTGATCTATCTAAAGTGTGAAAATAATAGTTTAATTTTGAGAAAAAATGAATACCTTTATCGACAATTCATGCTTTTTTTGTGTCCTTCCCTTGCAGATTTTTCCCTTTACTTTCATACATATCCTTTCTAGTTTTATTTCTTTTCTGAATTGCTGTTAGAAATAACTTGCATGAGGCTTTAGTGTCGTGCATTTTTAAGGTGAGGTTACTGGGATAGTATTTTACAATTGGAGCACCCTGTTCTGTAAACATCTTGAAAGGTGTATTGGCTGTGGAATTACAGAAATGCATTCTTGACATCTCTCAAGGACTACAAATTACACTCCTTATTTTTGAAGCATCATCCAAATCTCATTAAACTCAGCTAAAATACATGTTTGTAGGTCAGTTTCCCTAAGGCCAGTTGCTTAAGGCAATCTCAGGTAAGGACAGACTTGTGAGAATTGCAAAATCATAGTCTCAGTTAAATGCTTCTAATTCTGTTCTTTTGAAAGCTTTTTACTTAAATTGGTTACGAATAAGTTAAAAATATAACCTGAAGCAGACAGAAACAAAAGTAGGGATGGAGTCTTTAAAGTGGAATTCATAGACTTTAACTAGTTCCTGGTCTGGTTTAATCATCATTGTAAGGGCAGCAGCCGTAATTTGCTTTCCTTTAGGGTACTCATTCCATTGCTGGACATGCTGCTCTAAAATAGTGATATTCTTGGCTTAGTCCTGATTGTCGGTTTTGCTTCAGATGAATTTGTCTCGGTAAAATGCTCAAGAAAAAGACAATGGCACCCTATAACCATTTTGCAGTCACTTTGCACAGTTGAAAATGCTGATTAACATCACAATGGCAGGAAAGGAAAGAATCAAGCCCTCCTTAACTCCTTATTTTTCAGCCCTGTGTAGTGTATGTGACCAGCCTTTGTCTTCGAGCCTGTCCTGTTAGGGTTTAGATGTGAGGAAAACAAGGTACAACATTTAGTCAATAATCCTAACTGCAGAAGCTTGCTTTTCAGAAGTTAATTTAAAATTTCTAAATGGAAGAGAGAGTTTTATTATTTTACCGCTTCCTTCTCTCCCAGCATTGTAGACTTTTCTTTAAGGACACTTTAGCTACATTTTTCTTTTTGTGTAGCCAGCTACGCGAATACTTTTTATCCCATGAAGAAAAGAGCCTTTCAAAAAAACCAAAAAACCCCCCCAAAATCCCACAGGTGTTGCAGGAGTTCCTAATTTGTGGTAGTGTTCTGAGAAAGGAAGGGGAAGAAATGGTGGGGAAGAAGGTCTGGGCTGAGTTTTCTTCAAAGGTTAGAGGTAAGGCAAGGGGTCTCCCTAGATTTTCCACAGTTCAACTGACAAAGAAATTTATTAGAAAAGAGGTGAAAGCTCTCCGAGTTTTCCTTAGTGTCGTGGATAAATACCATACATATCTAGAAACTGGATGAATTAAGAAAGATTGTTACACCTCCTCGATGCTTAAAATGCAGTTGAGATTTTTCTGCAGTAATTCTATTTAGTTATTGCACACTATCTAAATCATGAGTCAGATGTGGCATTTCACTGGAAAAAGTGCATAATTAAAGTGCAATATGTAATAAACCTAGGACTTCTCCAGTGGAAAAAATAATAATCCACACATTTGTCTTAATTATAAGAAGAAAGAAATGAACACACTGAACTCTCTTACTTAGACCTTTCCAATGCCCTTTGGCAATTTTTTATTTTTAAATAAACATGTACAAAATACTGACTTATTTCTTTAATTCTTTGTTTTACACTTTTATGTTATAGAAATTGCTTCTCTTGCAACAGGAATAATAGCCATGAGAGACATCATCATTATGGAACTTTATAACTCGATTACGGAATTCTTAATTAGAGCTATAGTTTAATAGGTATTAAACAGTGACAGTTACTTTCTTTACTGACAGGTTTAAGAGCAAAATTGCAGGGAATTATAAAGGGCATTTTGCAAATGAATTACATCCTTCCTGTTCAGCTACGCCTGGAGAAAGGGAGTGTCAGAGATGTGCATTTCGATGGAGTAAACTGCAGAAATTACAGCTTCGAGCAGTGCCACTGCAGGGACAAATTGGCAGGGCAGAAGCAGAGGTGACCCGAGTCACCCCTGGGCAGCTGGACCACCCCAGGGCCTTGGCAAGCCCCCTCTCCAGGAGGGGCCAGTGCAGAGCAGGCAGAGCCAGGCTGGCAGGGCCGGGAGCAGAGAAAGGATGCTCCAGAACAGCCCCGAGTCTCGAGTCTCGCCATTCTCAACACCTTCTGCAGCTGTAGTGATAACGCCCTTATCAATGGCACAGTGAGGAGGGAAAGCACACATTTCCCTCCTCAGGCGAGGGCTGGGTGATGGCTTTCTGAGGCACAGGCATGGGCTGTGTGCAGAGAGACAGTTGGGGAGGCTCAGGTTAAGGTGAACTATGGATGTGAATTCCCTTTACAGTCAATAAAGCCAACAGAGCCAAGAAAATATCTTAAAGCAGGCAGCTCTGGCTGGCTTACAGAATCCTTCTCGGCCTGCTTGACTATATTGACTAGACCTGGATTGACTGGGACATTGATCTTGCATGTTCCCCTCAACTTTTACTGTGTACATTTTGCACTGAATCCCATCATCTGACTTTAACATCTCGTTCAGTCACCTCAGCACAGGCTAATATTCATTGGTAGTATTCTGTTTTAGAAGCCATCACATATTCCTCTCTTCCACAACTTTCACCTATCCAGGAGTAGATTTCCCTTAAATCAAATCTGCCAACCCTATGCAGATGTCTTAGGTACACCCAGGCATCTAAAATGGTACAAGGCACCCATATTTTAGCGAATTGCATGCCTTATTCTTTTAACAGTGGTGACAAAGAAGTCATAGCAAAGTAAAACCTAACGTGTCATTTCCTTTTTTCAAAGTTACAAATTCAGGTCCAACTCTGTTATTTTACTGAAGTTATGAGGTCTTTTATATAAGACAGATAATTGTAGGCATATGGATTTTAAGGAAGATTGATGTATCAGTGCTAAAATAGTCAGTATCAATTAAAAAAAAAATCATAGGAAATATTTATACTTTTAACTGGAGTTGCTCCAACACACAACCATTCTTAATCTGCCTAGCTGGGAACAAGCAGCTGAGAAACAAGAGCAGCATTATCTACCTGAAGATTGTCCTTCAGGATCATTAATCTGCAATGAAAAGGCTACAGTCATCATTTCTCCTAACAAAAGATTCATGGCATCCTAGGCTAAATCATAAAGTCTGATAACTAGGACAAGAAGAATTAGAGTAGGTTTCCCTTTCCAACTAGTAGCTCCCCCAAATGGTATGTTAATCCTACTTTTGTCTTCATGTGGATAATTCCTAACTCAAAGTAAAGGCAAAGCTGGCTGTGCCTCTAAATGGGCAGTAGGCAGTACATCACTATTAGATGCAGCCCTGCTCAGTGCATACAGGCAGCTCTGAACAACTCAGAGCTATAAGGAAATGCAAATCAGGAAAATCTTTGCAGAAGTATAGAAGTAAGTGAATTGCCCCACACACACAGGGACTGAGCTCTGCTGAAGGTTGAAGCTCTAAGCTCACAGTGTGTTTGAACGGAAAGAGGCTACAGATGTGTTTATTCACAGTGAATAGATATGTAAAAAGGGATCTTAAAGTAATTTCTGTCAGTTCTGTTCGAGCTAAACCAGAGCAAGGAGGTATCTGAGCACTGAATCAGTTACGTGGAGGCCTTTTTTCCTCCTTCTCAATGGGTAATAGGAATTCAGAAGTCAGATTCTGTAGCATTCAGGAAGAAACTACTGCCAACTGTTTGGACTCCTGAAGAAACTTGACAGAGATAGGGTTAAATGTCTAGACAGTCCTCATATACTTCACTTATATTGGGATAGGTTGATTAAAAAGTACAAGACAACTGGAGTTTTTAATTTTTAAGACATGCTTGTAGCACCTCTGACTTTTCACCTTTTTCTGGAGCACCTCATGGATTGATGCAACTATTAGCCAAACTTTTAGAACATGCACAGCTTCTGGCATTTCTGTATGCTTCTTCTGGTGATTTTTAATGCAGTACAATGCATAAAGAACCTTCTGTTCTCCTCAAGATCTTTTCAAAACTCTTCTTTTCAGCTTTAGTATAAGCGTTTCAGAGATGGAGAGAGATTTAAATAGTCATTCTGATGCTGAATACTCATTTAACATGTCGCAGCTGATCCTGGTGGAGTGCTGTGTACAACTTAAGTATCAACAGTGGGGTTCCAACAGAGCTCAGAGTTGCTGCAAATTTCAGTTCTTGGCAAGAATGTCAATTTTGTATGTGCCAAGTGTCTGTTATTTAACCAAGCAGAGGATATTGAGTTACTGTAGCAGAAACAAGATGTATGATTCATGTTTGCATATCCTTCTTCAAAACAGAAACAAAGAGATTTCACTTTTAACACATCATGCTTCTCTCACTAGTCTTTTACCATTCGTGTTGCCATAATTTGGCAATAAAAATACAAGTATTAAGTATTTTATTTAGTGAGATGGGTAGCAGAGCATGCTGTCAGGTAGTAAACAAAACTAGGTAAGACTACACCTGCAGCAGCATAGTGTTCATTTAAAAGTTATAGAGTGACACTGTCGTTTAAATTTTGTCACTATCAAATACAGTCTGTTTTGAATAAAAGCCTAAAAATTCATTATTTACAAAGTAATAATGACTTTAATTAAAAAATTTCATGTTAGGCACTTCTGCTGGTTTTGATGGTGATGAGTTTTGATATGCTTAGGGTTGGGGTTTTTTGATACTTCCTCCTCCTATTATTTTAGGAAGGATAGGTTTTTCAAAAAAATAATTTGGGGGAAATTTGGATTTGATGCTGTCGCTTTAACACTTGGTCTTAAGACTGCAGTCACTGTCAGAACAGATCAGATCAGAGCCCTGTTTAACCCAGTTTTGTCACTGTGCCACTGACCAGCACCGACTGCAGCCACACACAGGGCAGGGTGTGCTCCCATCTGTGCCAGCTCCCTCTGGGACACCCAGCAGTTCCCCTGCACGCTGCCGCCTGCCAGCTCTGCCTGCTCCCAGCTCTTGGTCCGGTGATGTTAACAAGCTTCTTAGCACCCGCTGAAGTCTTCCACAGAATGCTAACCAGATTTCCCTGATTGATCTTCCCTAGCTGAGGATGGTGCTTCAGGCCATTCAGTATATGATGAAGTGGGTATACAGACAATTAACTTTAAGATGAAGATAGTTTTTTCCGTAAGAAAACTTAAAGCTGCAAAGAAACTTTGGAGTTTGATTCACTTTTGGTTCCAGATTAATTTCCACTGGTGGCAACTGACATGATTTCAATACTGAATCTCTGGATAAAAGGATGGACTGTAAGAGCATGATCGTGTCCTGTCTGCTCTGCGGCCTCTCCCCACTTGTGGGCTGTGCATGCAGAAATAGCTGTGAGCCTTGCCTTGAAGCCCTGGCAGCTTTGTGTGGTCAGAGAATTATGCAGGTGTCTGCACTGCCTTGGCAGGTGCCAGTCTGTGTCACACACAGATAGGTCCTGGACAGGTCACCTGTGCATGGGTGACACATCCACGGGCCACCAAAGCATATTAAAAAGTGCCGTGTACAGTCTCTTCATGTCTTTTCTGTCTGTAATACATTCATTTTTACTACTTTGAATTAAGGCCCCAGAGATATTGCAAGGATTATTAGTGGTTCAACAAGATGAAAAGTGTGATCATCTTCAGTCTGTGTAACAGCATCTCCAGCACTTTGTCTAGAACAGGTTTGGTTTTGTTTTGTTTTGTTTTGTTGGGTTTTTTTTAAAGAAACAATTCTGAAAAATTTGCAGCTCCTGGATAATTGCAAATGAAAATGTAAATGACTTAAAATGGCTATAACTGTTGTGAGCAAGTAACAACATTTATTTTGCATTTTATCAAAACTTTGCAGTATTTTAACACAGGGCTTTACAGCCCAGCTTAGTGTCCTGCTTAGCAGGCAGAAGTGAATGGGAAAGTTTGCATTTTGGCAAAGCCAAGGAAAATTGCATTTGGGTTTGTTGTCTAACTCAGATGAAATACATATGTTTGCTATTTTGCATTCTTCTTGTGAGAAGTTTTCTTTACCAAACTTGGACCTTACTCCCCACCCCCCATTTTAGGGGTGGTCTTCAGTTTCTGTACCATTTTATCATAATATCCAGTATAGTTAAATAAATAATTTCTGAGATTAGATTTTTCAGTGTGAGTGAAGTAAAGTCCTGATTTGAATCTGTGTCCTTGAATCTGTCATGAAATTACAGCTATAAGACATATTTTTTCTTGAATATATCACTTTAGGGGAAAACAGCTAATTATATATGTCAGGATTGAGATGTTTGGGTTCTTTCAGAGGAGGAAGAGGTATCGTTTTCGTGATCAGAGCTGCAGAAGTAAAGAGAAAATAAGAGAAAACTGTTTCAGTAATGCATAAAATTGAGGAACTGAAAAATAAAGGAACACAAAGGAAGCAAGAGTTGAAAGAAAAAAATGATAAAGAAAGACAGCAGATGGGGATTTTGGGGAAACCAAAGAAGTAACAGAAATAACCGTGCTTTGTTTTCATGTACTGCTTGGCCTTAAAGCTTTGTTAGGCTAAAGTGTCCTTTTTATCAGAGCAGTGGGTGTTGCAGAGATTATTTCAGTGGCGAGTCTGTGCAAAGATGAATGTGCTTCTGTTCCCCTCTGCTGATTAGCACAGTCCCAAATGGCAAGTGTGATAAACCCTGGTCTTTTGATGCCCCTTTTTTCCCTTCAACTCAAAGACTCTGAGATCACAGGGTAATTTTTTTCCCTAAAAAGACACCGGTGTTTTCTCCTGAATTCGTCATAAATCAGACTTTTAAAATACTTACGACGGTGTCCTTACATTTCCTGTTTCCATGGAATCTATAGGAGGTTTAAAGTATTCCAGGGTGCTCTGCCAGCCCTTAAAGCCATTATCAGATTTTCAGTCTCTTGTGTCTCACTTAGATCTTCTGAGGATATTGCGTAGCTGTTTTCAGTTGAGCAGCTCTGCACGAGGAGCTCTTAAATGATACCTTCTAAACTTCCTGTATTCCTTTGATTTCACACTGGGTCTATTTTTTGCATCTTACTGACATTTGTCATTCCCTTGAGGCAAGTACTACAGCATCTACAACACCCACAGCTACATAATCACAAGCCTGGACTTGTGACTGCTTAAAGTGAAATCTTTTTAAAGAAAAAAAAGTGAAGAAAGTGTTCTTGGACTGAGTGCAGTGAGCATCAGAGGGAGGGCAGCTGTACAGCCACTTTACATAAAGAATATCTTTCCAAAACTTCTGTTTCCACATCTTTGGGTTTTTTGGATACATTTTTTCAAACCCACCTCTCCTAACCTTTTCCTCAACTTGTCTGGAGTCGCTGCAGTGCAGCATCCAGGCTACCAGGACCACTGAGCAGTGGTCTGACATCTCTGCTCTCTTGCTGTGCATGAAGACAAAACGTGGTCCTGTTTTAGGCAGGACTTGTGCCACTTTTTTTAGTGGGAACAGGCTTTGGACCTGAGGGTAGAAAAGTCTGTGTACTGTAATGCTGATGCTTTTTTCTTCTTCTTTTTTTTTTTTTTAACACACCATCTTTGAATGTAATTACTGGAAAGTTTTGTTTTTAAGACTCCTTTTCTGCAGCATGTATTTCAAGTGTTCCCTTGTGAGTTGCAAGTTGAACTACTATTAAACTGCTTGATTGTTATGCAGTGCTAAAGCATGACATAGTTTCTGTGCACAAATGTAATTGCTCTGCTTATTTCATTTAAAATGTTCATTTAAAATTTAAGAGGAGGATAAAACATAGCAAATAGAAGAATGCGGGAGACCAGAGTGTAAGGAAGAGATGATTAGAGTCTGTAACTGTAGGACTAGAGAGTAGAAATTTTATTTCTGGAAGAGGAGGTAAATTGCAGTTTGGGGTGGTGCTACTAGAGAAAGAGCTACGACAAAAGCAATTTGTCATGAAATATGGAAAGGCTATGCTAGGCAGCCTGTAATTATGAGCCAGTTTCCATGTTTGGCAGCAGCACCCCCTGAAAATATTGATGCCTCCATCGCCTCTTGCCAGGCTATGGCACACTGACTCTCTCAGGTGTGCTGGCAGACGCGTTTGTGGCCCCACGCTGAGCACAACAGTTCAGTTCCACCTAGCAGTCACTCAGCATATTTTTTAGGAAGGACACCAGACAAGATTTGTTAGATCAGGTTTCCTGAGCTGTGTCACGGTGTGGTCCCACAAACTACTGCACTGGCACAACTGTGTTAGCAGTGAAAGCAAGCATCAGGGGAAGCAGCACTTGTGGCACAAGCTCTGTAGCTGTTGAGCTGAAGTGTAGATATTTGGTACTTCAGTGTCAGGATGGCCTGAAGTGGTCAGAATTCCATATTATACACTATTTCCAAAATCCTTTTAAGCTTCAGTCACAGCAGATTGCCAGGCTTACTGTTGGATGCCCTTTGGCAGGAGGTCTGGTTGTAGGAGCAAGCAGAGATTTACAAAGACAAGAATTAAGGTTCCCTCCTCTGCCATCCTTTGCTGTCCCTCTCTCGCCCCATTCCTTCTGCCATGCCAGGGCCTCTGTTCGGGGCTGGGCTTGTGGGCAGCAGGACTGGCACCTGCAGCCTGGCCTGGCCAGAGGCAGCAGGGGGCTCAGTCTGGCCACCAGGCCCTGACAGCTTCTTCCTGATGTGTTTTGGATGCTTCTCCTGCTGCCTTTGCAGCCTGCTGCGGCCATATGGTGTGTAAGGGATCTGAAATCTGAATGCGTCTATAGATGTTGTTCTTTTTTTTTTCCTGTGCAGCTCCCTTTCTGAAAGCACTTGTGGGGCAGTGTAGTTAAGTTGTTCCAGTATTCCCTGAGTTGATTCCCACCATTTCTGAGAAAGGTTGGTTTCTTTTTCTTGTGAGCCTCACTGCAGACACTTCACCAGGATAAGTCTGTACTTGCTGATAAAATCAAGGCATGAATGCCTTGACTACAACCCAGCGTTCAGCAGGAAGCCTCTGAAGGGCATGCAGCAGTCTGCTGGTGTGCTTTTGGAAATCTCCAGAGTAGCAGCCACAGATTTTGCCAGATGAGGGGTTTTGCCGCTAAGGAAAAGGACAATTAATTGTGTGATGAGGTCCTTTTGCACTAAATCCTGCCCAAGCAGTAACTTGACTACCAAGTGTGAATAAAAGTTCTGCTGTTCTTCACTAGAATCAATCCTGATTTGCACTGAAGCAAGGGAAAGCAAATCTGAAGCAAAATCAGCAAGAGCCAGGGTTTTTCAGGTAAATCTCTGCTCTTAAAGAACAATAAGAAAGACACCAGAACAGAAAAAGGATAACTATAATTAAATAGTGTTAAAACATTGTTAAATATTTATGTTCTCTTTGATAGGCTTTACAGGTTGGTAGAACCTTTTCAAACATAGAAAGTTAAAGGAATAAGAACTCTTCACTTACAGTGGGTGAAATTCAACCCTATTGGAGTCAGTGGAAGTTCAGTTGTTTAATTCAGTAGGGTCAGGTTTCTACTGTTTATAATGACCTACTGTGTATGTTTGGACACCCTCTAAGCACAGGAATTAGCCTCCACTACTTAAATGTTTTTGATACTTTTGAGGATCAAGTGTAATCATTCAGCAGCTCTTGGTATGTGCTGTATGTTCGTTCTGTTTTCTAAATTATATTATTTTCTGGTAACCAGCTATAAACCAATTCAGAGCAACAATGTAACTGTCTCCAGCACAGGCTTTCCTTATGTTGTATATTTTATAAAGAAGAAACAGGACTATTTTTCAAAACTGCAGGAGGAAAACCGGGTTCCTTTTACTTTTGTGGAAGATAGTTGTCTATGGATAATCCTTCTTACTGTGTTGAGCATAATGCCAAATTCCAGTTTGAACTGGGACGTTATCACAGCTCTTCAGTTTATGTCCTTTTACAGCCAGCCCTTTACAGTAAATTGACTGTAAATCAGGAAAAACCTCTCACAGTGCACCAAATGGAAACTGTAAAACTCTTCATGAAGGAGTAAAATTCCTGAAAAGTAACTCTTAAATGGAAAGGGGATTTAGCAGTTTTAGGTCTCCATTAAAACCATGGAAGCACATGTGAATTGACACTGCCATGTTTAGAAAGCTGCCAAAGAGTTGCTCTTGGCAGAATTATGCCTTGCAGGGTTTAAAGTCCACTACTGCAGGAACTTGTCTGCATTTGTCATTAACTTGGGCTTTCTCGCAGTCAAATCCCTCAGTGATGCGTTTCATTTCCTTCATACTAATTTTCCAATTTCCTTTTTTTTTTTTTTGTCAAGTGAGGAGCACTTTTGCAGCATCTCAGATGTAATTTCTGCACGTATTCTGTGAATTGCCAACTTTAATTTCACTTGACTATCTCTTTGATGGAATTTTCCCTACACCACAATTGTTTTTATAATTCCAGATGGGTAATTATGGGCTAGATGGTAACACTTTGGGGAAGGCAGGAGAAGCAGGTAGTGTGCAGAGTGAGAAGGGATTTGAAAAATGCTATTGGGATTGGCAGGGAAATGGAGGAAGGCAGAATCTTGTGACAAGAATTTTCTATGCCTTTAGTTTAGCTTTAATTCAAATACACAAATCTCTCTATTTTGCTTTTTTAACGTGATATAGTACAGCTAAAAACACACCAGTGATGTGTACAAGAGGAAAAAAAAAGTCTTCTCCTGAGGGATATAAAGACTCTCAAGTCTTCCCATTTTCCTAGATTCTTGTCATCTGTGCACTCCAAATTAAATTGGAATAATAAATAAAAAACCCACCGTATATCAGGGCAAAGGTTTCTTCTGTAGATCTGTCTTGTTAGCAAGTGTTACACTTCTCTGTGGAGATGCTTACTGGTTCCTGCTGATTCATTATGGCAGGAGTGGCTCGTTAACTCTTGCCAGAAAGACGAGTGACAAGTGTGGCTTTCTCATGAAAAAGAGCAGAAGGGCTAAGCCTGACCTCAGTGCAGCGAGGGTAGATTTTGTTCAGAGCAATGTGGGATGCTGACGTGGGAAGTAGATTTGGATTTTATCAAGACAAAAATTGTGTTTTTAAAACCTCTTCAAGCAGCTGCTCAAACATCCTGATCTAATGAGATATGGGCAGAGAAACTGCCGGTTCAGCTGGCACGGGGAGAGGGCTTGAGCAGAACTTGGAACAGGGCTTCCTGCACCAGGAGAGGTTTGTCCTCCTTTTGGCAGCCTGCTTGATGGGATCGTTTGCCTCCCTGTATCAGGGTGATTTATATGGGAGAGATCTATGGCACAAAGCTGGCTGGATGGAAACTTGGTGGGAGCATAATGTGATGTTGCAGAGCAGGCACACGATTTGTAAGGTAAATTGTGGCAACAGCTCCAGCTTTTGTAGTTCATTTGTGGTTACATAGATGTGTGTGTGTATTTTTAATATCTATAAAGTGTATATGTGTACATATTATAGTGTACATCTGTGAAACCCACGCTTCTCACTTCCAGTCTGCTGCTCCTTCCGTGTGTTTTATGACACGCTGTGTGCATGATGCACAGTGAAAATGTATTCTCAAAGGGTACAAAGAAACCTCTCAGGGCTGAGTTTGTGTCTTGTTCTCATGCTTGGGGTTTAAAAGGGATTTTTCCTACAGCAAAAGGGAAGTTTCTGGTTCCCTTGGCTGTGTGAACATTGGTTTGTTTTCATGGTCTCATCAAGGTGCCTTTTAACTATTAAGTTTACTTTTCATGTGCCCACATATACTCAAGCTTTCTGCTGTTTGTCTGTCTGTAACACACACTTGGAATCCTTCAAGAGCTGAAATATTTTAAGTAACATTTGTAAGTCTGGGCAGTATAGGAGGGTTTTTTCCTATCCTATGATATAAAGAAGGCCAAACTAAGTGGCATAGCAGATGTCCCTTTCACAGACAGTCCTTTTTATAGATAGCCACTGGCAAAGTGTAAATGAAGTAAAAGTTAAATCAAACCAGGGTATTTGAACTTTCAAAGTTGTTGTTCCAAACCTTGCTTATTGAGACAGCAAGTAGGGCAGCTATTTATTTCAGTGATAAAATTGAATGTTTATTTTAAGTTTCAGCATTGCTTTCAGATGTCATGGCACATTCTGCTATGTTCTAATAGTGTCTGAGTAGGCAAGGCTCTCACAATGCAAGAACATTGGCTATTGTTACTCCTGTGCATAAGGGGAGAAAGAAAAAAATAGTTGCTTCAACACATATCTGATGGCTACTACTATTAAAAAAGTTCCCATTAGTTCAGCAAATTGTTTTGTTCCTCTCTTGTGCTTTCCTTGTGCTGTTTAATGATAGAGGAGGCTATCAAAAAGTAGGCTGTTTAGAGACTGATTCAGCCTTCAATTACCCTGCGTGTTGGAACATCACCTAGGAGTTAGTTAAGGTTTCAATTAAAGTTCATGTAAAGTATTTGTGTAGCTACATGTAAATACCTAATTAGCACTATGCTAAATGGTTTATTTCTCTTCTGAGTACTTCAGTATACCCTGAAAATTGCTCTTTCCCTTTGGTTTGTCACTTGTTTCAGAGAGCTTCTTGCACACGTGCATTTCCAGTTAAAATAATTTATACATTTTGTACACAGTTTTAATCACTTGAAAGTCTTTTAATTATTAATAAGGTGAAATCCATTGATTTTCTCCAGTTGTTCAAACACAAGTCTGGCCTAATCCTGCCTCAGGCTTGAGGGGCACTGAGATGAACAGCAAATCCTTGAGCTAAACATTCATTTCATGGGATTTAAAGTGCGTGAGGAAAGGTGGGGGGGAGGACACCTCCTCTTTTTTTCGTTCTATGACCTTTTCTTTTAGCTTTTTCCATTTTCTCATATGCAAACACATATTTGAAGGGTATAATTTTGTGATGACGAAAATGACTGAAAGTAGCTTGAAAAAAAATCTTCAAGAGAAGGTTACTGTTCAGTTTAATCTACGCAATTTATGTGACTGCACAAGTGATGAAGGTAGACTTGTGGTGCAGCAAGCTTTGCTACTGAGAAGAAGAAGAGGTGTAACTAGTAAGCAAACCTGTGAGTGTTCTAGCACATAAAAGTGCATAAGATAATGCAGGACTTGTGTGCTGTGTAAATGCACGTGTGTGTGTGAGATTTATCCTATGATTAGTGTCAGATTGTCCCTTTTGTGTGAAGAACTCCTTTCACTAAAGCCTCTGGCTCAGCTGCAGATTGGTGGCTTGATGCAATTTTGTCTCAGTTTATTTCTTTAATTGATTTGATCCTCCTTTTTCTTTACTTATGACCCTAATTACTAAAACCTGGCAGGAGTCAAATAATTTGTTTTACTCCTTTATCAGTTTAGTTTTGTTTTACCTCAGACTCCCTCATGTTGTATTACCATAAGAAGTATCTTCTATGAGCTCTGAATCCAAGCTAAAGCAGTTTTAAAAGAAGAGGAGACAGGGTGGTGGTGTGTGTATAAAACTGAGCAAACACAGAGGCTGAAAATCTTCACAATATATAATTTTTGTCCTCAATGCTATTCTGGAAACCAGTGCCAAGCTTCTGAGCTTTATTCCATTTTTTCCCCCTAATTTTTAGCCCTTGAACAGACCCTTTTCAACTGCTCAGCATCCCTGATCTTGGGGACTTAATTCCCAAAATGATATAAGCATTTCAGAAAGCATCTATGAATATAAGAAGTTCAAAGTGGCAAGTATCAGTCCCTCAGTCGTGCACAGGAAGACGGCATCCATCTTCTCTGAAGAGAAATAGTGTTTTTCACTGCTGCCACTAAAGGGAAGCCTCCTCTGGGACCTTGTTAGATGCTTTCATGTGAGGACCATTTGACCCACTTCTGACTAGTGAGCAGGCTTAGAAGGCAGTAGTTGTTGGGGGTATGCCTTTGGCTGATCTCCTCCCCCTCTTTGCAGGGAGAGAAAACCCTCAGTGGAATATATTAGGGATAATAACGGGGTAAAAGTGTCAGTTAAAGAAGGGTGACGGATGGAAGTCCTAGTCAAAAATAATAATAATAATAATAGTAATAGTAATAATAATAATAATAATAAAGATCTTCAAAAGGTGTCTCTGTTTACAAAGACAGCATCAAAATAACATCAGATGTCCTTTTTAAAACAAATTCTAAAAGAATATTGTAGAACTAATATTTGTTTTTAATAACAGGTAGTATTAGTTGCTGAATGTCACTCAATGTGGACTTTTAAATTAAGCCCAAGTTTTCCTTTAACGTGGTGAAATCAATTAATTGAAATTGAAACATACATTGGCTGGGAGAAAACTGACTGGTTTTTGCTTGTTACCAGCAATAAGGAATAAGGGAGGAGGAGTGCTCATGAAAGGTGTATCTTTAAGCTATCTGGAAAAGAGGTGGTATAAAAAATACTCTTATGGTAAGGAAACCATCAGCAAAATAATCCGAAATACGTACCTGTAATAGATCCTTTTTATCTGCTATCTAAGACAAAAAAAAAAAACAAAACAACCCAAAATGTTCAACCATAATGCTGTTTCTAGGACAAAACAAAATACTTGTTACTTTTCCATCCTTCCCTTGCTAAATACAGTAATTTTGGTGTTTTTCAATAAGATAAAGCATTCATTGTAGGGCAGCCAGTTTGAAACTGGTAATATTTCATTTCCTTTAATATATTGATGATCTACAAAGCCTTTTCAGTTTTTTCCATGCTAAAGCAGGCCTTCATGCAGGTATCAATGTGGTCTGGATTAGGAGATCATTGCATTTGTGTCCCTGGGAAAGCTAGATTTGATCTATGATTTCCTCCCCAGTCACCTCTAAATATGCAGGACGGAATCTACAGCGGTGCATGTGGACGACATCAGAAATAAGTAACTTTTGAAAAAATGATTAATGTTAAGCCATGTACTACTACATGAAATATGAAATATTCTCCTTTCCTGCCACTGGGGTTCCTCATAAATAATCTGTCTGACTCTGTACAGAACAAAGTAATCACTGTATCAAGAGAGAAGCCAGAGAAACCAATTAAACTGTTGTGGCAAGTAGAAAACAAACAAGAAGGAACACTCTTTACAAAACAGAAAATTTCTGCTGTTGCTTTGTATTTGGAGCTCCACTTAAGAGTTGGATCTTTAGATAGCTTTTCAAGATTTCATCTTTGAAAAGAAACTGGAAACCACAGATGAATGTCTTCAAAAAAAAAAAAAAAGAGAAAAATTCTTCCGTAGCACATCTTTTGAATGCTTGTCAGTACCTTTCAAGTAAGGCAATGACTGAGAAACTGACCCAAAGGGGTAAAGCCAGAATACAGAGGCAGTGTTAGGCCTGAGGAATCCAACAGGATGTAAGATGAAGACATCTGTAGCTGAATAAAGACGCCGCCTTTAGGAGATTATCCTGAAAATGATTGCAGCTGCCACCAGAGAGCTGAAGAGCCAGATGCTGCCGTGGCCCCCGGGGAACCCGCTCCGTGTGATGAGTTGTCGGAGACAGGAGGGTTGGAGGAACAGACATCCTTCTCCAGATCTTACAATAAAAAATCACACTGTGACAGCTCTACCCTTAGCCTTTGTCACCAGTAAGGGAAAATTCGCTATGGGCCTCTTGCCATCAATTATCTCTTCTTTTTTTTTTCTCTTTTTGGCATTTAGAGACGTGACTTGTGGGAAATGACTACAGTGGTACTTTACATGGATGGTAAAAAACTCTTTCAATAGATTTTGAACTGAAAATGTGTGTTGCTCCATAAAGTAGTAGGATTTTTAATTTGTTAATTAATATATTTCATGTCTTTGGAAGTGAATTAGCAACATTTTTATAATAGAGGTGGCATCTCATGGCAAAAAAAAAGAGTATTTTTGTTTCATTAATTAAGTTCAGCGCTGTTCACTTTAAGTACAAGAAGGATGTATGAAACTGCATGTGCTCTGTGAAACGTTAGAAATAAGATCAGGTGAAGCTGAAGAAGCTCTTCAGCAGTTTTAGAAATGGAGAAGTCAAAGACAGCCTTCCGCATGCAGGAACAATCTGCAGAGATCCAAGTTAGGGCAATTTCATGTTGGCTCCAGCAAAGTTTTGGCCAAGTTTTCAAATGAGCTTTTTTTGCCTCTGCACATCTCTCACGCTTATCCTTTCATTTTGGGTGCAACAAATAGAATGGTAGCAAGTTAGCCCAATCAAGTCATTAATGTTCCAGAAATACTCCAAAAATTATTGCTACTGTCAGAAACAGATGATTTTTTTTGATTACTTCCTCAAATCTTTGAAGTAGAGGTATTTCTGACAGTTTTTGCCTTTATGTAATTTTCTTTTTCATCTCTCTTTACTAACTGGCACTAAGAAACTGTAGTTTAATGTTTGTCTATTAGGGCAAGTAGTAGAGTATTGAATTTACTGCCTCTAAAGCAGTTTGACCTCCTTTTGTTGTTTAATGCTAAGTCTTTAAAAACAGAGAAACAAACAAACAAAAATCCAAACACCCAAAGCTGTGAAGAAAGGCTTGAAAATGCGAACTCAAAGGCATAGAAAAGACAAAGTTTTATTAATTCTTATCTTTTTCATGTATGGAGCTTTTATAATAAAACATAATTTGCAAACAAAATAACTTTCTTACCTAAGTCATATAACCATAATGTTCAATATTATTTCAGTAATACTTCTCAAGACTGACTTTCCATGTCAGTAACTGTAAATCATTCTTGGTCATGAGAATGGCAGTGGTAAAAGTCTAAGCATCATACTTTTAACCCAATTATTTGTTTAGTGTAAGGAATCTTTCTCATAAATGGACGAAACCTATTTTGTTCCTGTACATATATTTGTTTTTCAGCTCTGTGTGTTTGTAGGTAGTTACATTCATTTCCTCATACATAAGCTCTCCAGTTATTCATATATAACTGGAGAGCTTAGAACCAACAAGTGTGAATTAGTGCTTTCAGATTTATACCTGCATTTTTTTAAATTGCAGAGCAACTGAAAGGAGTTTAATGATAATATCATTTAGAAATTCCAAAGGATACCAAAATTATTCAGCTCTGTCTCTAGTCTAATTTTAATGTACTTTTTATTAAAGGTAAGCTTTATATATTCATAAGAAGTGCTGCTAATTGTTTTTCTTCTTCTTTTGTCAGTTGTCCACCCTCTATTTATATTGGTATCAAACCTTGATTCTGGCGTTACTAATTCTCTCTCTATTACTGTGTTCACATCCATTATTTTACCACACAGGCACTTAATTATGCTCTAAGTAACTCTTTGCTCTCTTGTTCAACTCACTCAGCATGTTGAGCTCCAGATTTTGATATCTATCTCAGAGTTCACCACATGCCATGTGTCTCATAGACAGAGCGTACAGAAGACAACCCATATGTCAGATAATAACATGGCCATCCTGTCCTGTTGACCTCACCCTCTGACCCCACAAGGTACAGATTGCTGTCCTGCACAGTCACAGTTGCTAAAGTGTTCTGTCCACTGCCTATTAGGATGGATGTCCTGAATTTTCCAACATATACAAAATACTTTAGCCAATCAGCAGTAGGCTATTGTGCCATTTGTCTTCATCTTGCCAACTTCATTTCATGTTGTGAGGCAAACAAGGGAAATGGAAGTGCTTTTCTGGTCAAAGCCATGTTGCAATGTTGTGGGAGCTAAATGATGAGGATTTTCTTTCCTGTTCTATGAGAGGTAATTAGTTCAACATAATGATGGCAGATCTCAACCATCAGGCTTTAAAGGGATGAAAACTAGAATCGGGTTTATGTGTCAGTCATATTCACCTAAATGTAGCCTGGAAACTGTAAATGGGAAAAATCATAACTCAGTGTTATTTGTATACTGTTTGAGAGAGGGTCCCTGTTTTTTATGTGTTCTGATTTTTTTCATAACGCTGATGTTAATTGCATAGATTGTATTTGTTCAGGGACACACAAATTTGAACTTGGTCATTTCTGAGTTGATATACATAGTGATAGCTAAGAAGAAAGTATTTGTGTGTATTTTCTGCAGGCTGATTTTATTAGACATTTTGGAAGAGGAAAGACAGTGTTTAACTATTCAGACAAAGGAGTTGCCTAACTCCCAAGTGAAAGTATCTATGGAAACATTCTATAAATGATGCTGGCCTTAAATTATTTTATAATTATCCTGGCATCCATCCCAAAAGCAAATGAGATGATAATGCAGTTCACCTGTAGATGCAATAAGACCTGAATAGTTTTTAGCGGTTTTTGTCCACAGCCTTGTTCATGATAAGCTTCTGAATGAACTTGAAGAGCAATTTGGAAAAGACTGTACTGCAGCATAGAGTATTTGAGCTGCGAGAAGTCTGAATTTGCTTTGATTAGATTCTATCACCAAAGGAAACTTAAGAGTTCCTTTGCAAAGAGCAGATGAAGGCAACATTTTAAACTACAGCGAGTTTCCTGCTGCCGTTTTTGAGCAACATCTGTTCTCTGTTTTCTGGGCTTCAGATTTGTTCCATTCACGTGTGTTTCTCAGCTAATTACTGGAAAAGTCTGCCAACACTCTCTCGAGGCAATTCTGGACTCTGGAGTTACATTTCTATGTAGCGTGAAGTCTTTGTCTTGCCACCTACCTATGGTGTTATAGGACTGTCCATATCAGAGCTGCCTGTAAAGAACGTGAGCTTGTTTTCTGTCAATTTAATGTGGTTTTAATCAAAACTCTTCCCAGCCTTAGCTGTGTCCTTTAAGCCTTGGTTTGTCTGTGGGATGCTGCATTAGGAGACCCTGTGAGAGCCTGGGAGAATCTTTGGCAGCTGAGTCCAGCCAGTCCCTCTCACGTGAGTCAGCAATAGCTCACGAGTGCTTGCATCAGAAACTGATAGCTCTCATAAACACGTGGGCATCTGACCTGTATTGATCTTTAGAAAGACATTATTGACCAAAGATAAAAACGTTGTCTCTGTGGAGAGATGTGCAAGTAAAATCTTGCCACGGATGCGAAACCCAGCTAATCTCTGTATAGATAAGCACTGCTATGCAACTGTAATCTTTTTGATATCTCTCCCCACCCCCTCTCCAGCATTCCTAAGTAATGATTTAGATCAGTTTCTGGGGACAACACTAAGTGGTATGGAATCAATGCTAGGAAGTCAGGGCAGAACTGGAAAACCTCTGTTGGTTTGCTCCCCATCTCATTACCTGTGAAAGATTGTTCCCTATTGTATATTTTCTAGTGATTTGTCCGTTCTGCTCTTAAAAGTTTCAGGGCCTCGGTTTCTACTACATCCCTTGAGAGACTGGTCTAATGTATCTTCCTGTCAGGAATTTTGATCGGTCTTCTTTCTTCCTCTTAAGACTCTTTTTTCCTTTTCTTTTTTTTCTATCTCTTGTTACCCTTAGTTATGTTATAATAAATGTAATTACTATTTGAACATGCTTTAGAATGAACAGTTGAGCTTTTCGTTTATAGCATATATTTACAGCTTTATTTGAATTTGCAGCTTCTCAATCAGGATTTAAAAATCTTTTCGTAATTATTTTACAGGTCCCAAATAATATTGGGTATCTTATTTATCAAGGTTATCAAGTTTAACAGTATGGTTTTTCCCGAAAAATAGTTAAGAAAATAATGTAGGTTTGTTAGTGATGTCCCAGCACAGGAGCATAAAGAGGATTTATAACCATCTGGATTTGCCTCTTGACACATCTTTGTGTAACACAAATTGTTTTAGACTTTCTGTTGACATTTCTTCAAATATATATCTAGCTTTTTGTGTATTAATGTGGTTTAGATGGTTTTTCACCCTTATGCCTACTGATTTTAGCTTATATCCCCTGCAGTATGTTATTCACTATTAAAACTGAATATTTTCCTTGTATTTGTAGGAAACACTCACTGTTTGTATTATTTCTTCTATCCTAAGGGAACAAGCCAAATTTTTAAAGAATTTCTGGTTTCTGTGACTTCCCTTTGAATTTGCTGTTAAAAATATAGAAATTAGAAAAAATATGTCTCTTATTGTTGAATAAGTGAAGTTGTTAATGGAGAGGCATTTAAAATTGCATGTGTAATAATACAGGCACTAGAAAGATTAGGTTTTAAAAAGTATTTCTAGTACAGGAGTAGCTGCAAAGTGGTTGTTTTAATTCTTAACCTAGTCACCAAGTTAGAGTGATCAGTAAGCAAGCCCTTTTGTTTATCAACGTAAAAGAAACCCTGTTTAGGTCTTCAGGATGTGTGGGTTCAGTTGTTATAAAGTTCTACAGTTAAAAATTTATCAGCAGGACTTAGATTTCCATTTCTTATGCTTCTTCCATTTATATTTATAAATATATATAGTGGTAGTAGTATTACCCTGTCAGTAATGTTAGGGGATTTTTACTCCAGAAACTGATTTGAAGCCATACATCTCCATAGTATTGGCTGGATATTGCCTGCTGCAAATCATGTCCATTTTCCAAAAATCCATTATTGCATACACACTTCAAATTGTTTATAATCTCAGCAGTGCAGGTTTCGCATCAGTTAACAGCCAGGAAAACAAAATTCCAATAGACATGAAGTTGTTTGTGCAAATGACACATACTTAAATATTACATCTGCTATCCACAGAAAAGGAAATACAAATCTGACTTTTCTAAACCTAATTTAATGTAGAGAAGGAAGAACTGGCCGAAATAATTCAGGCTAGTTATATGGCTCTATAGTTAGTATTCTTCTATCACCTAAATATTTCCTTGGACCTATTTAAACTTCTCTAGCTCTTGCTAGAGGAGAGAAGAGCCCTGTGGGCATGCCTGTGGCCAATGAGGTGATGAAAAATCCATGCTTGGATGCCTGGGACCACTCATTGGCACAGAGAAAATGTATTTCCAATGGTGTATCGTGTAAACGTAATCTGATGGAGGAACAAGCCTAATTGTGCATAGAGGAGTAATTTGTGTTTCAAACAGAGATATAAATTATGCTTTTCTTACAAGCCAAGGTACTGGCAAAGTAAGAACATTTTCAAGATTGAAAGCAAAGTACCAAAATGCACAATATCTGCCCCATCTTGCCAATGTTATTTTTATCCAGGTCTTTTAGAACACGTTATTTGTACAAAAATAGTTCATTTTAGGAAAAAGAATCTGAGAGAGCACCTGGAGGGATACCTCTGTCTTACTGCTATTTCAACTCACTTTTGTTTATCTTCTCCTAATTTTTTGTCATTAAATAGTAAAGTTCCACCTCTCAAAGTGACACCAGAATACCAAAAGCTGAAAGACGCAATAAAGGTTTCATGTAGAGTTCTGCCATTGACTTCAGTGAGAGTAAAAGAGACAATAAAACCTTGATTTTAATCCACTAGAGGATTATAAAAGGCATTCCGATTTTCAGTGGCTTGATTAAATTTGCTAGTGCAGTTTGGTGGTTTTGTTCTGACCATTTCTTCACATGGGTCCTGGTAAAATTCAGGTGTTAATTTCTCTGGATCTATTAATGTACATACTCTGTACATATCCGTGTCACTGACTGTACAGGGTAGAGAATCTAATTCATTGTGCCAAAGTTATTCCAAGTTTCATACTTAAAGGTGAATTTCTATCCTTTGGCTAATGAAAATCACTTTTTTTCCCTCTGTGAATTTCCTTATTTTGTTTTTTAACTCTGAGCTGATCCTTTCCAAATGTCATTGTGCTATGTGAAGATCCTGGATTCATTAAAAATGTTCCATTGAGAACTGGTAGATATTTTACAAATGTTCCACTTGTTTCCAGGTGACTGAGAAACCCAGGCAGGCAGCTTATCAGTCAGCTTTTTGTAAAACAGTCAAGCAGTTTTTAGTAAAATAGCAGTTTATATAGTTGAGGGCTTGTTTGGTTGTTTTTCTTTTCCTTCCCCTATGTTAAAGTATTTTCACTCTAATGGTAAAGCAGTGCATGGGGCAAGAGACGCAAAATAATGATAAACAGACCCCTTGGTCTATCTGAAAATACAGTTGAATTTCTAAGATGTGCTCTTTGTGTTGGTTTATGCATATGCTGAATAATCAACTGTTTTATTTTCTTACAAATATCACATTTTGCAAATAGTAGTTGACCCACAAAATACACAGCTCTGCTTGTCTTAGAAAAGATTAGAACTGCAAAGAGGTTTCTGCCAAAGCAGTTACCTCAAATCTCTGCAAGAACACAAAAAATGCCGGGGTTTTTTTTCAATTTAGGAAATACTTAATTTCTCCAAATCCACATAGTGAGATCATTAGTTTGTCTTTCATTTATACAAATGACCCTCCGGTGGCATATGGGCATCGTTGTGGGGCACTGGGTCAGTCTTGCTGCCAAAGGAAAATATTCAGCAGCTAAAACACCCCCTTCCATAGCTGCGGTGCCCTCAGGGTGCTTTGAGAGATTTCACATTGAAGTATTTTCTTAGCCCCTCCCTGCTGAGTGTGTGAGAGCTGATGAGATCACAGCTTGATATCAGATAACTGCAGGCCAAATATTCTCTAAGAAGATAAATAACCCAGCTATATAGGTCGCTGGAAGAAAGCCCGGCTTCTCTAAATCCAGTGAAGGCAAGGTTTCACCTTATAGGTATGTAAGTAATCAATTCACTGTCAAGATCTATTACAAAAAAAAAAGGTTGCTTTATTTGAAAAGGTACTTAGTTTTCCCTGCTTGCTGGTGAAACTTTGCTTCAGCATTTTCAAACAAGTTTTTAATGTGTTAAAAGTAGATTATAATTAAGCTCAGTAATTAGTTGAATAATAAATATACAGAGAGCAGACCATCATAAAGACCTGATTAGGCTGTGCATAAATATATATGCATAAGATACAGCCCTTCTGTCCTCTTACACAGAAGAGAATACTCGCATTCAGATTTACAGAATCTGAAAAATTGTTACATTTTCTGACACGTGAGCAAACAAACCAAAGCACAGAGGGAACATGCAGTATTTTAGAGAGATATGTATGGTGCTTTTAACATATAGATTGAAAACATCTTGAGGCTGTCATTTGGGGAAAGCAAAATCTTCCATTGTGTTCATCTACAACAGAAAGACAAGGACTTTATTTTCATTCACTGCATGTCTCACAATATTAATTTTTTTAAGACTCTTCTTTATGGTTTGGTTATGAAATCAATTACAGTAGGACACCCTATATGAATAGATTCACCTTTTTTTGCCTTCCACTGTTGTCTCTGACCAGCAAACACAAATGTTTCTGAAGTCTGGAAAGTCCCTCAGAGCAATTGCAGCTTAAGTATCTTTTTTAAAACCAACAAGTAAAAGCAATGGTTTGCAGTCTTTATGTCACTATTAGCCTTCTGCAAAAGTGAAGGGGATTGTCAAACAGCCTTGACAAACTTCTATTATATATCCAATTTTTTTTATTTGAAAGTTTTCCAAAACCTTATCGGTCAAGTAGGCAGTTACAAATTTTTGCTCAGAGCATGAGATGACACCTCAAGTGAAATGAAGCAGTGATCTGGAATAGGCACCAGTCACCAGTGAAATTACACTGTCCTGACCTCAATGGCAGCTTTTCATCCGTGCAAAGAAAGTGAGATCCCACGGAAAGTTCTCAGTTCTTCAGCCACCTCCAATGAGCACTGAGTGGTCTGCGAGCATTTTCAAACAAGCTGTGTGCATTTCCTTGCCACTGTAAGCCTTAAATGAAGCAGCAAATAAAAAAGTACACAAAGGAATTAGGAAAACTCTCTGGGATGTCTCTTAAGAAGCTAGGGCAACCTTGGATGTTAGTTAAGGATGCAAATACTGTAAAATGCTGTGTAGAAAAAAGGCCATGACACAAGTAGTTCCACAGAAACTTGATTTTTTATTAAATGCCCCTCTGTCCTTAAGGTTATGTAAAGTGCTTACATTAAAAACTTTATTTTGTAAATTTAAGTTAACACTTGCAGTAGAGATAAAATCTCAGGTCTTGAACATTAAAGATGAATTAAGGCCTCAGTGGATGCATTTGATTTAAAATTCCAGAGTTTTGACATAAATATTTCCTAATCCTTTATGCTGCACTATAATTTGTTGTCAAGTTTTGTTTTGATCAGTTTATGTTGTACATTAAATCAAGGAAATATATTCCTAAGGAAATACATTCCTAATTTTTCAGAGTGTTTCAGGTCAGAGGCACTTTGGAAACTCGTATTTTGTTTTGCTTTTATTAATAAAGCACAGAAAAATTGAAAAGGCGTATTTTTAATTGGTGTTTCTGCCAGCAGACAGGGCAATAGGACATGGCAGAGAACTTTTTTCCTCCGTTTGAGTGTTAAATATTTATGCAGATCCTGCAATCACTTCGTGCTTTTATTTGCACAAAATCTGACTGCCCAGTAATTTTCAAGGCCTGCCAAGAGCAGATGAGAACTGATAAAACACAAAAAGAAAGCAGAGTCTGAGTAACGAAGAGTGAATGGGGCAAGAAACAAGGCAACCTTGTGATCTATTTTTAAAATAGATGTTATATTCTGTCTGCGTTGTTGCTGCTCCCCCTCTGCTCCCAATTTGCCTGTGCTCTGAGCAGGGATGCATGTGGGAGGGGATTACCTCTCACAATGGAGGAGCACAATGGTGTCTCTAGAACAGAGCAAGGATCCTTTTTTTGTATTTTTCTCCCTCCATTCATGTTACCAGAGGCTGGGGCTTTTCTTCTGCTTCTGCTTCGTGATTGATGTTGTCATAACCAAAGTTAAATGTTGATCCTTTGACAATCGGCTGATAAAGAATGTGCCTCTAAAACTGCTAGACTGCATTTGTGGAGCACACAGGAAAACTATATAGTACCTAGTTAGCATTGCTAATCAATACGTAATGCATATCCTTCAGCTAATCTTTTTGAGCAATTAAAGCAAATTCAAAAGAGAGATTATCATGTGTAAACAATGACGGCTTAGATATCTTGCCTACTGGCCTAAGGTCTTGCCACAGATCCTGCAGAGTTTACCTTCTGTATCAGTAGTTAATTAAGGTGAAACATGAGGTAATTAGGGCTAATCCCAGTGCTATCCTGCTGGCCTATTGCCTCTCAGGCCGTGCCCTAAACCAAAGCATTTTCACAGCTTGTGAAATGTTGCCATTTTCAGAGCAGATTTTAAAAATTGATGCCCATGTTTATTGCAGACAGTGTTCCTAATCCTTTAAGGGAGCTACAGTGAACACGGTCCAAGTGGAAAGAGGCAAAGGATGGCTTCATTTCTTTTTCTATGGGTTTGAAAACTGCACTGTTGATACAACTTTACTCTAGGACATTCCTTGTAATTGACAAGGGATTAGGGGGATTAAATTTGTACTCTACACTTGTTTCCAACTGCTTGTGTGAAGCTTCTTTTTTCCTTTTAATGCATTACATTTGTCAACACAGAAGAGGGATGCACACTCCTGGAAGATGAGTTCGTGCACAGACATGCCAGTGTGATGTAATTAAAAGATGTATGGTGGTACCTGGAAGAGCTGCCTCAGAATAACATGGCTTTGTTTGCCTCAGAAAAAACCATGCTTTTCCTCAGAAACAGTTTGTCCTTCATGAAGCAGTAAAGAGGCCCTGCTGAGTTATGTTGGATCTCTGTTCTTCAGGATATATTTTCTCTTTGTATAAGGAATATTTCAGATGCTTGAGACTATTTTATTATTGAAAGAATGGGTTTAACTGCTCATTAGATATATATAACTACACAGAAAGGCTCACCTTTTTAATAGGAAATACAACAGATTTATTTTAACCAATAATAAAGTAAGTATTCATCCCAGAAGGCATTTTATTAGGCTTTTAAATTTTTACCTTTGCTGTATGATCTTGAGTCATGTACCAGATAAAATGACTTAGTTTTTCTAATTAGCTGCAAGTTAGTATGCATACATTGTCAGTCAGTGACCCGTGTTCCTTTTGTACTTCCTGAACGTAGTGACCTGATCCAGTGCTTCTGACTGGTATCTTATGCCAGGGAAGAATTTAGGTCCTTGTACACCTCTACTGGAGTCATGTTCAATAGGCTTGGTTCCATGCAACTCCCAAATTAAAAAATAAATTTAGAAAGAATGGGAAGAGGTAGTCAAAATGTAGCGTTCAGAATTTAGGGAAGGCTATTTTTGCTCTCAGTTGACATGTATTTTGTTAACTGTAAAACTCACATAGGTGTTGCTGATCGCTCTTGGTCACTCATCCCTGCTTTGCCAGGAATAGTATTTTGCTTAACTGCCATAAAGTTTCGAGTGTCTGATAGAGCATTTTAATGAGGCAAAGAGCTGCCCCTCTTAGACTCTGTATTAACAACTTGTTTGTTTTGTTCTTATTACTGCCTTCCTCAGTTTTCAGAAGCCAGGGAAACTGAGACTGTCAGTCTTCAATTTGATACCACTTCCCTGTCTGCTGGGCTTTTTTAATTGCCAGACAGTGGCAGTGGATAGATACATTTCCTTAATTCCTAGTTGTCCTTTTTTTGTTTGTTTTTCTCTGGTTGGAATCTTCTTCTTCCTGAGTGTTATAATCCTTATGGTTTAGAAGAATAGGTGTTAAAGTCACAGGGCTAAGAATAAAAGGTTCTCCCTTAGATTTATTGTTTTTTAGACATTTAATGTGCTTTTTACTTGATTTCAGCTTCTAAAACTGGAGGAGGGTCTTTTCTGTCTGCATAAATGCAAAGAGGATTTGCAGCATGACATTTAGAAGTATATTGTATGAGGTTTGCTATTGATCCCTCTGGTGGGGATGAGTGCTCAGAGGGAATAAATGGGCTGCTTTTATGAGGCTCCCTGTCATCATGGATTTAGCTGTTTCATTTGCAGATTCCTGTAAATGTTTGCCTGATTTATGGCCAGTAATTTTCGACAGAGAAGGAATCGACATATCGTCAGCAAATGATTGCGAGTTGTTAATACTTTCAAGTGGCATCTGAAAATGTTCATGCACTTGCATTGATCCAGACTGCTTCCCACTTTACAGCTCCAAATGTTTTAGTGTTTTGTTAATGTTACATATATGAGGCTTGGGATGCGTTTCGTTAGCGGGGTGTGGTTACAAGAATAAATCATAATTCAGATTTATTGTGCTGAGCAAAGTTTAAGCAAAAAAAGAAGGAGACTCAACTTCAGCATGCAGCAGTTCCACCTGGTAGCCTGAAATTATTTTTGTGGTGTTTCACTGAGAGTTGTTGGAGGTGCTGTCCTGTGCCTGTGATATCCTAGTGTGAAAATACCAGCTTTGAGTCTTTACACTTACAGTGAGATTTGTTCTTCGGGGAGTTATTGATATAAATGTGATGGCATTAATTTATTTGTTTAATCTACTAGTGACAGCCATTATTTTTATTTGCTGGTAATGCCACAGTAGTTGTTGGGCAGGGCATTTTATTGTTTATTTTTTCTGTATATGCAATGCTAATAAACTGGTGGTTGTGCTAATAATATGGTTGCTAGGTACACAAAGAACAGTGGACATGATTTTTTTTTCTGGTACAGCCTAGGCTATGTCTGCTTGGTGCAGCTATTCATTCCCAAAAAATCTGAAGTCCAGGGTAAATGTACTTTACACTTTGTGTTTATAAAGGTACCAACTGCTTAGCTGGCTAGCACAGAGCTGTAATACTGTGTCCTATTTTGTGTAATCTCTAGGGTCTCTGATACCCACGCAGAGCTGTGGAGTACTTTAATATTAAACATTGAGATATCAAGTACAAAAAGGCTTTATGGAAGCCCGTGTAAGATTGTGAATGTATGCTACCATAACAAATAACAACAAAAGGCATCTGTTTCTGTGGGAAGTCCTGCAGTGGCCTCACTGTGTGCATACATATTTAAATTGGAAGTTCTTGCCGTGCTTCTAAAATAAAAGACAGCATCTAAATTCGCATTCCTTTTTGTCATTATCATTGAATATGCCTGGAGTAATTAATTGCTCTGAGAACCGTTAGAGAAGGATACATCAGGTGAATCACAGTTTTTTATATAAGCAGAATTGCTCCCAAGCTTGGACATACTGTTTGTGGTAAAATTTATTTTTAATATCAAAATAAGATAAGGAGAAGGCAGGTTACTCAAGTAGGCTTTCACTTCCAGGTTTTCTGCTTAAATCCAATTCAGCATCAAGGTCGTTAAGCCTTCAGCAAGTAGGATCTGTCCTCTTGCTGGAACACAAGGGTGCACAAACTTTTTCTGAACCCTGATGTAGTCACCAGCTCTGTGATGATCCCAGGAGGTACCATAGCAGGAATAAGAAGAAACAGGGAGGTAGGCTTTCATTTCCTGAACTGGTCATCCAAGTCAGAGTTACTTGTGATTCTTGGAGGAGTCACATTTTCTGAGAGACTTCTAGGTGTTAATATTCTTACGCTGCCTTCTCATGAGCAGAAAACAGGCCTCCTTTTTGCAGCCAAACCAGCTTTTCTTTCTGCTTTGTATGGCCAGTTTAAGTCACCCTTTATTTAGTCTCAGAAATAATAGTCTCATGTGGAACATCAGTAGGTGGAATTATGTCTGGCAACTAAGTGGTAGTAAAGAGGAATTTTTGTTGTGAATTTAAAAGAAAAGGTATCTCGTTTACTCTTCTGTTCAAGTATTCCTCTTGTATAGCCAGTACTCCTGTGGAGATATCACTTAATTAGTCAGAAATTTGCTGCGTGTTGCCTTTATTATTCCTCACCGTGAGTGCTCCACCTCTTTCTCACCACCATCCTTCAGCAAAACAAACCCCCTAGAAAGATGAGCTGCAGGAAGCAAAGGAGAGGATTATTCATTATTAGCAATTGTTATACAGAAAAAATGTGGTCTCTTTCAAGCCAGCCAGCTGCCTTGTGCATTAGGAACTCTGTTTAAGAGTATTTTAACCTGTCTTTAAAAAAATTAACAAGAATGTAACATTTTCAGAATAAAAGTACAGCTGGTTGCTATGTAGATGAAATTGTTATCAAAGGCTGTGCATTTCTTTAACAAGGTATTCCTTCCAATTGTATCATGAAAATGCTGTCGGAGAATATATATGTTCATTCCCAAATAGTGACCCTTCAAACACTTTTCAAGAAGTCAGCATGGTTTTATCTACTTTATTAATAGGAATCCTGAAACACTGGTACACAAATCTTTCCAGTGCCCGATGAGCAGGTGATCTGGTAGAAACAAGTTAACATCCATAGTTCCTCATTCACAGTCTACCCATGTCCTCTCTTTATGTACAAAAAGGTAACATATATTAATAATATTTTAAAGTTACCAGGTATTGGAGGATCTCAGAGTTCTTTGGTATTGTTAATGAAAAATGGCTCCCAGTGCTCCTGACAAAATGCCCATACCAGTTTGTGAATCTGGATGGACAGTGAAATTATTTTTCCAGATCACTGGATCATAAAATCCTTTAGGTTGGAAAAGACCTTTAAGATCGAGTCCAACCATTAACCCAGCACTGCCACGTCCACACCCCGTCTCCCTCAGCTGCTCCTCACCAGACTTGTGCTCCAGACCCTTCCCCAGCTCCGTTGCCCTTCTCTGGACACACTCCAGCCCCTCAATGTCCTTCTTGGAGTGAGGGGCCCAGAACTGGACACAGGGTTGGAGGTGTGGCCTCAGCAGTGACGAATACGGGGGGACAGTCACTGCTGTGGTCCTGCTGGCCACACCATTGCTGATCCAGGCCAGGTGCCGCTGTTTTTTTGGCCACAACTGGCTCGTGTTCAGCCACTGTCAACTAGCAGCCCCAGGTCCTTTCCTGCTGAGCAGATTTCCAGCCATTCTGCCCCATCCTGCAGAGCTGTGCGGGGTTGTTGTGACCCAAGGGCAGGACGTGGCACTTGGGCTTGTTGAACCTCGTAAAAATGACCTCAACCCATGGATCCAGATTTCCTCTGCAGAGCCCTCCTGCCCTCACACAGCCAGTTAGAGCATTTCCTTCATGTCTGCTGGGAAACGAAACGAAACAGCGGTAATACCTGAAGCAACTTATCTTCTTGTTTCGTTTTCAGTATCCCTCACAGTCTTGATTATCTGAAGATGCTTTAATTTTCGGAGCTATATATGTATCTGTACTGTGACAGGGATTTTATTAATGCCTGATGAAAATATAAAAAAGGAGTGTAATTAAGCTATGCTGAGTTATAGCTGGTATGAGAATCTTATGTTTATATTCTCTCTAATTAAGGTTCTGGCTTTGCTCTCAATTGCACTCATAATTTCTGCTAATATATGAAATTAATCTTGTGCTACTTAACCTTAAAAATGGTAGACAAAAGAAAATGTAGTTTTATTAAATTTATTTATGCTTTTTAATTGTTCAGTGAGGATGGGAGTGTTTACTTGGTGGACTGGATGCATTAGTGATGCTTTAAAATATAGTTGTCATGTATGACTTTGAATACACCAGAATCACAAATTTGAGAGAAAAGGGAATGAATGTATGAATGTAAGGATTTTTTGAAGTTAGGTTTCTGAGAAAAATTTAGATTCAAGCAAGCCTGTTCCATTTTATTCAAATATAAAAAGTATGTCTTAAAGAATTGAAAGTGTAAATGGCAGATGGCAGAAGTTTTTGAACCATTCAAAAAAAAAAAAAAGAACAAAAGCAGCAGTATAGACAGTTGATTTCTGGTGATCAAGGATATTCCTTGGGCCTGGGTAATATAGGAGCATGGGCAAAATTTCTCAGTGTTACTGTGCTAGAGAAGGATTGGTTTGGGGTTTATACACCTGAAACAAGTCCAGAGTGTTCTTGAATGGTGAAGCAAAATTCCACTCGGACATGAACCCTAGTAAAATGCTCAGGGGGTGAATGATTAAGCTGTACTGCTAACACATGTATTTGAAGGTAACACAGCCTGTTCACATCCTGCCTATCCTGGGCAATCACTGTCATCATGGACAGGCAATAAAACAGGTCAACATTTCAACCAGTATTTCTCAGCCCTACCACAGAAAGCTTTCAGTTCTGCAATACCTGGAGTTATGTTCTTTTTAGTAACTAGGTAGCTAATGGTTTTGGTAACGATTTGTGATGATTTATTTTTAATAATAATTTTAAAGTGTCTCTTTGGCATTGCCTCTGGTCCTGAATAGTCTCTTCCAAACACCATTTTAAGGGAGAAAGCATTTTTGGAAGCCTAGTCCTGAGCAGAGTTGCTAAAAGCTTCATACAAAGTCTCACCCTGGAAATAACACTGAGGTATTTGAGCTTTAACTGATGTGTTAAACCAAACCTACTGAGGTTACCTTCTGGAGAGAAGACCCTGGATTACTCTAAATTTTCAATTCTCTTGCTATTCTTTTCATTTTGTGTCTGTCCATGCCTGTTTCAGCGCCTCCTAAAGGCTGATTAATGAACCCCCGTTGCTGGCAGTCATGAAATATGTTGCATGTAGCATCCTCCCAGCAGGAGGAAATGTTGCTTGTTGACGGTTGGCTGCACGAGAGGGAAAGCAGCTACCCAAGGCTGAAACCGTGGACATTTCCTGCAGATAAAATCTGGGTGGTGAGTACTGGCAGAAAGGAGAATAGACAAAAAAGCACAGCGGGGTTTTGGATCCATAAAACATTTGCTCCCCAACTGTCACACTCGCAGTCTCTGCATCTGGTGTTGTGTTGACTCATTTCACCTGAACCAACCAGCCAGCTTAAACGCTGTTTAAGTTTTCAGTTTGAACGCAGAGCATGAAATCCTTTTCCCCAATACATCTGTACTGCACCAAATTCATCATTTTAATAGGCAAAAATTAATTTGCTTTCTCTGTTTAACAAACCTGAACTGTGAGTTTTGGATTTTATCATTTTTTTGGTGATCAGTGTTTACATTTGGGCAGACAACTTTTTAACACCTTTAACTCCATTAGATATTTTATAGAATTATAAAAAAATACGAGTTGCTTAAAGTATTCTTTTTGCTGTTTGTGCCTTATATTTCTCAAGCATGATTATTATGCAGGATTATGTGGACTGGTGTTGTAACACCAGAAGATCTGTACAGTCTATTTTAAGAGAGATTAATACATAAAGGAGGACGATTTAATCTGTAAGGTTTAAGGAGAAAACATGTATTGGCTTTTTCTCTTGACTTTTTAAAATTTCATTTTGTGTTTGTTTTTAATGGGCAGAAGCTTGAATTTTTTCAGTTTGATAATATTAGCGGTCAGTCCAGTAGGAATAAACATAGTAAAAGGAGGAGTGGTGAAGACAGAGGTGCATGCGTACATGACCTCTGTTACTCATGTCCTTTATTAAACCAAGCTCAATGGCTGTATGCTCATTCATGCTGAGGACAGGGGAGATGCAAAATCTGCCCTCAAATACTCCATAAAGCAAATTAGATTATTGTGCTGTGCTATTTCATTGCCTGTGGTTGGCCAAAACCACCTTGTGGTTATTTAGGCAGCCCTGTACCTGACTATTCTGAACCAAGTGGCATTAAATACAGGTGAGGAAATGCAGAGTAAGGAGGAAGAGCAGAAAGAACACTTTAATTGCCCACTTGCCACCAAACACTGCCATGAGGGAGAGAGGGCTGTGTGGAGCTGCCCTTGTCCCAGACTATATTCCTCCTGGAGCTTCTTTCTCCATGCAGAGGCCCCCCGCGGGCATAGTCCGTACAAAGGGAGCAGGGTGACAGATAAAGGTAGAGGAGGGTGCAAAAAGTATCATAGAACGGCAGGCAGTGGTGTGGCCTTGGCTTTGTGTTTTGCTAAAAATATATGATGCATTTGACTGGATTAGAGTTAGTGCTTCACAGGAGAATTGTCCTGTGGAAGTGGATATGTGTAACGCATAAAGTAGCACATGCAGCTCAGATTTTCCTTTTGTTGACAAGTGAGACTGAATGTTGATTAGACACAGAGAGAAGATGAGAAAAGATGGGGTTATACAGGGAATAAACATTCTTACATTGACAGAGTCACAGTTTTTGGATTTAGAATGAAATGGAAGAGTTGTTGTACTGTGCTGCCTTGGGTTTCTTTGAACCTAGGACTTCACACACACGTTGTGGATATGTGCTCCTACATTCCTTGTCATTTTCACAAGAAAGAATTAAAAATTAACAGCTTTCAAAGGCATCTAGTTCAATGTCTTTCAAGTTCTCTTGCAGTGTGAAAAGTAGTTCCCCTGCAGGATTAAATGAAACCAAGAGTATTTTACATGTGGCATGTTTAAGAATCTTATCTCATGTCTGTTATTTCCAAATCTAAATTGAAGTAAAAGTCAAACCATTAAATTACCTTTTGCAATTTCTGACAGAAAGTAATTAGAACTAAAGGAAAATAGGTCTCAGAATATTGTGCAGAGATGAGTGCTTCTGGACAGAGATACAAAATAACAAAAAAATCAGATAATCTTTTTTTTAATGCACAGATGCATAATGTTGTTCTCTTATCTCGTTTTGGGGTTTGTTTGTTTGTTGGGGTTTTTTTTAATCCCGTGATGAAAAGATTAGAGATATAACCAGTGGTGTCATTTCCACTGATGCATGGAACTTTCAAAGCATAACACTGAATGAAAACAGCAGATTGTCTATATTTGATCTATTGTTGGAGTGATAGACTGCCTATAACCAAAAGAAGAGGAAGAGTAACTGAGAAATGTGTCATTTTTGCTAATGCTGTGTAAAAACCAAAAAAGGAATTTGAAAACCCCTTATATTTTAATCACACTGTAGAAGTGTTATTTTTAATTAATAATTTTTAGACCTAGAAATACACTGAAACAAATAAAAGTACCTTAAATGTATAAGGTTCCAGAGTGGAAAAGACTTGGCAGGATACTCAAAATTTTCAGATTGTTTGATAAAACAGTGTACTCAGTCAAATGTTCTTTCAGTAATTCTGCTGGCCTTTTTTCTTCCTCTCCCTAAGAATCATCTTGCTTTATCCCCCCTGGAGCTTGCACAGCCAAGGTCCTTTGAAATGAACGTGAGTCTGCATGCCCTCATGTCCCACGAAATCTCAGAGAGATGAACAGCCCCAACCCAAAATCCTGCAGCTCCTGTGTTGATGGAGCTCGGGCACTCTCCCACCCCCAGGGTGACAGCTCTGGGAGCACTGGGAGAAAGAACCCTTCTTGATAAAGAGCAATAGGTGGGTTTGAACAAATTACTTTAAATTTCAAACTCAGCATAGCTGTGGGGGTAAGAGCAGTGTCCTGGCTCCTTGGGCTAGCACCGGCCTCCCAGGGCCGCTGTTGTTGCTGGTTATGGAGCTGGTCCTGAGAATCTCCAGGTGTGGGCACGGCCGCAGCCCCGAAGGCCCTGCGCAGGGACGGGGATCCACAGCTCTGCTGCTCCGGGGGCTGCTGGCCCTGGCCATCTGTGTGAGAGCAGCAGATGCCACCCCGAGCAGCACGGGCACAGCAGGACCTGTGCTGCTGCCTGCTCACCTTCAGACATCTGTCACTTCCCCTGCAGGATCCAGCATCCTCGTCCCAGCGCGGGCAGCGCGGCCACACGGCTGCTGTCCCACCGAGCCGGTAGGAATACTCAGGCAGTGAGATGCTGGCCACTTGGAGTTTGTGTAGTCGAACCTAAATGAAAAATTGGTGCTCAACTCTCTTGTGTATACACATTATCTGGTGGAAAGAGGCAACCTTTGCGCTTTTCCCTTCAATTTATGTTTTATTTAAAGAAAAATAAAAAGTGGAGTCACTGCTCTACCTCTGATTTTTTCCTTTTTTCTTTTTTTACAGCACTTTTGTCCTCTCTATTCAGGTGGCTTTCAGACTCAAGCTTATGTTTTTCTTCCTTCCTCAGCAGTTATTAAAGTGCTTTCAGTGTGAGTGAAGAGTCTGATGTAATTACAGGACTCACAGATTAGCATTTTACTGCATTATCTGTGCCTCTTATTTAGCCGTTCCTAGACTTCAGTAAACACTGTGGGCTTAGGACCTGAATTAATGTGATACTGGGAGATGAGTCCGTAATGATGGGTGGTAGAAAAGGACAGACAACCCATTTAAGACCTCTCTTGTTTCAGCTGTGCACTCACACTAAGCTAGAATATATGAGTTTGCTTGGGAATTTCAGCAGTGAGTGATGGTGTGGTACAAATCTTCTTCTGGGGACTGAACATGTTGGTTTGAATCTGTTCCTGTGGTGCTGCTGAGCCTGGCCTCTCTCCATATCCTCTCTCCATATTTCAAGTTGGGTTCCTCAGACCAGTGGTTTCCAGAAAGCAATTCCATGGGCTTATTAAAGGAACCTGTGAAAGAACAGTGTGGAGGAATAACATAGTCAGAGGTAAGGAAATGAGAGGTCTCAGGGGCTGTTTAAAGGATGTTCTCGGGTAAGCATAGGAGCAGGACACCAGGGAAGCAGTCAGCAGAATAGCTTTGGCCAGGTGAGAGAGGGAAATAAAAAAAAAGAGACAAGCCAGGGTGGAAGAGAAGAAGCAACGGAGAATAATATATAGCATTTCTGTCTCATTGAAATCAAGTTTTGCCTGAATAAAAGTCCAGTAACAATAATCTCCATCAACAGGCCTAAAGGTTTTGAACGCAACACTCATAATTGAGAGCTGTTGCACATTATGAGTGGCAAAGGGTTTGTGGTTCTGCAGAGTATCTGCTTTTTCAATGAGGAACTTGATCTGGAAAAGTGATAGCCCAGAAAGAAAACTTAGATTTTTCTGCTTTTCTGATGTTCTTTTTTAAAAAGACACAAGTACTGCTCAGTATCTTCTATGTCCCAAATGTAGTGATGCTTACAGATTTTAGCAAATGTGCTTTGCTGTAAATGTCTGTAGCTGTAGATCATCTTAATTTTATTTTGACCGAGTTAGAATTAGTGTATTGCAATTAAAATTTTGCACTGGATGGTACCAGTCATATCTGATTTATAACTGCTAAGTGGTGATGTTGTCAGGAACTTAAAGAGTATTATATAGGCATAACAATATAATGAAATATTAGCATAAAATTGTTACTCAAAATTATCTTAAATAGAAGGAAGGGAGAGTTTTAGCTGTATTCACTGGTGACATTCAGGTTTGATGATTTAATTTTATTATGTGTTTCATTTTAATCATTGTGTCTTTCCATTATCAATACAGGGTGAAAACTTTCTGTGTAACCATTGGGGGCATGTTTTTTTATGGAGCCTATTGTCCCTGCTTTTTTTTTAAATAGCCACCTACTCACAGTTGAAGAGAGTTTGAACTGTTCAGTTTAACTACAAAAGTCTGCATAATATTTTAGCAGCTTGTTAACAGGCCTGCAGACAGGTACTAATTACACCCCAATTTACAATACATCAGTTTAGCACTATTGATCTGTTAAAAAAAATGAAAGTAAACTGAGCAAAAGCCGGTCTTGTTGCTGAAGGAATGATGTATTGATTCCATCTGACAGTACTTTGTCTACAGATCAATGGAGATGTGTGGTATAGACCAGAAGAATGAGACAGGGTCATCAAAGGTCAGCAAAAGAACAGGGTGTCCCAGATTATTGGAGACAATGAAATGAACATATCATAAAGTAGACCTGATTGGCATTTGTAAAGGAATCCACCAGTAACAGGTTTTCTCATGTCAGAGAGGAAGAACATATTCTATTTTACAATTAGCTTTAGCTCCTCTCTCTTAAGAGATTTAAGGGGGATTCAGTGTCTGCTCAGTAACTTGCTGATTGCAAAAAGTCTTGAAAGGTTGATATAATAAACTGCTTACAGCTCTATGTGTTTGTAAAAAGTGAAAGCTATGCTTCTGAGAGATGTTAGTCTTTGTCCAACCTAATGGAACATTTTTAAATTCAAATATTCAAAAATTCTGAATCCCTTAAAAACTTCAGCTCTTTATTTCGATGGTTGTAATTTCTGTTTTGCAGTGCACAGAGATTGTAATTCTATTACATTTCAGCTTTGCACACTGAAGAAGTAAGGAGGTATGTTCTGGTTTAATTCGGCAACAGCCCTGAAGTGTACTTGTACCACAATGTGTTATTCATTCACGGATTTCTTGTGTCCTCAGTGTCCTCTGAGACGAAGGGCTTTATATTTTAAATAAGGAGAAACACTGCTATAATATGATTAATCCCTTACAGCTTTCATGCCTTCTAAATCCTTCCTTGTTCTGCTTTAGAAATTTAACTTTTACAAGGAGGGGGATGTCTGTTCCACACAAGTATTATAATTTAGGACTTAATCCCAAAAATTAATGTTTAATCTGCACTGCTGCCTTGTTTTAAGAGCTGCTGAATAGGTGTCATTCAAAAAAATTGCTTCCAGAGCTTTCTAATCCACATTTTTGCGTCGCTGCTATGATTTCCTTAGGTTTTACCATATTTTGTAGCTAATTGCCTAACACTGGGTGCTGAAAGGTTGAGGGTACGTGTTCTTCTAACATAATCACAGAGGAACAATTCACCACAGTGCCACTTTGGCCTCCCCTCTAAGGAATCAGATTTAGCACAGTTTAGAGTTATAGATGCACAGTCACTGTATCTCTTCAGAGCGGATAAGCTGGTCTGGTTCCGAGCGGCTTTGAAGCAAGGGAAACAGTATCTGCATCTTTTATCTCAAGCCCTCTTTTCCGCCTTTTGGGACAAGATAGTTTTTATGGAATATGTTCTACGCCAGCATTTAGCACAACTGCTTTTAAAAATAAAATAGTTTGTAATGTGAATTATTCACAAAAAAATACCCTGGGGACTTCAGGTCTTTAAGGTGGTCAGATGTGGTGTGTCAAGAGAGTGTAAAGAGAATGTTAAAAGTTTTAATGGAAAACACTTCCTGGGATAGTGCTAGGTAACAACGGTGAAAATCTATCTAAATTAAAAATTGCTTAATATAAGGCAGATATTTCTGGAAAAAAAATTCCTGTTCTTAGAATGTGTTCTACCTCTACCTTAAAGAAATATATATGGAACAAATAGGTCAGTTCTTCAAAGAGACATTAGTTTTGTATTGAGTTTTTCAGCCTAGTCATAATTGGAAAATCAGTTCTTACTCTTTAAAATTCCTACAAGGTTTTCAGAAAAGGAGACAAGAATGTTGAAATCACTGCTTTGAGCATCAGTCAGTTTTGAAGTTCACTGCCTATGAAAAGTCAGGCGTGGTGCCTATTCTTTGTTTTACTGATGTACTCTATTTGCCTTTGGAATAAACAGAGAATTTCAATTTTTTGGTATGATTAATCCTTTGTCATTTGTATGCATGGTGTTCATCACAATTTGTCCAAGCATATAAGGTAGGCTAGAAATATCCATTCATTTTTCTCTTTTATGAACATTACCTTATTAACCATGTTGGAAATATCCCAAATAATGCATTTATTAGGTACACACTGTCTGAAATGATCATTTCAAAATCTGCTTCCCCAGGGGTTTGGATTTATACATACTGAGTTAAATGATTAATGAAACTATGGCACATTAAATGTTCAGTATTGCAAGTTACTCAGAAGTTTTCATAAAAATTAAGATTTGATTTAAAACATCACAGTCAAAATTTCTGTGTTTCCATTTGTAATTTCCTCTCTCACTGTACTGCAGTCACAAATGACAATATTAACTAAATTCCATTTTACAAGGTACTGACCCTCGTAAAAATCACTGTTTTAGGAGTTCATGGTCTTACTCATTTCACAGGGAGATTTGATTACTTTCAAGTTTTAAACCCCTGAGATAAAGAAAAGTTTACTAAACAGCATTCCCAAAAATAGGAGTGCTGCATTTTTAATATGGTTTTTGAGGGAGAACTCAAAAAATCTGATCTACCCTATATATCAGACATCTATTTAAAATAATGCTTGTATCTCTTCCTGTGAGGTGAAAGCACTTCTGGAGTTTTTGCCTTTAAGATTCATAGCAATATTTCTAAGCCTGTAAGAGAAAGAAAGAAGAGGGACTTTGCTGTGAATGTGCTAAGTGATAAATGTTAGATGAACATGACCTAATGACATGCTCTGACACAGCTTTGAGCCTCGTGCCACACTGATGTTTCTGTCTTGAACTTCTGTGCACCTGTGAAGGTTTCTGAGAGCTTTTGAGAACTCAAATTCGGAATACCAGATTTCCCTAAGCAGTTACTTTCATATGGTAAGCGTGAGCGGACCAAAGCTAACTCATGCTGGCTTCAGGAAACAGACCATATTTCCAAAGAATTTTACAGTCTTTGCTAAGAGGGTTTTCTTACTGATAAATATTAACATTACAGATACATTCAGCTTGATAATCTCTAGAATTACTAAATGTGTACCTTTGTACCTAGAATGAAGTAATGTTCTTACTGAAGTTGATGTCTTTTTTGTATTTAATATCTTTTCATAGTTGACCAATGTATTAAAAAAAATACAATTATTAAGTGAGAGTTTTGATCCTGATTTCTTATGGAAATGAGGCTTTTTGTATTCAGTGTTAGTCTCTGTGTGTCTGCATATTGACCCTTTTGCTCTCTGATTCCCATAATTTCAGTTAAATTTGACAGAGGTAGAAAAATTCTCGTAGTATTGAGTTTACTTTTTGAGAGTAAATGCCAGATTGAAGAGATGTATTCTATGCCAAAGAGGGAGGGGAGGAGTCCAGTCTCCACAGAGGAATCTGCAGAATTAATTGTTTTTTTTAGAGGATGGAAATTAGACGTTGTGGGAACAGTTACTCCAATGTCCTGCTGAAACTGTAAGCTGGTAAGCAAATTCCCAAGCCCTCATATAATCCTGATGCAGTTTATCAGCTTATATGATAAATGTTACGAGAAAAAGAAAACGGATTCTTGTGGCTTTACTCTGGCTGTTGCTGTTACTCCCTCAGGGAGTGTTGTCAAGTGGTTTGGGTAGAAAAAGACATTTAGGAATGGTACACCCTGTAAGTGTAAATGAAGAAGAATACCTTACACTGTCTACAGCTGGCTGAGAACCATTTACTTTAATAATGACAAATTAGTCAAACCTTGTAAATCATTAACAAGCAATTAACTTTCTTTCTAGAGTTTCAGCAGACGGAGCTGTTCTTATCACTGTAACAGCCTAGGAACTTTATCTGCCTCCCAAAGCAGCTGACTCTGTTAGATGGCAGAATGTGATAAAGGGCTTTGGTATGTCACAGGTGTCTTGGGAGAGGAGACTGATGCAGGAATTGGCTTTTTCACCTGCTGCTGTGGGACTCTAGAACTGTTGCTGAAGTCTCTCTCAAATGCAAGTCTGTTGGTACAAATTAATTTGTGCAACTTCAGTGGGAGCTGTACAACCAATGCGGTACATTTGGCCAGTACAGTGTATTTCCAGGCAGGGAGGACAACTAGACTTCAACTAGTATTTCATTTTATTCCAGTCTAAAAAACAACTGCAGCAGACAGGCTACTAATATAGTATGCAAATTTTACACGCAGACCTGGACTATAGTTTATCTTGCATAAGAGAAAATAGCATTGATGAAAGGTTTTCACAGCTTCTTACCTAAAAGTAAGCTGCTACATCTGCCTTAGTTGGGTGAGTTTAAAAAGTGCTAGTCAACAGTGCAAAGTATTCAAACATTTATTTAGATGTGTCGTGAGGATATATTTGGTGAATTACATTGAGACTCTTCTAAACTGCTGGGTTATACAATCTTATCTATCAAAAAACTTCACCTCCTTTTGTAAAAGGTTGCATTTAAAAGAAGCTACTATTATAAATTAATTACTCAGTTGTAAGTAAAGTGAATGCGTGCAATGCAAAATTAGTTTGTTTAAGGAATGATACGTCTCTTTATTTAGCTATTTAATGAAGAAAATATTTAAAAACAGCAGTAGATATAGGTGAATCTTTTCCAAATTATTCCATCCAAGATGAAGTTGAAATAGATCTCTTTTGTGGAAGCCAAGGAGCGGCTAAGCTTATTTCTGCATGGAGAATTACTATATGCTGTGTCTTGTATTAAAATGTTTGTTTTGTTATAACTTTTTAATTAGTTTGCCCTTCCTATGAGAGACTCCCACTACAGTATTAAGAAAATGTTATCAATCTTGGCATAGTTTCTACCTTCTGCCATGGTCTTGGGATTCAAAATCCCTACAATGCAAATTAAATTAAGAACACCTTTCCCAGAGAAGATACATAACCTTTCTGAGGTGTAAGACAAACACACAACATTGTTTTCTGTTTTATCTCATCTGGGCAGTCTAATCCAGCTCAGGTCTAAGGAGTCAAGCCTCCACTGTGCCTAACAACCACCTCAGAACAATTTCTCTGGAGAAAATAAATGGGTTTCTTGTCAAGGTCATTGTAACAGAAGAGCTGGGGGCATTGATACTGAAGGGGTCATTTTTTTCCTGTTGTGCACTAATTTGAGGGTGACATGTTGTAAATGTTGCAGTTTCATAAGTTGCATGAGACATCACTTTGTCTTTTCCCTTCCACATATTTTCTAAATGTGTCATCATCAGTCATGTATAAACCACATAATCTTTTATCATCACTATGCACATTCTGACACTCTGGTGATTTAGTCTTAATACCATCCCTATTACTGTGTAAATGAAAATCCCGTATTGTATTAGACACACAGTATCTTGTTTTCCTGCCTCATCATTTCCACTGTTTCTCTTCTCCATCATCCGGTGTTGCCTGTTTCTGTGTACTGAGGCTTGTTGGTCAGCTGTTTCAAGGAGTAATTCAGGATAATTTAACTGAAACAAAACAAAACATCAATGAAAGTATTTTGTGGTCAAAAATAAGAGGTAGGCCAGCGGTTTTCCCAAGGAAGAGAGTTGTGAATGGTAACTGTTCTCTAGAGAAGTCACTGAGAACCAGTTAAACATTTGGGCAGCCTTTATGGAGTCAGATCCTCAGGGTATTACTCCAGCAAAGTAACTATTGAAATATCAGCCCCTGAGGCTGAAGTCTTATGTGTGTATGTAGCTTTATGCACTGTGAGTATTCCTATTGACTTCAGTGGGATTACTGACAATGAATATAGTTAAACACGTGCATAAATCTTTGGGGCATACAGATCTGTAGAGTTTTCCCTGTTTGTGACAGAGCATTCCAACGTTTATCTTGGAGAAGCTCATTTATCCTCCTTATTTCAGGGTTCAGAACAAAGCAGGAGCACAGCCATTTGTGTTTCTAGTTTCAGCAGTTGGTTTTTGTTGGGTAGGTTGGGTATTTTTTTAAATAGTTGAGAGGATATTTATTTTGCAGATGTAGATGTATCAACTGACATGTGATTTTGGCCTTCATATGAAAAATAGGCAGCCCCTGATGGCATAACTGGCATTTTGAGAGAGAAAAGATTAATATAGTTAATTAGTTACTGAATTTAGTTTTATAGCCATATAGTTACTGAATTTGGATTTAAAAATATACAGATACACCCAGGTATACAATCATACACAGGCACACATGCCCACATGTACAATATTTATATAATTTCTGTGGGGAGATGGGAGGGTTTTTTTAATGTATCGATTTTTACCTTTTCCCACATTTACTAAATGGACTAAGTAAATACAAGTAAAATGTCACTAATTATTTTGTGTTCTTTTTAAACTTTGGATGGAACAAGATCACTGTACAGCCATTTTAGGCAGAAGAGTTTTTTTGAGAATGCAAGTGTGAATTACCATAAAAGTGGTTTTGCCTAAATACTAAAGGTGACTTTTAACTGAAAAACTATAAAGTACTTTGCTTCAATACTAAAGATAGCTTTTAATTGAAAAGTGTAAGTGAACCTACAAAGCAAGGTTAACGCTTAGTGGTATAATTTTATACATGCACTTTGGCAGTCACAATGGCTTTCATTCAACCTTGACTTCCTACAAGATCATAAAAAGGCACAGAATAATTTGTTACAAAAGAAATGAGAAGTGGAGTACAAATATGAGTCGCATAACAAATTCTGAAGATGAAATGGTAACGTTCAAAGGAAATGTAGCATTTTATGCCAGTGCCATAATTCTCAGACAACATTACAAAGAAAGAAGTATGGCCTGCAATTTGACCTTCCTTCTCCTCCTCCCCACTGCAGCTCCATAATGATGTTTAGAACTTTATAGCTCTGTTAAAAAGGGTTTTAAGGGAACACAGTGTCCTGTTCCCTTCTACAGGATACTGAATTCCTAATCACCTTAAGTTCTGTCAGTAGCTGGGCTGCTTCTTGCCAAGGACACTGCTAAGCAATTACTGTTTTCATCCTCACGTTAAGAGGAACCCCACGTAATTTGATTTTTGGGTAATCTTACGTGCCATGCAGCTTAAGACGATTGCTCACATCCAGTCTTGCCCGTTTTCATTTCTGCACACAGCCACTGAAACACTGAAAAGATTCAGTGAGTGCAAATAAGACCTAATGCTCCAGTGAACACAGCAGAAGATATTGCCCCTGTTACTGGCTTGCTGATGGCCTTTCACGGACTTTCTTTCACCAGCTTAAGTAACTGGGCACTACTGCTTTATTCTTGCTTGATGCTGCACTGCCAAGGAACAGATAAAATCTGCAGGATCAGGGCAGTTTTTGAATAACAAAAAAAGAGAGGATGTCATCTGAAGAGTGTGACATCTATGTAGTTTGCAGAATTACTGAGTATGACAAGATAATCAGGTCTATCTCAGTTGCCCCCAGGTATTGTCTTTTTTGGAGGTCTGTCTTGAATTTGTCAAGTTATTGATATAAGCTTTTTATTAAAGTAGGTCTAAAGGATCTTTGCCTTAACTGAAAGGTATCATAACCTTTCTTTCTGAAGACCAAAAAGAGATCACTGAATTATTTTCTAATTGTGAGAAAAATCTGTATTGATTTTGTGTGTGTGCCATGTCTGAGAGTAGGCCACTAGCTATTTCTCAGCTGCATTATGTGCTGAAGAATCTCTTGGGAAGACAAGAAGAAAAAAAAGTGGGAGTAAAAGCCAAAAAAAAAAGGAAAAAAAAAAAAAAAACAACCTGTGGTGACACACAACTGGCAGACTGCATGTTTTCATGGCTTGTGCTTTCTCTTGTAAAGGGCTGTGAGGGAGGAAGTAATATATAATATATTTAGGTAACAGCCTAAACTGGAAACAAATTCATCTCTTACATGCACTCTATGTGCTTATAAAATTTATTGTGATTTTTTTACTCTTACATCTAAGGGAAATTTTAGCTTATGGCCTAGAAATTTAAGCTGTTTCTTTGGGAAAAAATTGAAGGGGAGAGCCTCTTAAGAATATCTAGTGTACACACAGTGTAATGTGTTTCTGTAGCAGTGGGATATGTTACTTACTAATTAATTTAAGAATTTTCCCTAAAAAGCTACACTAGTTTCAACTTTTTAAGAGTTTTAATTTTTTGGTTAATTACAACAATGACTTCCATTTGTAGTTGAGCTTTTTTTAACATTTGAGGTGGAAAGTCATATATACATGTATATGTGCATATGAGTTTCACTTTTGTTTTTAATGTGTTTCACTTCAGAAACAGAAGTGGTTGCTGTTGACAAACATCTTTGTCTGTCCAGAGTTGTGGTGGTTATAAAGTTGTGAGAGTTTCACTCTTGCAGTCTGACTGATATTGCCACAATGAAGTGCTTTCAGAAAATAATACATGAGCAGCAGTGCTTTAGTAAACAGCAGTGACTCAATAACTCCACAAAAATTTAGGAGGATATAAATATGGGAAAGAATGGAAACAGATCTTGCTGGATGACTCCTGTGGACTTTTTATACAGGGAAAAACCTATTCCCATACGTCCCCAAATAGGTATTAAAAACCAATGTACCTCTTCTTTGACATCTGTTAGAACAGAATGAGTCCATTTGAAATCCCCCAAACACTCGCATAGTGACAAAGTGTAGTAAATGAAGCAAAATGGTTTGGGGAAATGAGCGTGTGTAAACAAGCCAGTCAGATGTCATTTGCTTTCTTGGATCACACTGGTATTTTTTGCAGGTCTGGCTGTATTAAGTCTTTGTGCACAAAGCTGTATTTACTGCACTGAATGTAGATTTTCCATCTTAAAGAACAAGGCTGTTTAAATTATGGCTGGTTTGGAGCTGGTTCTCTCAATTTTTTTTTTATTTTTAATAGGCAGTGCAACCAGTGAGATTCTTTACTGTTGTCACTAGAGACTAGTCTGTTAGTGGAGGCCTTTTATGTATATTCTGAAAATTGTTGCCCTCTGTTAGCACACACCAGCTTGCTGCATGCATGTCAGGAGCTCATCACGTACATTTAGGTTTTGGATGCTTAAGAATCATGTTTGTATTTCTTTCTCTTCATACACCCTTTGACTGCAGTGTAGCTGAAAGTGCCAGAAAAGCCACAAATAAGAACACACACAGCACTGTTTAGTAAACTCTGGCAGTTTGCAGTAATTGAGGACCTTTCTTTCTCTTTAGAGTATTGATTCCTTATGCAGTAGCATTCCTCTTTGTTTTGAAGGAAATGGTGGGGAAAGAGCTTTAGTGGATGGTAGATGTATTTTATCTTTCCATGGTATGTTTTTGCCCATGCTGTAGTTTATATTTTGGGGGACATTGGCCAGGAAACGAGTCTGATATTGGGGCATTTACAAGCTTGTTTGTCTTCTAAAGGAATTAAAATGTCACTCAGCAGAACCTGTGACTTACTTGCTGTTGACTGTCCATAACTCACAGTGGAGCTGAAAGTCAATCAATATAATGTGATTTACCTCCGACTTGAGTGAACAAAAGAGTTTCACCAAATTTTGTGCATGTTTTTCTTTTCTAATCCCTTCCCTCTCATAGATTAACACAACGTAAATTAAAGTGCATTAGGGGAGGATACAGACAGTGTTTATATACAGAACCCTTCCCCAAAATTATATCTAATACTTTGTGGGTTTAAGGAAAGTGTCTCCATATTGGTGATTTCATGTATATTTAGAGTTGTCAATAATGTTTCCAGCATACTTTGAACTTTTCTGAGGGCACACCATTTTTTTTAACTGACAGACACTTCTTGGTAGCTCTAGATGTGCTTTTTTAACAACAGAGGGTGGAGGAAGCAGCATCCAAATCCAGTTCTGTCTGATACCATTTTCCTCTGCACTATCTGCTCCAAGCAACTGCTACTTTTGTTTCCTGTAGAGTTATTACTGATGAATTGTGTGTGTGTGCACGCAAACTTAAAAAAACCAGCCAAACAAAAGAATCCACAAACCCCCAAGCACAGAAAATATTTAAAATTTATTTTATATTTCCTCTCACCTAAATTTTCTCCCCTTACTCATATTTTAATTTTTTAAAGTCTAACCTGTGACCCAAAAATTTTACAAGCATGGAAAAGAAGGGTATAACAGTAAAGTATAAAATTATCATAAGGAATGATTCAAGTATATCTTTTCTTTAGCATTCTGAACTTTGATTTTAACTCAGGACTTGACAGAACCACCATGTTAAATTGTATTTTACTCATTATTTCCATTGAAATTATGGTACTGCTTGTAAGGAAAACATTTCTGAACATGACTAAAAGCTGAGGATTCAGACTGCTTGGTACATTTAAGGCATATTGGAGAAAAACAGTAGAGACAGTAGAACAAGAGGGTGGGCTTAGGCTCTGGGGGTGGCTCTGCCACTCACGTGATGTACAACCATGGACAAGTGATTTAGTCTTTTAGTGAGTCTAATTTTCTTATACAGAAAAGCACTAAGACTCAACTCAGAGACGTTAAACACTTCAAGTTACCTGGGCTTTGCTGAGAAGAGGATACTGGTAATGATATCAACATTAATGTTAATTACTAATTTTATGAGCTGACAGCAACAGTAACCAGTTTTACCAATCCCTCTCCAAAAATGGACTGCGTTTTGACTTAATCAGTTTATTTTGGAATATTGCTTAAGGAAAAAAAAAACAAACAATCCAATATGAGAATTCTCATCATATGAGTGATTTCCTTTGCACAAACCTATGCTGATTTCCACAGGAGCTGTGAGAACAGACTAGTGCTAGGATAGTCTTTTAGGGTTTCACGCTGAAATACAACTGTGGATTTTAAAGTATTTCAAGATAGAATTATTTTTTTAATGGTTCTTTAAAAACATCATAACTTTGCCAAAAGGATGTTTGATGCTAAGGCATGGCACAGTGGGAAGCTGGGAGATCCTTATGAAGTCCAACCCTTAGGAGTGTTGTAATCAATAAAAACTGAATACAGTAACAGGTGATGTCTGTAGGCTCTTACTGATAAATGTTTCATAGAGACAAATTTGATAAGGAATGTGCATATGTTATAATTACTGAAATACATATAGTAAGAAAAATAATGTACTGGCTAGGAAGTTTGTGTATGTAGGCTCAAGGTATGGTCTGCGAATGAATTTATAAAGGGTATTTTTACCCCCCAGTTGGGAACTGACCTTTCTACAGTTCAGGTTTGGAGTGGAAAATTGGGTATTTTATCCATCTGGCAAAAGTATATTGAAAATTGTAAAATATGTGTGTATTTTTCTTTAATTCTCTTTAATGGTAGGTCTGTAACTTTTATTAAAATTGTGGTTTAATCACATGTCTATCACAGCTCAGTGAGAAGTCTCATAAAACCACTTTGCTGGTACCTTTTAACACTAACAGCTTTTCAACTTTTTTTTTTCGTTGTATTAAATTTCAAATGCTTATACCCTGTGGTTGCAAGTGTTTAGTACAGCACCCCTGTGCTTAGCTTGCAACATTTCAATTTATTTATATCAAGTTACTGCTGTGAAAAAAATGGTGAGTTTTTGTATTCCACTGACTAGCTAGACCTTGGACAAGAAAAGTAGGACTGCTGGTAATCTAGAAATAATTTAGTATTAGAAGAGTTGGGTTCCTCGAGACAGTGGTGTCACTAAGTTGAATTAAAGATGGTTTATTTTGCTTTGTCTAATGTCTTCACCCTTGTACTGAAAATGGTTTTAGGAAAAGAGGATTGAGACCCACATTCTGGATCAATAAATCTATTCTCCAGCTATTCTGGACATGGCATTATAGCATCTCTTTCACAAAGTTTTTAGAGGAGCTGCAGCTGAAAATCTGTTTTATACCTCCACTATGCTTGTTAGAAAGTCATTTGAGGATCTGGTAGCTGTAATAGTAAGGGGCTTTCTAGTTCTCTAACATAAACTTATTTATGGGCAACCTGTGGCTTTTTTTCCCCCTTGATATAAGTCCTGGTTTAAGTAGCTTTTTTTCCTCCCTATTTTTATTTTTACATGCATAGTATGTATTAGAAAAAACATAACCTTCCACATTATGTCTCAAAGACCACTTCATATAATAAAGCAAGAGCTATAGTTAATTTAAATCCATGAGAAAAATGTCCACAAATTTCACGTCCTTATTACATTTCTGAAGAATTTTTAAAAAGAACTGTAGAACGTTCCTGTTCCATTTTGCTGAAAGGAAGTTCCTGCTCCAGAGCACAGCATTGCTGCAAGGGGTTGAGCTAAACTCAGCTTGAATCTGATTCTGCTTCTGGAAAACTTCCATTAGCTTCAGTGAGCCAGTATGAAGCATCATGTTATTAGATAAGTCTATAATGATAAGAGAAGCCAGTATTTTGGCTAGGTGCTGTGGCTCATGCAGTGATAGGAGCAGAGGAGGCAACAAATATTTGCCTCGTGTGGTTGACCCTGCATTTAGCACAGAAGGGACAAACTCAGAGGAACAGGTGGTGGTGGATATATTTCTTCCACATTTATAGCTGTTATGGAAGAGAAAATGGATAGAAGTACCATGAGATTGAGACATACAAAAGACTTAAGTGCCACTCAATTGCCTTAAGGCATCCCCATTAAACATAATTACCCTACTTACTAAGCACCAATCATAGCTATTAAGTATCATCGGGTTTAAATTAGTTCCCTGGGAGACATCCCGTTTAAGCAGATTTCCCAGTTAAGCACAGGAAACTTCTTTTTTAATCAGTCCTTCCTCTTCCTCTCCTCCTCTTCATTTTACCTGCTGTAGAGGTGGTTGTTTCATAGCTATCCACGCAAAAGAATTCCCAATGTGTTTATTAGGGGCACTAAGGAATACAGATCTCAGCTTATGCTTCCAGTGTAAAGAGCAGAGGGATCAATTCCTTCTGCGTTCAGTGAGGATGCTGCTGTGGGAATGGCTGGAAGTGTTTAGGCTGGCCTTGTTCCTCCACATCCGTTTTTCCTCCATTTGTTCTCTTCTTGGCTTAAAGACTCTTTGGGATGTCAGTGTCTGTACAGAATGCTTATTCCTTTGAAGTAGCCGTGGATTGTTATGGCATATATTCTCCTAGAAGCTCATCAGATGTGGTTATTCTGATTTGTCTGTCCTTGTGTAAGTCAGTTCTTCCAACAGAGAACCACAGCATAACTGAGGCTTTAGGGGACCTTCAGAGCTCTCTCGTCCAGTCTGCTGCTCAAAGCAGGACTAAATAGGTCAAGTTACTCAGGGGTATGTCTAGCTGAATCTTGAAGTGCTCAAAATACTTCTGTAACTGCTCTATCTTCTTGTTTCTCTTCTGATCAGTGTTTTTTGAAAGCATTAAGTTTATTTTTCTAGGTTGTTTCTGCTAATGGAGATGTGGGAGGGTTTCTTTTATTTTCCAGTTGAGTAAAATCACTTTTTTTTCAATATTTTCAATATTTTTGCTAAGCTTTCTTATGACCGTTTCCATTTTTTTCTTCTTTAATGTCATACTATAAAAGTCTTCTATAGTGTCTGATAAATCTGTGTCTTAGAGCAGCACAAAATCTGGAGGGGCTTGTCTGCCAAAATGCTATTGTCTAAGTAGTGGTTTGCTGCAATTCTAGATTTCCTTCTTCAACTCCTCCTTGTGGATGCACAATAGGTAGTTTAAACAGCAAATCTCAAAGGAGTACTTTAATTTAAAGAGCTTATTTTCAGTGGAAACTGTTTTATATGCCAATTTTCCCACCGTATATAATGAAAATGGAAGAGAAGCAGTGGGTATTTTATGCCTGCCACGTTGGTTATGTTACTGATTCTAATATGGATTAAATCTTTACCTCTTTAGTATATTACTTAAAGATTACGTGAAAGTTGACTAGTGTGACTGTCATTAAAGTTATAAGAAGATAACTGCATTCTAATTATGATGTGATTATAGTTTCTGAATGACTCACCATATATATGTGCCAGCACTTCTGGTTTACATAAGGGAACAGATTTCAGGTGCAAGCTGCAAGTGAGATGTTAAGGTGAGAGCTCAGTTAAAAAAGGGATGAGTTTCAGAATTTGGCAAGCTTTCTGAAATGCTGCCATGCCCTGGGATATCTGGGGTACGTTCTGTCATGCACCTGCAACGTTTTAGGACAGCTGGGGTGTTTAGAAGAAGACGTGAGATCCTGTGACTGTCAGTAATACTGGTTTTGGAACAGTCTTGGGTAGCGGTGGTCCTTAACTCAGTACTAACAAAGTCAATTTAATAGTAAACAAAAGATAACATCCAAAGAAGCATCTGTAGATGACAACATAGTCATAACTTTTTTTGAGGAGAGCCCTGCCTCTCTAATCTACTGTTAAGTGGCAGGAGAAAATTTTTAGTTTAAATTTTGTGTCAGGCTTTAAATATATGCATGCAAAAGACAAAATACTGTCCTGGATTACAAACTAGAAAAAAGAACCACAACTGGGAAATAAGATTAGAAATAAAGAATTCTTTTTCATCACGATGACAAGACAAAAAATAAATTGTATTGCGTTGCATACTAGTTCCAGCAATGTTTAACATACATATTAAAGAACTGGGAAGGAGAAAGAGGAGGGGGGGAAAATAATCTTGCAAAAGATTTAGGTGCTTGAAAGGGGAGAAAGAATGATGAACTTTAAGAAAATATAACTGGATGAAAAGCAGTTCTTCACTATTGAAAGAATCCTACAATAAGTGTTTCCAAACTTTTTTAATGGCAACTCTTTACAAATTTTCCAGAGTAGGCAAGGATCTACACATGGTAAATGTAGGTCTGCTGCTGTAGAGTGAGTACACACGAAAAGTTCAGAGTTAATATCCTGTAAATAAGTGAATTTTCTGTAAAGGAAATATGTGACTTAGGGGGGAAAAGGAAGGTTGATACAGCTCTCTTGTTAGCAAGACAATGTCTGTAGTTACATTTTGTGGGTAAGAAGGCCCTGGACTAGCAGCTGTAGGGTTTCTGCTGTATGTTTGATATACCTTTTATCCCACACAAGTAGCTCGCCCCTTCTCCAAACACAGCCTTGCTACTTAAGAGTCACTGGAACATACAGGGCATGCACTTGCTCAGCTGCTGAACCTGCCTATTCTTCTTTCAGTTCTCACCTTCCTCACTCCCACTTTTGATCATTTTCCATTCCTGCATTGTCTTGTTCTCCTGTTGTCTCAATCACAGGGATAATATGGGTCAAAGTGGGGACGTGAGCACTTCCTAGCAGAGTTTTTCTGGCCCCCATTACACATCTGCACATCCAGCCAGCTGTGTTCAAGTTAGAAGGTGAAGGGATGCAATGAAGGGAGCACTGTAGCAGTTTGCACACTGCTTGCATCCTACCTAGGATCTCTAGGGAGAATTGAATGCTGAGAAAAAGGGTGAAAAGAAGGGAAGAAGAAAAAGAGCGAGAGAAAGAAAGAGGGAAGGAGAATCCATATTTATTTAATAAGTAACTTTCTCTGGAGGCTGGCAGGCCTGATTTTAAGATGCATATACACCTACAGGCTCAGTGTCTCAGGAGTTGTGACATGGGTGCAGGGGAGCATCTTTTATACAGATGGAGAAAACGCAAACATCTCAAATTCCTTAGTGAGGTGACAGTTGGCAAAGAATAAATTTTTAATGTTTCTCTGGATGTGTTTAGTCAACCATTAGGTTTTTTTCTTCCCACTTGTTCTGTGTCTTTAATGCTCTCTTTTTGTGTGCACTGATGACTAGAGAAGACAGGTTTTCAAGTTTTTTTGTGCAATGGAGATCACACTTTTTTCCCATGAGCAACAAAACTTCATGTCACATGTGGCCTAACATGCAGAACATCCCTGAGCATTGCTGCAGTACCACATAACAGAACAAAGCACACGTGTAAAGTTCCTGTGCCCTGTTCTCCTTTGAACTTGTGTCTGTTTTACAAAGGATTACTCCTCAGATTTCAGAACAACACTATTGTATTTCACTTTAGTAAGAGGAAAACTGTGCGCCTTCTCTGATACATAAAGTGTTGTTAGTCCACTGTGCATTATTTTACTTAGTTGGACAACACCTTCCAGTGTTAACATCAACACACATCAGCGTGTGTTTGATTGGTTTTAGTTCACTGCCATTCACTCCTGCAAAATGAGCACAAAAGTGAATAAATTCAATATACTTCCACATATCTGTAAATGCTAAAAAGCTTTTCTATACTTACATCATCTATTCATTCAACAATTTTCTAATTATTAGGAACAAAATAGTAATTACACCACTGTTTCCTTGGCCATGGGAACACCCCCAGTTAAAAAGAGTGCTTTGGAGGATAACAGATGTTTTATCTCTTGGCCTCTGACTTCAAAGGAAAACAGTTATCTGGAAGGCACAAAAAAAAGAGGCAGTAATCAATTGTTCTGTCATATTTTGTGAGCATGGTAATTGCTGACTCAGCTGCTTAATACAAAGTATCTGAGTCTACCTTTTTAGGCAGGCTTAAAATGTTTTTAGTAGTGGCAAGATGCTTGAAATAAAATGCTAAAATTAATGAGTTTGTAACTTTTTAATTATGGTGGGGTTTTTTTAATAATGTCATTTTTACTGCTTATGACTTCTCAAAGGGAGAGACTGAATGCCTCTCACATTGAATTTCACAGAACTGGCTCATCATGCAAAATGTTATTTGTTTACAGCAAAATGGTTAATTAAATAGGTCATTACAGGTAGATGAAAAAATCTAAATGCTGATCTAAAACAAAGCTAAGGGTTTTTTTTCCCTGTATGTCAAGTTTTGGAACAGATGTTTCCTACCCCAAAAATCTGCAACATCTTTCTATCTTTTCATTTGATGTTATTTCTTTTTTTCCCTGGAGATTTCTTCAAGGGCAAAGTGGATATTATAATATTTGAATGATTATACTTAATATGGAGAAAGAATTTAATTCTCAGAAAGTACAAGAGACAATCTGTAGTCTATGGTTAAAGTCCCTTGTGAAATAAAGGTAAGATACAAAAAATGATGTAAATTTCTTTAAAGTGACCAGGAATAATATACAATTAAAAAATAATATACACAGAGCCATTCATTCAACTGAATATCAGAACTGAATATCTTCAACTTAAATATCAGAAAGAAAAAAAATATTGATTTCAAGCTCCATTGGAAACTCCAAAACCAGTATTTCCTAAACCATACAAGAAAAAAAATGGTATTTAAGTATTTCATTTCAATACTTTTTAAAACATTAAGAAGGTACTAGGAAGGTGATGTGTTAAGCTAATTGGAAACATTCTGTACAAACATACGTGTTGATTCTTCATTTTGTATAAATGGATCACCCCAGGGCAGCAGCTACTGTTCCCACTGTGTTCACATGTAACCCAGACAAAACCAGGATTGATTTTCTCAACTTTCACATTGTCTCTTGCTCATTAAATCAGCCTTTTCAACAAAGGTTGAAGATCATATCATCTTGAAGAGTCTGTCTCTGCCTCCTTTGCTTCTCTTCTCACCCAGTTCTCTCTCTGTTCTCCTTCCCCATTCTTCCTCACTTCTTTGTGCTATCTATACAAACAGAGTGCAACGTCCACTCTGAGCCCTTGGGGGTGCAGTACAAGAATGAAGTAGATCCAGACCTGGATCTCTACCCTGTGGCTGCCTCTTCCTGAGCATGTCCACCCTCTGTAGGCAACAGCAAGTGGAGATGACACAGCACTGCCAGAGCAGTTTGACCTCCTGGAAAAAACAGTGGAGCTTGTTACATGCAAGCAGGCACTGGCCTAGGATCCAAGGTGATGGAGAGTGAGGCTGAGACCCACTTCACTGGAATTTTGGGTGCACAATAGAGAGCAGAAGAGTAGTAGGGTTACCCTGCAATGCAGGTTGGAGCATGGAGTTGTGTCATCAGGCATGGAAAGGGAGCAGTGGGAAGGCAGAGAGTGTACGTGAGCACTGAGCTACCAGAGGCAATTCAGGTAACCTAAATGGATTGCTGAATTTTCATTTTTATAGAAACATATATAAGTGGATGTATAATTTCTGAGTGGGAAGCTTTCTTTGGAAAGAACTAAATAGAGTTTTTTGGGTTTTTTTCTACATATGTTTTAAATCAAGTCTTACTTCAGTGCTTCATGTTAAGGAGACAGCTGGAGAGTATCGGTGGTCTTGCTTTAGGAAGAGCTCTGCTCTTTTATATACCTTCCTTGGGCACTTTAAGCAAGCGGGTTTTTTGCATGACCACATCTGATCAGTGCAGCCAACTTAACTTAGTCTTTCCAAACTCTTATTTTGAGATTACTGGATAGCTAGGTGTACTGTCAGAATTACTTGTATGACTATAGGTAGCTGCAGATAGGTGTAGAGAAATTATTCATATATTATGGTTTAAAGAACAGTATAGTACCATTTTTTTAATGAGTGAATATTTAGTGATGTATTTTGGGAGAAGGGTAGATGAAAATCTGCTCAGATTAAGCTTTGGTCATCATTCCAAGTAGCCATAAAATTGAAATGTTAATCAAAAAAGTTATTAGCATTGCCAGTTGGATGTTCTGCACATTTGGTACTCTAACTTCATTAACTGTCTACAGTAATTTTTAAACAAGCAGCCTCAGTCCAGCTGTCCTCTTTGGGTATGTCTGCATGACAAAGGCATTAGTTGATGGTGGCAACATGATGTAAACTCTCCCAGGATTCCTGGCAAATACTCCAGGGCTGCTACTGAGTGCTAAAACTCAAATCGTTTATCTTGACTGTAGAGTTGCCTGGGCCTGCTGGATTAAACTGATGTAAATACATGGGGTGAATCACACTCAGTTTTAATGTGTCTCTGTAGCTGTGCCCTGCAATTGCAGCTGGAATTCGATAGATTCTTTGTTTGTGCTGCTTTTTATTCTTTCTATATTTGGATTCAAGGCAGGAGACAGAAGTACATGTTTTTGGAATCAAATTTGGAAAGCGCTTCTAACAGATGTTGATAATTGTATGGCACTTTTGGCACTGCTAGACAAAAGGATGAACACAGCTGGTTGAACTGTATTTATTGAAATTAAATGCTGTGAAAAGTTCTCATTTTAGTATAGTGATTAGGCTGGGAAAATGCAGAAGTATTTGAACAAAAAAACCCAATTGAAATTTGGTGTGTCAATTGTAAAATACTATTTTGGAGTTCAGAAGTAATCTAAATTGACTGCAAGTCATACCACTGCAGTTCATTGCTTTTATCTTTCCTGACTTTTTCACCCCTTTATCTCCAGTTAGATTGTTATTCCAAATGTATTTGGAGCACATAGGTGACCTTCAGTAACCCTCCCAAATGTATATACCTTCACCTTTGTATAAAATTAAATGTTGCCTGCTGTTTCAGTATTGTATCTCAAATTCAGTGGATCCTCATATGGATCCTGAGATCCTTGGATCTCTGCAGTATTTATCCTTTGGAGTACAATGTTGAGTTGTTCACTGCTTTGCTTTTACTTTCAGTGTATTTCCACTTTGAACCCATTAATTGTGTGTATTGAACACCTGTCCCGTTTCAGATCCCTGAGGTACCCAGCTCTCAACTTCTCTCTACTTGGAGGAGCGGCCATTAATTACCACTCTTTGTTTCCTCTCACTTAGCTAATTTTTAATCCACAACAAGAATTTACCTCTTACCCTGTGGTTATTTATTTTCCTTAATAGTTTCTTGTCAAGTATCTTATCACAGGCTTTTGTCAAGACAAGTAAGTTATATCTACCAAATCTCCACCATTCTCCCCGTTTCATTAACAATGTCCAACAATTCAAATAAGGCAGGGGCAGTGCTTTCCATCAGGGAGGTCCAGCTTTATCAATGTGTGTTTCTATGCTATCAGCTACTCTGCAGCTAAATGGAGACATCATGCCCACTATATCTTTAATTTCTTCTTCATAAAGGTCGACTTTATGCTGCTTTACTAGGCCTTTTTTTTTTCTTGTAAATGTTTAAATAGATATCTGTGACAGCATCCTGCCTTTTTATTTCGATGCACTCTAACATTCATGAATCACTACCTTCACAGTGGGGCAATCAAGTTGAAATAACAGCTGATTTTCCGTTTTTCCTAATCTTCCTTGGAAATACTTTTGAAATGTTGTTTTAAAAGTAGTTTAATTATTAAACATATTTTAGGAATACCTAGTGGATGAAAATATGCCTGTTGCATAGTGAAAATTAATGTAAAGACATTTTCTAGGTTTTTTACACTAATCATCAAATTTCCCACTTCAACCTGAATTAGCAGCATTGCAATTCCTGTTTTAGACTCCCAAGTAGTATTTCTGAATGCTTTAAATATGATTTGTATGATTTTATTTTAGTGAAGCACCACTTGCATATTTCTTCATTCCTCCCATTTGTCAGTGAGGCTAGTTCAGAGTTTATGAAATGCTTCAGAGTCTCAAGTATGAAAATATTTTAGATTTTCATAGGTTGTCAATGTTAATAAAAAATATGATGTTCAAAGGTCTTGCTGAAGTTACTGGAGAAATGCTGATAGAAAAAAAGTCTTAAAAGCTCCCTCTCTGTAACTCCCATTGTATATCTCCCTGTCAGGTGTTCAGTCGCAGGTAAAAACTAGAAGCTCAGATTTCTATGTGAGATGGACTTAGTCCTTTCAGTATTGAATGTCACACGCTTTGAAATAACACTCTGTTGTGCTTAGAAATTCCATAATAGGAGATTCCATGGTTGGGTACCAGCTTTATCTTCATTTCCCACCTCCCTTCCATCTGGGGAAGAATACTTTCTAATTACTTGTGTTTTCCAGATCACTCGTGGTCTTTGCTTCCATGCTGAGTGGAGATTACACTCTCCTATTAGCCCTTTTAAGGTCCAAGGAATGCCAGCCATGCCATGTGTGAGCAGTCTGCAGGCTGCATTAGCACTGCTTCAGTGCCTCTTGATAACACTCGCTAGGAAGTCAATTAAAGACGTCAGGGGGTGGGCTGGGCCGCTTCTTTTTACTAACAACTCTCATTAGGGGGTGGAGAACGGGGAGTTTGAACAGGTGATTTTTAGTATTTTAAATAAGAAATGGGAAAATACCCAGACTAGCTTTCTCCTCTTTTTTTTTCCCATTAATTCTTTTCTCTTTCCTTCCCTTTTGGTAATTTTTTTTCCCTGTTTCTAGAAAGATTTCTGAAATCTCTGGCAGATATGCCATTTTACAAAGTTTGAAAGCAGCAATAAGTACAAATCTCAACAGAAACAATCTATACAAATGATAAAGACAAAAGAAATCAAATTAGTGTTTCAAAAGGTAAAGGAAATCTTGGGCAGTCATTTTTCAGAGCATCCTCTGATCACAGGCAGCCCCTCTAGTCATGATTTGGACCCAGTTGAGGACAGTCTCCTTTTTATAGAAATTTTTAGTATTCTGTAGGTTGGGAAGCTTGAGAACTTCTAAATATTCAGGAATTGAAAGAATTAAGCAGAAAGGGATGTGATTGTCCCTGTGTTTATCTATAAATCTCTAGCAGCTGTGAGAGAGTATATTGCTGGGGAGGACCCCAGTGAAGCTGGGTTGTGGCCTTGAGCAGACGTGTTTGCAGTGGTGATGCTAAACACCACTGACAGTTAACTCCTGAGGTGGAAGAATTGGTGTTTTGTAGAAGAAATGTAAAATATAGACTAAGGTACATAGAAACTGTGGTGATTAAAAAATTCGAAACACAGTTTATATTTCTGGATGTGTTTTAGAACCTGAGGGTGATTATTGTTACTCACCAATGGACCTCATTTTTCGAGTATTGCAGAAAGTATTAGGAAAAAAGAAACGTGAAACCAGTTTTGTTTTTCATACCAAGAGATCCAGTCTGTGATTCTTTCTCCTCTTTGGGTTTGGTTTTTTTTTGGAGGGGGTCCTCTCCTCTCCCCTCCTCTCCCCTTCCCTCCCATCCACTCCTCTTCCCTCCCTTTTTTCCATTATTACTTTATAGATTTTCCAGTGGGATACGGGAGTATACAGTTCAGCTTGCCTTTTCCAATGTTTTGCTTTGAGTAAAGACAGCAAAAATCTGAGTCTTGAACTGAGTCAGAATATGTATTTCCACTCTTGGAACCATCATTGTGATTGAGATTCTTTCCAAGCAGGTAATGGAAGGACTTCCAATGTTTTTGAACAAATGTTTTTCATCAGCATGGAGGTTTTGGGACTCAAGTGTCTTTCGTCTTGATATGGAGTAAAAGTGGTCCTTTTGAGATAAGTTCATTAGCCAAAAGCCAGGATGTGTTTGGACAGAGCCACATGCAGCACAACTCCAGTGGGGAAGCACTGTATAAGAATGCCTTATACAGTGTTTTAACAAGAAAATATCTGATGCCTTTAAATGACCACCATGAGATAGTACAAAACACTGTGTGTATCTGGCAGTTATCTTGCTACAAGTTAAAAAATAACCTGAAATGATTAGTTGAAATTCTTGGATCACTTTGAGCTCCCAGCAGCACATCACTCTTGTTAGAGCTCCCATCCTATCCTGCTGGACACCCCACCTCACCTCACTCCAGCTTCATCCCGTGGCAGCAGAGGGATGCAGTGAACAAAATTACTCAGGCAGCAAGAAAGAACTGTTTCTCTGTGTTCCTCTATTTAAGATTATTATATCAGCTCTGAAGCAGAATGATTGCTTCTGTATTCATAAAATTAATGTAAGAGTTTTGGCTTGTGAGGTTGTATGTACATATTTCTGCTGTCCACTTGTCCTTCCATGTATAGCAACTGAAAACCAAGGCTTTAGTACACTTTTTACTTTTATTTTTTTAACAACCTTTGTTGCTGATTTTTCAGTTTACACAGTGCTTATCTGAGGAAAAGTAGTAAATGTAATACGTAATTACTTTTTTTTTTTCCTCAGTGTACCATCTATCTTCTGGTTTATATTTATGGTATATCATTTATTTTTACTTAATAGAAGAGAATACAATGGAGAGGGATTTCAACATTAATTCTTATTAGGCCTGTTACTTATTTTCAGAATTATTTATTTCCATCTTGCTGAGTGTTTGGGAGAAATGACTTAACTTATCTGCTAGTGTGTGCAATAAAGATAAAATGAGAGATTGTTTACTCCTCTGAAAAGACACATTATTTGTTTTCTTTTGAAACAACTGAGAACATGAGATGTAAATTAGTGTGAAAATAGTAATGTGCATCTCCGTCAGAAGAGTTAGATTTATAAAGAAGTATCAAAAGCAAAATTAAGAAATATGACCTGACTTGCTGTATTAAACAACAGTTTTCAGCCCACATACTGATATCTCACTGAATAAGTGCCCTGGATTTATTTTTATAAATTTTATTAAGTTAGGCATTATAGAATTGTCATTTGGACCACTGTGTGAGGAATTATAGAAGTACATAGAGGAGATTGTAAAGACCGATGAGACCCATCTATTGAAATAATCAACAAAAGGAGCCAAAGAAGGCTGATCATCCATCTGCATCTGGGATCTGAGATCAGTTAATTGTCCAGACTCACCCAGGAAATCTATCCTAAACCAGACAACTGGTTTTTATTTGGTACCTTCCAGCCTGGTACCATAGAAATGCTGTCCTATTACATACAATAATTGCAGCTGTTGAAATTGCTAAATCTGGTTAGTACTTCACTTTTTTTTTTTCCTTTAGATTATTTTTGTTCTAGTCTGTTATTCCCTACTAATGGTATAGAGATTGAAAGCTCACAGACCGCTTTTCTCTTTTGTTCCCCTTACACTGACATGTCTAACCTGCTGCATCTGTATTTAATTGTGTCTTTGGCATGCTAATCAACTTTCACAAGTCAGAAAAATCCATATTGAGTGCATTGTGATATCTGTAGGTTAAAAAAAAGAGTATCTGTTTTATAGAAGTAGAATTAATATTTGAAAGCATAGAAAATAACAGTGATTGGCATTAAATTAATATTTCAATACATCTTAAATGGTGTTGCATTAGACAGGTCCTTGAATGACTCAAGGCTTCCAAGTTCTGTTTTTCCCATCTGAGAGTCTGGGCTGTGTACCCTGGCAAGGTGTGTCAGCTTTTCTATCAACCCTTCGGCAGAAGTTAAAATGAAAGTTAGCAAAATATAAATAATATATATTTTGTCACATATAAAATATATATAATATATATATCACATATATATCACATATGTATCACGTATATAATATATATAATGTTGCATGGCAAATAATGGACCCCAGACACTCTTAGTGCTTACTGAGCAGATGCAGCTTCTATCCCTAGCTTTTGACTGTTTTGTCACTCCATTTTTACTCGTTACTGTGAATTACCACATTCAATTTTTATAAACCAGCACAGCAGTTTATTCCACTAGAAGGGTAAAATAAATGTGATTGGACTTTCATGTTAGTATAAATCTACGAACCACATACCTAACCATAATAATATCCACCATTACAGTACAGGCAAATTCTACTCCTGAGGCACACTTTTGGCCAGAATTTTATTACTGGCCGTGTCCAGGGCCCAGCCAGCCTCTGCTCAGGGATTCTATCACCTGCAAACGTATGGTAGCAATAAATTATGAAAATGAGAGGAAGGCTTTGCAACTGAAAGGCCTCTGCATAATTCCTGCTTGTCCCTGGTGTTCAAAAAGTGATTGGAGGGATATTATATGACTTAGGAAGTCTGACTTGTAATATATATTGGTGGCAATTTTACCTTATTATTTTGAAAGAGAAATTTACCAAGGACTTTAACTGTTATCTCTTTTTAATGTCAATTCAGGTATCACTGTTGCTCAGTTCTGTAAACTGTATCAACATGAGCACTTCTCCCAATTGAAAGAAACAACAGGGAGTAAGCAGGAACATAAAATTATTTTTAGAAAATGCATTTTTAATTACGGAGCTGCTTAATTATTGAGTACTACTGAAAATATCCTGTGAACCTCATCACTATGCAAATGTATTCAGTTTTGGAAACAATTAAATGATAATAAAGCATTCTTTTTTCTTTTACAACATATTACTGCAATGAAGCAGTTACCTCTCAGTGTGCATTTTAATGAGTTTTAAGTAACATTTTAATGAGCTCAACATTACCATAAACCCAAGGATTAGACAAAATTGAATTTACTGGGGAAAAGGAAAGGGTTCATTAAGAGTTAATTATGTAGTTTAAGAAGAAATATAACTCATTTTATGATGTCACTTCAACCATGAATTCAGCAGTAGATCTATACTTATTAATAGGCGTAGAAATGCCATTATTATATTGACATAAAAACATGGGTTTGCACACTATTGCTCAGGCTTCCAATGAAAGTTTCTGTATTGAAATCCTTGGGTCAACTTTGTTCTTATCCAGCTCATTATTGCATCTGAGGAGAAAAAATACCAAGCTTTGTATTGCTGGATTGTAATTCCACCTACTATTTTTATAAACATCATGAACAGTGAAAGCAAAGTTTAATGGATTTACCATTGTCAGTAGGATCTGAAGGCAGGTTCTGAATAAATGTCTTGGATTTATTATTTTAAAAAGGACTGGTAGGGATTTGAATCCAAACTACCAGCTCTCCTGACATGCCCACTGTAACAGTGAAGAATGTCTGTAGTCCAGGCTCCTGGATGCCCAGAAATCACAGGTAAATTCCCATATAACAGCTCTACGCTGCCTGCATTTAAATTCAAATGTGCATTCAGATGTTGTTCAGGTCCTGCCTGATGTGGATTTAAAGTGCTCATGCTCACTAATTTCAGCTACAAATCGAATTTACTTCTTTGCCTCTGCCAAAGTTGGCATTTCTGTTTAGCCGTTTGACAAAGAGGGAGGGTTGTAGCTCAGTGCCCTGACATGTTTGATTAGAAAAGAGCAAGAAAACAAATCTTAAAATCTTAAGGAAAGTATCAGTTGTGCTGATTTAGTATAGTCTCTTGTTCATAGGATAGCTCTGTGATCTGCTATTTAAAAAAAAAAAAAAAAAAAAAATTTCATTGATGTCACAGCCTTTTAGTGGAGTGAGGGAAGCCTCTGCAAGTGTTGAAAGCTTTGATGAGTTTCAGTAAAACGGGGCTGATCTCCTAAACCCTGCTGTTGTGGGGGAAAGAGCATTCCAGCAGATGTCTGCTTGAAGGAGAAAAGCCATGAACTGTGGCCAGAAATTCAACGTGCAGGAATTCTGTCACTCCTGCTTGGGCCAGACCCAAAGGTGTGTCCCAAGAGTGGCAATTCTGGTCTCTGAGCTTCAAAATGTTAAGGTGAACCTGCAGACCTGCACTAGAAGGATGATTCCTTGCAACAGAAGTCAGGGTACTGGTGGCATTTGAAAAGGAGGCCTGATTAGTACCTTGGATTGAACAGATGCTCAAAAGGAAGAGCAAAGAATAACTATTAAGCAGGTAATAAATTCTGGATATCAAATAAAGAAAACGAAGTGCTGCTGGCTGTGTGAATATTACAACCTATTACAGCTTGACTCCCATTTGTTCAGCAGCAGGTGTTTCCAGCTCTTCTGAGTTGTTTCCAGCAGACCTGTCTGTTCCTAAAGAAGGAAGGAAGCCCCTGTGAACAGAATTAAGCTGTAAAATCAGACATGTACCAGCTATTGACTGAGCGTTGTTTAGTGCCCCATGCTTTCTCCACCAAAAGCTCACCTCTTTGTGTGAAGGTGAGCATAGCCAGGCATGTGGAATTCTTCAGAGAGAAATTGAAACTGTTCTACACCTACATCTGGAATTGTTCAGAAAAGGAGGAGCAGAGCTACAGAGGTCCTCCTCAAGGGAGAGTTTAATTCAATTTGCCTTAATTGAAGCTGCACAAGTGAGCTACAGAATGTTTCCAGTTCTCCTGGTCTCAGAGAAATCCCACAGCATGCACTGGTTATATGAGCTATTGCATTTTATATATTCCTTATTCTAAATTCTTTAGTTTAAATATGGGCAAGCATACTGCATAGTTTAAGAGAACACATTTTCCTTGCTGGAAAATCTGCTTTAAAGTAGTACTATTCTCTCCTGGCCACTTATTTCCTCTGCTTCTAATAGCTTGTCATTCTCTCAGTTGTTTATGAATCTGGGCTGTGAACTGGGTCAGTAAAGTGATCTAGGTTAAAGATCCTCAGCAACAGGAGTTGTTGCTTTTTTTTTTTTTCCTATCTAATTGGCATGGAAGGAAATGTTTGTAGTACTTGGCCTAAAATCTATCCCAGGTGAACACTGTGGTGGAGGCTAAAAATTCCCTCCATCCAATCCTGTCGAGTCTAATAATCTAATCTGCCTCTTTCAATATTTTGCTTTGTCTATCATATGGTGCTTGAATATTTTATCTAGTTGGTACAGCCTCTTGCTTTCCAATGCAATCAAAGAATGACACTATCTCTATAATGTACACAAATTAACTGGTTTGTGGAAACTACAGACACAGGTACTGTGTGTCTAGTTAAACTCCATGCTGAGAAGGAGGGAAATGAGTGACTTAAATGTGCGGGAAGGTTTCTGTTTAAACCTGTTTAACATTTAGTTATGAAATGTTGCCTGAGCTGGAATAGAGTCTTTGTTACACTTGCAGTTGGAAGGGAGGTAAGAGGAAAGATTGTAAAATGGATTTTGTATTCTGATTGTGGGATTAACAGAGGTCTTTCAGACCCTTCAGAAGAATGTGAGCCCTTCAGGAAGGGCTGTTCCAGCTGTTGAGTAACTTAAAGGCTGTTTCAGAGGCACATCTCCGATTGCTGCTTTTCTATAGTCCAGCGTACACAGTTGTGTTGTGCTCTTTGTCAACTTCCTCTTATTTTAAAAGAGTCAGCACATCTGTACTTACCCTGATTTTCTCTTGTACTGAACTGCCAGAGGAGTGTTCAGCACCAAGGGTTTAGAAGGATGTGTGGCACGTGGGGGTTTTATTTTGTTATTCTACTTTCTTGTACTCGTCATTTTTTTATTAAGTAAAATTTGTTGTACATTGAATAGTCCTTTGGGACAGCAGTATTAGTTAAAAAAAAGAAAAAAAATTGTTTCACATTTACTGCAATCCCCAACATTATGCTACTATATTTTCAGCAGTATGTTTGAGTTTTACCCCTCAGCTAAAGGTCATTTGGAGTCTCAGGCACAGAAGAGTGTGACTGGAGGGTGGAGATGGACATCCAGGTTCTGGTCTCTGGGTGCTTAAGTTCCCCTTTCAAAATTGTTGCTTCAGGCTATTACGGTTGGTCTTTGCTCCTTCTTCTTTAATTTTTTTCCTTTTCTTTCCTCTTGCATCATGTAGTGAATAATAATAAGGGCAATGGGAACTCTTATGTTCTTTTTTACTTTCAAAAATAACCGGGAGAGTTATATTTTATACTGATTCGAAGTAATTCCTTGTGCTATTTGAATAGATCAAAACTGCAAAAGGTTACTGGCAAATTACACCAGTTTCTTCTTTGTTTTGCATAAAATCTCAAAATTGAGGCTTGCTTTTCATGTTTAGACCACAGAAAGCTACTGCTCTTTCTAGATGTTTGTGAATTATTTCCTAGTTGGTAATATGTTGACAGAACTCAAACTACTTCATCCCAGGAGTACTTTAATATAGGTTCTAGGTATCACATTGCTCCTTCTCTTCTTAGAGCTCTGGAAACTTAGATTTATTATGCAGAATGATATGAAAACAAGTGATAGATAAACTCTTCCATTTTTCAAGATAATCCAGAAAATATGTTCTCTAACATTTTTTGGTTCATTGTTAAATCTGAAAGAATTTGAAATTCTTATTCTGAAGGAAGATTCCAATGACAAAGCTTCAAAAACAACCCCAACATTGGAAGAAAAAAAAGTTTTTATTGTTCTCAGATTATAGAGTAGAAGTTCTAAAGAACAGTTTCTCTAGGCTATGCATCCTTACTTCTTTAATTTATTGGATATGATTACAATAATATTGAATTAAAATAATATGCAAACATAAGCGATAGATGAATTTTAGGAGGTGAGGCTTTGTTGTAAATTCTTTCAGAGGGGGTACCTGGACATGCTGACTGGACATGCCTCAGTGAGAGCCACACGAGCACATTTTATGCTTTTCCAGTTTCCATTCTGTATTTGCTGGGACAAATTCTACAAAAAGTGGAAACAGTTGAGCCTTTCAGAAGATTGGTGACTGAAGGTTGGGTCCAGAAGGAGATGCTGCTGGTGAGCCTGTCTGCCATGATGTGCCCATTCCCGGGACAGAGCATGTGAGGCCAGCCAGGCTTATGGAGCCTGTTGAAGTGGCATCTGGCAAGCACCCCAAAATGGCCCACTGGCATGGGGACAGTTTGTAGGATGGGAAGGGAGGTATTTGAGAAGCAGCAGGCAGCTCCCACTGGTTTTGTGTACCAGCTGTGGATGCATCTCACGCTCCATGTGTGATGAAGTGTGGCTGCACAGTCCCCTCGTGATGGAGTTACAAAAGCTTATTGAGGAGTATGTGCCTGCTATGTCTGCTCAAATATCTCATTTTCAGTCGTGACTTCGGAAGGGAGCAGAACAAAAGCCCTGACCAAAAAAAAAAAAAAAAAAAAAAAGTCCTGTTCACAAAAAATTGAATAGATGAGTTTTAGGTTATAATTAACAGATAGAGACCATGGTTGGGCATGGAGAAATGGGGGATGGATGGAAGAGGATTCCTATGTTGGGCAATGGCCTGTTTTGTTTGATGCTTTGCCTAATGTGGCTGAAGTATAGCAGAAATGTGGCAGTGCCCCCTGCCAAGACGGGAAAGCATCCCAGCTGTTGTGTATGTGTTGTGCATGTGTACACAAGAAGTTTATTAGAGGCTATTCACACTTCAGTGGAGCTCTGAGATTGCAGCCTGTATTATATTGGCTAAATGAAGCATGTAACATTCTATATTTCTCATACAAGAAATATTCATTCATTTGTATTCATTTTCATGATTCTCAGCCGCTCTTATTCCTTTGTTTTACCGAGGGCACTTGTACATTTTAGGTGTTTTAGCTGGGCTCGAACTGGAAGCCCAGGGGACTGATGGAGTTAAAGTGGTTGTAGGAGAAGCAACTTCAGTTTAGAAACAGAAAAAATTCAGTCGCTCAATGCTGTGTCAAACTCTAGGTGTCTTTCATTAGGTTGAGCACAGTTACCTGCAGGTACCTGGCAGAGCTACTTTTGTACTCACAACAGCAAACCTGCATGTTAATATACTGTAGTTTCTGAACTTTACTTGTTAAGTCTGTACTTTTTGGGGAATCTCTCTACTGTGCACATAAATTCACAGTGTACAGTTTCTTGTGTGCTCTTCTCAAGCACATGATGAAAAGCTCCCACCAGAATTCCGTTACATTATCAGTAACATCTGAGGTTTTTTGGATGCCATTGCTTTTGAAATTTTTTTTTAAATTCCTAATTCTTTTAAGTTTCTTTTTTGGTTGGTTGGCAACCAAAGGCAAACAGGCAAAGTCCAATCTATCCTTTCATGACAGTAGCTGAGGAGACATTGTGGAGTATTTCCTCTTTTCCTAAACATGATCCTCCCTACTTCATTGTTGGGAGGGAAGCATAGGTGTTGGGGTTTGAAGAGTCTCTAATGATTTTGGTGAAACTAGTCCCATATTCCTGCTGCAAAGAAGACATTCTGGCATAAAAGTGACAGAAAAAGTGTCCCTTCCATTTTCATGTGGTGTTTCCTTAAGTTGTGCTCACTTCCACATCTGATATTCACATTAGTTGGTAAAAAAATACAGAAGTAATTTGTTTACTTGTGTAATGCCCATGATTTTCTGAATATATAGTCCATTAAAAGTGAAGATCATGTAAAAGCTATCTTCAGATCTAAGTTAAACTGCTAAATGTCTGATCCTTGTTGAATTTGAAGACTTACAGCAGACCATGCACTTTTTAAAAGTTTGTTGTCTACAATTACGGTATCACTTCTTCTAGAAAGTCTCTGAACTTTAAGCAAGTAGTTGGGTTTTCAGTTTCAGTGAAATAAAACTCCTAGTAATGTGTCTCTCGTTCACATTAGCAATCTGTGCAGTGCATTCATCAAGACTCATTATGCTTTAAGAATAAGAAAAAAGAAATCTGCTCTGTATCCTAGAGAAAATTTTTCAACGTATTACGTTGTATAGCTTTAGATTTCTGAAATTACTTAAATGTGGTCTTCAGGATATTTGCATTCATAAAGAATACTTGGTTATGCTTATTGCTTCCCTTTGCCTTTCTTGACTGTCAAAACACAGTGATGCTTTTGAAGATTTATAGCAGATGGGTAATGAGATTGCTGACTGTTAACTGCAGCATTCAGAATTTGCTGGTGGAAGGAGGTGGGAGTTTAAAGAAGGGAAAAGGTTATTGGGGATTCATTGCAAGGAAGACAGGTGATAGAACTTCGTTTTCAATCAGGAGGCTTAAACATAAATATGTTATGTTCTAAATTAGAAGAATCTCCACTCTTCATGCTATCTAGTAGTCATATAAAATCTTTCAGAAAAAAAAATTACAGAGATGTCAGATTGCATTCAAGTGATCACAATGAATCACAAGAAAGGCAAGGAGACTATAAAATTTTTCAGTAAGTATATTCAGGCTGTATTGCATATGCTTAATTCAGCCCAAATAGCAGCCTTTACAAAATCAGAAAGAAATCATAAGCTAAAATCTGCAATAACTATCACTTGTATACCTGTGTAATTGTACGAAAGGGAAAATAGATCAGCAGTGCACTTAACTGGGCTAGAAAGACTTGAAAGTCTGACTCTTGCAGTGTGTGCTGTAAATAAAAAAGGAAAAAGTCTGTCTTCTTTCCTGACCTTTGTACAGTCAGCTGGTTGGGGTACACCCCAGACTGCAATTTAGAGGAGAGGCAAAAGCCAGCTATCTCCCACTGACTCCATTTGGAATCTGTCTCCTTACTTGTCACTGTCGCTTCACCCACCTCAACACTGTAATTCTCTGTTCACCTGGTTTCATAGATTCCATCTTTAGAAGCAACACTTTCGTGTTTAGACATTCATGTTCATCTTAATCTTTTGTATGTCTGTATCTGTGTATATGAACACAGATAAAAGTTTTAGGGGATGTGTCAGGGTTTTTTCCACATTTTTGTCTTTACTGAGGCCTGAGAATAAAGAGCAATCTACCTTGAGCAGTAAGTACTGGGTAAGTTACTAAGTTCAGAAGCACATGAAATAGGAGAAAAAGGGATGGAGCCAAACAAAGTTGCTGAACTGGCAAGGAAGAAGATTCTCCTTTTGTTTCTTGATGTAGGTACCTCTGTGCTGCTCTCTTCATTATTTGATTTCTAGGTACCCTACTAATCAAATGTTCTTGAAGCTACTAGACTCTTTGAAAATATCCGAACACCTCTGACAATGATTCTCATAGGTTTGGGGCTCTATTTTACTGAATATAGTCATGGTCAATTGGCTAGCATTCGTGTCTGCTGGGCAGTATCAGGAGATAGGCAAAGGATGGGAAAAACAGGAGGAAAAAATGTATAGCTCCTTATAATATATATCTGTTTAAAGGTAGCAGCTTTTTCCTGGCTGCAGCTTTTTCCTCTGCACATGCAGAGGGAGCTCAAGAACTCCCTGAGAGTCTTACCTAGGACTATTGCCTAGGTTGTGTGTTTTTGTTACAATTTTCCTTACAAAATGAGACAGAGGCACTTGCTGAAACAAAGAGGTCGGGCAGCAGCATCTTCAAACAAAGTATTATTATTCTTCACAAGGAAGGTTGTCTGTGACCTCCTGGGTTTTTTTTGTCACCCTGTTTCAGCAGGTAGTGCTGGCTTGCTCAGGGACCATTTCAGCAGATCGTACACATTAGTCAAGATCTAAAATACCTCCCTGCACCATATGCTACCTAAAGTATAATAATCCTTTAATCTGACCACTGCATGACATCTGGGCAGTTATTTGACTTAATAACTCATGTTGATTGTTCATATCAGTATGTATCGGAGGAGGGAAGTGCCAAAGCACTGGGTTTAGGATTTTGCCAGTGGGGAAGTGCCTTGGGTCAGGGCAGACCTACTTGTGGTGTGGCAGGTGACCAAACTGTGTAAAATATTTATATGAGAATAATATTATCCTGAGATAAGCACAAAACAGAACAGGAGGGGGAAGATGAACTACCAGGACCCAAGTTACAGAAGCGCATTAATATTTACTTGATATCTCTTTATACCCTCTAGTCAGCACAACAGATGTAGCTGTGTTTTAAGACATTATAATTCATTGAAAAAGGCAACAAAGATACTCTTTCCCTCCCTCCTGTCCCCGGTAATTTCAGATGTTCACCATGCACACTGGGGGGAGGAGGTAGAGAGACAAGCGCTGGTGGGAGAAGAATGCAATTATCCCAAAGCCTCCTGACGGGCATCCACTTCTTCCTTCCAGCTTAGCTGCTCTGACCACAGGCTGGGGGCTCGTGGGACATGGACCAGATTGAAAAAGTGGAAGCAGACAGATGGTTATTTGTAATCATCATGTAAATGTAAATCCTATAAAAATGTTTTCTTTCTAAGGGCCTGAAAGCTGGAAAGAAGGATTAAGGCATGGATATCTAGCCTAGAATAATTTTGACCCCGCCACCTTCCCTCCTACCCCATAAACATCATGGCTTTATCTCCACTTCCTTTAAACAAATTGCTGGAACCTCAGCCGAGGAAATTAATTCGGTTTCCATGTAATTCCCTGAGTTTATGAGCATCAGTTTGACCGGGGCCTGGATTTGGGCCTAAGCTGGCAGGTGCTGGTTAGCAGCTGCCTTGGGAGCGGGGGCTCCTTTTTGCTCCTTTCCCCCTCATCCCTCGCTCTGGCAGGTGCGTGCTCCGCGTGTTTATCCCGGCACTGCTGCTGCTGGATGTGCTCCCTTTCCCTGGTTACACTCCTGGCTACCTGGAAATGGCCCTACAGGGCTTTGCTGCCTTAAAGGCTGCAGTGACTGCTCGCAGACATCTATCTTGTTTGAGCAGCGTCACCTTGTTTGATCCACAAAGAGACCGATCAAACTTTAATTAACTTTCGTCCGCAGCGCCATTGTAGGCTGTAGCTGTTCTTCGCAGCTCTCCAGTCCCTCAGTGCCTTTCCAGACAGCGAGGCTCAGCCATCCGGAAGCTTTTGCCCTTGCAAGGCTTTGCCTTTTGAAACGTGGGGGTGTTTGTGCTGCTGTTGGGCTGGCAGCGGGGAGCAGCCCCTGGGGCCCGGCTGCGCTGCAGCCCCAGCGTGGACAGGCAGGGTGGGGGGCCATCTTCCTCTGGCACCCCTTGTTTAATCATAAAATCACAGAAGAGTTTGGCTTGGAAGAGACTTAAAGATCATCCAGTGTCCCGCAGGTAGGGACACCTTTCACTAGACCAGATTGCTCAGAGCTCCACCCAGACTGGCCTTGAACAATTCCAGGGATGGGGCAGCCACAGCTTCTCTGGGCAACCTGTGCCAGGGCGTCACCACCCTCACAGTAAAGAATGTAAGGTCACACTCAAGAATGTAGAGAAACACCCATGCAAGCACCAAGGGAGCTGTGTGTAAAATTGGAATAAAGCAAAGCAAGAACACAGGATGAGGAAGAGGAGGCTGGTAGCAACATTTTGCTGCTTGTGTTGAATTTTTAAAACATTTGTATTTGTGCCCTGCCAGAAGGGCCCTGAGGATGGCTGGCTTCTCAAGTGAACAAAAGCCTTTTGCCTGCGTGTGGAGAGGGTGGTCTGCTCAGGCACACTAATAGTTATTTGGAAGTACCCAGCAATTGTGGATAATTGGCTGAGGAATATTCTGCAGCTCTCAATCACTTTTCTGTTTTCACAGATGATTGTACCATTAGATATGGTGAGTGCACTAAGCTGTGCTGCAACTTTTCCATTTACCGTGCTAATATGTGTGAACTCAACTTCCAGTTGATGCTCCTTCCTTCTGTGGCTTCCTGTGCCACTCCAGGAGGACAGCCAAGCTCGCCAGCTCATGCTCTGGCCTCCTCTTCCCTGCTCCCTCTCTCTTGGGGTGATATTTGGATTTTCTGGGGTGGCTGGGCTGATCAGATTAACGTCTGTGCTTTATTTCATTGTTGTTAGATTGCATTAAAATACTGAATCACGGGAATGGCAGCCTGTGCCTTATGCTCTTTACCTTGTTTTTCTCTCTGCTTTTATTCTTTTTTTTCCTTTCCTTTACCTGGCTTTTTCTTTTTAGTCTCCCTAAAGTTAGTGTTTCCCCCCTCTTCCCCTCTGAGTTATTCTCTCACATTAATTTATATTTCACTCATTTTTCTCTTATCTTTGCTTTTCTGTCACTGCATTATTTTTTCTCTATTTCTTTTTTCTCCAACCATTTTTTTTTCCCTACAAAACACAGAATTCTTTAGATGGAAATGGTGAGATATATCTATTCAAGATTCACGTATGTGCTGAGCTACAGAGCAAGATTAAGCAAAGCCTGTAGCATCAATTTTGTCTCCTATTCAAGCCAGTTTTGCAGTGAGACTTTGGGTAAAGGAACGTGATAAAATCAAATCACCTCTTAGCCTCATATTCTGAGGCTGATTGGAACCTTACACAGTTGCTGGGATGATTCAGAGGAAGTTAATGTAATTTGCTGTGTATCACTCCAAGAAACTGTGTTTGTCAGGTTCATATAACAGTGTGAAATGTTCAAGGAAAATGCTTTCCTTAATATTGCTGCCAGGAGTTAGGAGTCAGGAATATAAAGACATTATGTGGTGGGATCTGCTGATTTTCTGGGGATTTTCCACTAATGGATTTGCACTGAAATTCTGTACTTGCAAGTAGAATCAAGCCAATAAAAATTATATTTTTTTGTGTCTAATAATAATGGAAGAAGTTAATTTTTATCTATTTGCCAATTATGCAAAAGTGGGCATAGCATTGTCTAGAAGTACTTTTTCTTCCTGTGTATCATGGGGATCACAGAGATATATGAAGATGCTTTCCTAAAAACCATGATTTTGTAAGACTTTTTGTCTGGTTCTTTCCCTGACATTCCCATGGTATTGACTTTCTTGGCTTTGCAAAGTGTTGTACTGCCAAATAGCAGCAGCCCATGATCTTCATCATACTAATTCTGTGCTCTGCATTGCATAGGTTGTTTCTTCCATTTGATCTTGAAGTTCTATAAATTCCATTTCTGCCAATTTGATTATTGTGGATCAGAAGTGTATGAGTGGTTTGTGTTATTCAGAAATATTTGGGGATTGAGTTTTTTGTTAAGTTATCTATTGGGTGTGTCACCTAAGAAGACTATGGGTTCTTGCCAGAGCTGCATTTGTTGCCAGCTGCCTCCTGTCACTTTTATTTTATGCTTCAAGAGCGAGACCTAAATAGTCACTCCTTTTGTGTGTGTGTGTTAGAAAAGGAATTAACTTCCAATTAATTCCTTCCTTCCTCTGGGATCTACCTGTGTATTCCAGAATGGAGAACAATAAAAGTTACCTCCATGTCGTTTTGAGTGCCACGTATATACAGCCCACTCACCTCAGACTATTCAGAGACCAATTCTTGTATGTATTAATCATATTTTTCTTCTGGCTTATCACAGAAGAGAAAAATATTCAGTTCCAAACGTTAAAATGGGGCACATTTTATTAACATTGAAAGCAGTAAATTATCTCTGCTTATGAAATGAGACTGAGCAATTTCTGCTGAACTCTTCCTGACTTGCCCCTTCACTAGGATACAGTGTTTTCTAATTTCTCAGAGGGCCCTGGTTCCATTAAGGGCGAGAACTGTTTTAAAGCTGTAATGAAGGCCATGCGTAGCTGAAATTCAAGGAGGGGCAATGCCCTAAATTCTATTTCAGTAGCTCATCTGGAGCTATTTTCAATTTTATGTTTATAAGAATGTCAATTAACCTAGAGACTAGGACACACGTGGAAGAATAAGGATGAAGTGGATATCATTCTAACACACTGAAGCCAGCTAGTTGCACCTAATTCTTTACAGAAGCTTGATTTACATGAGAAGCTGGCCTGTGTTGCCCAATTTAGTTCTCGAACAGCTTGGTGATTTAAATTCTCTTTCTTTTCAATGTAGTAGTACAGGGCTGGTCAAGGTGGCAAAAATACTAGAACTAAAAATATAGAAGGAAGAAATAAATATGCTGGAAGGACATTATTATCAGTTTTATTTCTCTGAGACCTTTCAGAGCTGGTGACCCTTTTGGCATGTATGTGCCAAAAATACAATAATAACAGTAACAATGGCAATGCCGTTAATCAAGTTGTAACTCTGCAATTCAGTATTAGTTCTGTCCCTTTTTTACCTAGCTTGTGCTGGAGCTGGAGACCCAGGCAAGGCAGATATTCAGCAGGTTGTTTTCTGTCATGAACTCAACATCCAACCTGCAGTGCTGCTTTAGCAATGCTGGAAAGTGACCCTGCCAAGGTTAAGAGGAGTAATGGGTGCTACCAGTCCTTCTAATTTAAATGCAGAGCAGTGTTCTTATCTGCAGAGAAAAAAAAGGAAAACAAAAGCCACGTATGTGAAATCTGCCTCCACTGGACAAAAGGGCATATGTGCCCAGCTTCATTTATGAGATTTTTACAGTCAATATAAGATGCAAAGTCATCACCTAATAATGTTTGAGACTTTTTTTGTTTAATATTAAGTGTTTCTACATTTTTTTTTCCTCCATTACAATGTCATCACTTCTATTAATTTTTTTCCTCTTTCCCTCATTTATCTCTTTAGTGCTACGGGATGACTTCCGCCAAAACCCTACAGATGTGGTGGTGGCAGCTGGAGAGCCTGCAATACTGGAGTGCCAGCCGCCTCGAGGGCACCCCGAGCCTACCATCTACTGGAAGAAAGATAAAGTCCGTATTGATGACAGGGAGGAGCGGATCAGTGTGAGTACAACTCAGGTGGTTTTTTATCTATAGACACAGGGCCCACAGCTGAGTGCAGGCTTTATAGCCTTTATTCCCATAGAGACTCGTCATTGTTCTTGGCAGTTTGCCTCTCCGAGCTCTCCCAAATGGGGGGGGAAGGCTGTTTATTGCTCCTCGTCTGGGTCTCCAGCTTGAATTTCTTTGAGGGTTGGTTTGTAAATCCAGTGTAATGGAGATCCTTTAGAGCTGGAGATTTGGTCATGCAAGGTGCTCAGCTAGATGAAGGACTCAGTGGATGTCTTTGACCAATTTGGTCTTACCTTTTCTACATCTCAGTTCTCCAAACTGAGAATATCAGAGGTGTTTGATGAGTAAAATGAGTCATATCTATGAGTTGCACAAATAACCCCTGGGAAAAAACCCAACATCTTAGAATGATTCTGGTAATGTTACAGTTATTGCAGTAATTTGGATGTGTCGAAATGAAGGCTGAAGTCATGCTCTAAAGAATTATGGTTCCTGAAAAGGAATAAATGTTGAGCAGATGAGTAACACTGGTTGAATTCTGTGGCCGTTCATTTCTTGTACTGAATGAAAAAGGATCCAGCAGAAATATTTGACTTACCAAGTGATTAGAGATAAATCATGATCTGTGCAAGCAAATGGGATAAATTAGGGGGTGAGAACATGTTTCATTCCTAATTTTTAAATGCTTAGCTTTTCATCATTTATATTTCTTCAATAAAGTTTTATGTTGTATGGAATGATTCAGTGCTGACCTTATTCAACATGGAAGTACTACCAGGAAGCTTGTTAGTGGCCCTGGATGCCTAAGGAATTATTCCAAGCCAAAGAATCAGAGCTGTTGCTGTTTGTGGACCAGGCTGGCTATGCTAGGGTCTACTCAAGAGCAGAAGAGCAAAGAGGGGCAGAGAACTGGCTATCATTCCCTGACTCTCAAGTTTCTTTGGCTAAATTCCCATCTATTCTGCAGCACCCCACTGTCTAACATTTGACACTGTGATTTCACAAGCCACAGATTTTTACTTTATTTCTTTCAACTACCCCAGTCTTTCACTCTGTAAATACACTTTATAGCCAAGAAAATATTAAGCGTCAGGTGAATTCCCAGTTTGGGACAGATTCAGTTTGTTTGCCTCAACAAAAAGAGAAAACCTTTATTAGTGATCAAGGAAACTGTTCAAACACCAGTAAAATAAAATTAACTAAATAAAACTAATAAAACTAACTTTTTTTGCGAGAGACGTCAGGAGTGCTTTACATATCACCACGCAAGAAATAAAAATACTCTGTGCTGCCAAGAGGCAGCAAGAAATGTAATCTTGAAATGTAAAGAATCTAATGAAAGCCAAAGGAACAAAATGAAATGCAGTTGAAATTAGTTGCAAGTTGAAATTAGTCAGTGGGACAAAAATGTGTTCTAGAACAGCTTAAAGGTATTTAAATGTTTAAGTATATATAATTTTAAAGCTATACATGTATTTACAAACAAAACTTTAGGATGCCTTGGTTGTGGAACTTGCTGCCTGAGGAGGTAGCACTTCTTCTGATGTATTTTGTTTACCTGAAGTTAGAAATATGTTCCTTGTTTTGAAACAGATCCGTGGTGGGAAGCTGATGATCTCCAACACCAGAAAAAGCGATGCAGGAATGTACACGTGTGTTGGGACCAACATGGTGGGGGAGCGCGACAGCGACCCTGCAGAGCTGACTGTCTTTGGTAAAGAGACCCCTTCTTTTATTGCTTTTTTCCTACAAATGTCATAGACTGAATTACCCTGGGTGGCTCATCAAAACACAAGACAAAACAAGGTTAACAAAACACAGCAGTACTGCTCAAGATGCATTTCACAGCTTCAGAAGGAGACCAGGTCTTAAAAGCTGCAGTTCATAATGATGGAGCTGTGATGGCTCAACATTTTCCTTCTTAGCACATAGTTTCAGTCTAATTGGAGGTCCACAGTGACGTGCATAACCAGAGATGGTAATGCAGGACAATGCTGTCCCTCACAGAATGGCCAAATGTAATTAAGCTGCTAATACAGTTGACAACGCCTACTTACCAGAGATTTAGACCAGGATTGCCTATTTAAATAATTCCATATTCCCGAGGGGTTGTGAAATCAAACCTTTGTAGGAAAGCACAAAAATACTCACTTGATCAGTAAAATGTCATTGAAGACAATTCCAAAATCAAATTTTTGAATATATAGAGATAATTTTGTCATTTGTTTTTAAGAGGACCTGAAACAGCTTTTAATCCTGTAAGCCAGGACAACATTTGGATTTTTGGTGCTGCTGAATGAATCAAAAATGAATGTTTCCTGTGTGAAAGAGCTTCTAGACCTGATGGGCAAGGCAAGAAGTTAGTTGTTAGGAACACTTGCCCCGTGGTTAAGGACCAGAGCAAGAAGAGAGAAATAACCCAACCCAGAGCTGGATCCATCCTGCTAACAACTGAATAAGAAGCAAAGCCACAAAATCGTGCTGTGGTACATCCTGCAGTCGTGGGTTTGTAGGAATTAGTCAAGAGGTTCTGAGCAAACAAAGATCAATAAGGAAAAAACCCCTCACTGCTAAAGAAAACATGTCCATGCTGACAAAAGAGAAAGAAAAATAGTGTTAATGTTCCCTCCTGCTACACCCCTTTGATATCCTTGATACAGTACTGAAATTCCAAACGAGACAGTTTGTAACCCCAGAGAGACTTTTAATAGAAATCCTAAGGTCCTTTGTGAAGCAGATGCTCCTGATTTTTTCATCTTCTGCCTAATATAGTGCACTGGAAAACCCAGTCACACATATTGCCATCTCTGTGTTTGCATGTATGTGCAATTCAACATTTGTTTATCCACTTAAAAAAACATATATATTATGGGATTCACAAAAGGCAGAGAAAGATTTTTGCGAGACAAGATCCATGAATTTCTGAGGATATGCTGCCTTCCAGCTTTACAATACTGTAAAGGTTTCCAGTTCCGCTGGTTTGTTGGAAACAGTGGCTTTTAAAGACAGAACTATTATACCTTGCAAAAAAAAAAAAAACCAGAGAAAGGATCTTTTTCAAATTATTATGCCCTTTGCAGCCAATCTGTTAAAGCTGTAGCTTTATACAGATGCAAAAGAGACATGACATATCTCCTTCATCAGTTTAAGTACTGCTAATCTCTGGTAATACTCCCTGTGGATAGCAAGCAGATTGCAGTCCTAAACTACAAAGCCTTAAGAAATCCTTAAGAAAATAATTTGTTAAAAAGCAGTGAACTGTAGGAATGAAAACTGAAATGTGCATGTAATTTCGTATCCTGCAGAGCTATGAAACATATTAGGTTTGTCTTGATATGTAAAATAATACATAGCCAATTACAATATTCTGATTTTTTTACAGGGTATAATCATAGCAATCAACTTGGAAAATACAATCTAAAACTATTTGGTGAATACTGAACAAAATCAGCAATAAATGCAATTAGATATTTTAATTCTTCTTAATTGTGTTAGACTGCCTAAAGAAAATTGTATTTAAAATTCCTTATCTCAGTGTCTTCCTATCTACAATTCCCCTTCTATCTGGCTATTCCCAGATACCTTCCCACCTTCCTTTTTGCTGTGCAAGAGTAGCGTGCAGGAAGCAGGTGCTCAGGTTATGATGTGCTGTCTCACGAGATGGTTTGGCTGTGCTGTGCCCATTTCCTGGCTGCCTCCTGGCCCTGAAGCCCTGTGTTGGTGCACTGGGCTCACTGTAACCTCATGTCCAGGGTAATCCTGGTCTGCTCCATACAAAGGGAGGGGACTTGCCCGTGCTTTCCAGCAGTTGTATTCCATTCTTGGACTCCAGGCAGCAGCCCTTGTGTGAGCAGGGATGTGCACAGTGACTGGAGAGCATTATCCATGATGTTTCCAGGAAGCAATGTATCTACTGGACACTCAAATCACTCTAAGCACACACAATAAATCCAATAAATCCAGCGACTCTGGGAAACATCAGATTGGCTCTGCATGTTCAAACTGGCTTCACTGAACACAGGCAAAACCACCAGGATCATATGTTAGGTCCACATAATAGGTTCCTCTATTATGACTCACAGGTCTGAGGCAGATGGGAATACTGCAAATGCTGAGGGAAAATATGCCAAAAATACTTATATGAATCCATGTGCCAAACTTTAACTGCTTTGAACATATTTGAAAATGGACTCCACAATAAAAATAAAGAGATCTTGACTGAGAGACTTAGAGAATTTTATTAGGTGACTGGCAAGCCTATAGCTGGTGCTGATTCTAGAAAGGAATGTATATTAATTAGCAGATTAATCATGTCTTCGTTTCATTCCCAAATAACAACTCTCCAAACCCTTTCCATAGCGTGAAGGGAGCCTTAGTAAACACCCTAATTAGGAAAAGGAACTGTTTCATACTAGTTCTCGAACCTTTCCAGAAACCAGCTACTTGTTACTTTTGGCTTTGCAAGTTTTTCTGTAATACCTGAAATTAACTTCTGCGTGTGACTTGTGACAGATCTCTGGCTCCCTGTACAGTAAACTCAGCTTGAGGCATTGCCTCTGGAAAAACTGAGTCAGTGTGGTGGGAACTGGTGGCCCAAGGGGAACAGCATGGAAGCCTAGCCTGAAAGATTACACCTTTCCTTAGTTTAAAAACAATAAAATAAAATGGGCCGTAAGAACCTTGGGAAGCAGTAGGGGGAGAAAATAAAATTTTCCCATGTGCAGAATATGTCCACTTGGCTGGGTACCCATTCAATAACCTTTACTACTGAGAGATAGTTATGAATAATACATGTAGAACTTTCACCTTTTTTCCCCAAGCTTTTTTGCATAGAAAACATTGTTCTCCACATTTAGGTACTACTCTACAGTATACTGGTAGTGTCAATGCAGATTGCATTGCTTTGGTTCCCAAGTCATGATTCTTCTATTAGCAGAAAACTGGCAAACTTTCACAGTAAAATACCATTAGATCAGATCAGCAGTGCTATCCAAAACTGTGTTTTGAATAGTGACAAAGATGCACTACAATTTGTTAGTCTTCTTTTTCAAGCATTACTGCTAGTTTTTGGCTTTATGAGGCTCCAAGGTGTAATCTTGGAGTAAAGCAGAAAGACAGGGTCTGTCACAGAGTCTTAAGTTGGCCTTTAAAGAAAGTTAATAACCTCAGTCCTAATGTTCACAAAAAGAGGCAACGTGGGACTTGATTATTGTGTACACACTATTCTAAAGGCCAATTTCCGAAGTGTAAGTGGTACAAATTAGGCTGCATAGCTTGTGTTTAGGCTCATAGCCCTTGGCTGAACAGAATTGAAGCAAGATGCAAAACAGAAACAGTTTAATTCCAATTTGTAAGAAAGCTTTGTTTGTAAATACATAATGTGGAGCCAGAAATTAAATAAAGAAGGAATTACTCCTAAAGATAACCTTTATCATTTTGTCATGCTATTTCGCCATTCTGAGATAAGTTTCCACGTTGTTTTAACTGTTTCAGACTCTTTTTATTTTCCTTTGCACTTAAAATGGTATGTTTGAAGAGAATGTTCAAAGGTGTATCTTGTATATTGATTCTAAAGCTCAGTGAAATCAATGAAAGCCTTAGTATATCAACTTCAAGAGGCTGGCATCAAGCAGTGGAAAAAGATATATTTAGAAGAACCTCAAAAGAATATAAAGCATGAGTAAGAGGAGTACAAAAATGTCTTTAAATAGATATGTCAATTTGGACATATTAAAGATTGTTTTGGATTATTCTTTGATTTTAGCTTTGGTATCCGAACATTTTTTCAGCTAATAAGGTCCTGTGGGATGAAGAGGTATTTTTGTCTGATGCTTGAGGAAGTGTTTGTGTTTGATGTTCTGTAGATATTGTCAGGCTGAAAGAGAAACCCTAGTTTCAGGAAGAGTATATTATGATGACATGGCGTTAGAGGAAAAAAATCCCCAAAATCCCTTTAATGAAGACATTGTGCCCATTTTACTTTCTTGAGTTCTGCCTATGTAGAAGGCCTTAGCAGAGTCTTGACCCATTGCATCCTGGAAAGCTTTCCCAGTCACGTGGAAAAATCTACCAAAACCAAGTATACATTTATAGTTCAAGACAGAGAAATCAGCAGTGTGTATTTCGTCCTTCAGATCAAATCTCCTCCCGGTTTTCTTCAAATCCCTGTACTTTCCAATTGCAGTCTACTTGTGGCAGTCTGTAAAAAAGCCACTTTAGCTTTAGAATATTTGTTGTCCACAGATACCAAGAAGTTATAATAGGATAATGATACAGCTCTGAAAAAGTGTCTGATTTGGTCCCCAAAGTTTGTATGTAACGGTCAGTAAAAACTGTAATTAACATGGTTGTAGACACAGATAAAAGGAGAAAACCACTAGCAACTGATAACATTCATGTTACTGCATTTGCCTCTTATTGGTGTTCCATGCCTTTACTGTGCAAGCTCATCGTGCCTTGGGTGCTGCTTAGAGTGTAGGGGTTTGCAGTGTCTACACAAGTGCTTATTTCTCAAATGAAAAAGGGAAAAGTGCCTAAAAAGATGCAGTAGAAGAATGTCTTTGAATATAAACCCACTTGCTTTTGCAATTCTGTTTTCATTTATTTGGCCAACATAGGTAAATTTAGTGAGATCGTAATATCCTGTCTTCTTCTGCATGCTCTTTTTTGGCAGAGAGCTTTACTTCATCCAGATCATGTTGCATTTAATGAAATATTTATGTTATTGACAGCATTCTGAAGTGAAATTTACTTCCAACCATCTAATGTTTCTTTTTTTCCCTTTTGAATCAGAATGCTAAAGTGAAAAAAGCTTTTATTTGTGACTATTTGCTATTAAATCCCTCCCCAAAACCTTTTAATTTGTGTTTTAATACTCTTTTTAGAACACAAAAACATTTTAGAAGAATGATGTCTTCTCTCCAGCAAAGACAGAGAAAACAAGAACAATTCTAAATCAGATTGAGGCTCTACATTATGGGGACCATCAAATCCTTCACTCTAGCAGTTGCCTCAGCAGAGAAAATATATTATGGTAGTTAGGATCATTTTAATTAGATTGAGGCCCCGAATATGGCTGTCTAACTTTTTGAGGAACAGAGAAAGGGCAATAATACATCTGAAGGTCATCTGAGTCTCTCTAATAGAGTGTGATACTCAGATCAATTGTTAAATATGGGAAAAATTGAGTTCTGAGGTTAACTTGGGTCAGCACCCAAAGCAAGGAAAGCATTTTGCTGTTTCTGGCTAGGATCTGTAGGTTTCTTTGCAGCACATAGCTGAAGCACTGCAACGGATTGTAGGTGTGTGTCCAGACTGCATTAACAATTCCCTTTTATAACTGCAAGCAAAGTTTATTCTGAAGTTGTAAAGGTCACCCTAGTAATAGCATGACTGGTTGACATGACATATAACCATGACCTATTTTATAGTTCTCTTCAAAGATTTTTAATATTCATCAGAGAAAGTCTGGGAAGTGGGTACTTTATTTACTCAGTGAAAGCTTATAAAATAGCTATATTAAAATTTTTATATATGCCTATGATTTTAATTTATCACCCTTTCTTCTTGTTTCTCAAATATATTGTGCTCTGGATGCTGTTGACAGAGTAACAATGTTTAATTATACCACAAGGCTTTATTTATGGGCAAACCATTTCAGAAGAAAAAATATGAAAAAGAGGTTTTTTTCCCCAAGATTAGCTCTGAAACTAAATTTGACCTGGCTGTGCAAAGAAACCTTCTTTATTTAGCATGCTTGGGCAAGCAGCGCTCTGTCTCCTGAGAGATTAACATTGTAAGCAAGTTATGCAGGTGACTCAAATCCAGTTAATCTCACATAAAGAATGTTAATTGCATTGGCAATGGCATTCACTCTGATCACTTTATAGCTGTATAATTAGCTATTGGACATATTCAAGGGGTTTTCTGAGTGATACAAACGCAGGAAACAACATGAGAGGTAACTTGTTCTTTCCTGATTCACGCTGTGCAAAATGCAGAGATGATGGAAAAATGGAACCAGCAGTTGTTGGTATTTACATGTCCTTGCTAACTGGGCTCTGTCCTTACGATAGCTATTTATTTTCTAGCAACTTCTTAAATGTTTTTGAAAATATACAGTTTTAGAGGCTGATATGAAACAAATATGTTTGTATTCTTCTAAATTGCCTTGATGTGGAATCCAGTGATTTACCTAATGACTTCAGGGCCATTTACTTTCTCCTCAGCTGGCTTCTCCTCAAACAGGAATTTATTTTCTCATCTCCTGTGTAGGAGAATTTACAGCCACAAGTATCAATTTCATAAGTATGCACATGCTAATTTCTTAGCTGCTTACATGCAGCTTTTGTAAACGTGGTCTAAAATGATTTTTGTATGCAGACCAAGCCAATGTGCAGACACACACAGAGTTATTTAAATTCAGTGGGGCTGAACCAGGGCCTCTAAATCACCAATTAGGATGCTGATCTGGATCTGAATTTCTTAGGATCATGTAGTGAAAAACAAATGCCAAAATGAAGAGAGTGTTTTGTATGAGCTCAGAGCAGGAGTTGGTCTAGGCTCTCTTAGGAAAGAAGTTGTGAAAAAGATGCTGTTGCAACTTGCAGAAAGTGTCATTAAAATACTCCCTTCCAGATTCACATAGTTACAGATGGGCCAAGTACATTGCTTAGCATTAAGATTAAAAAATAATTGGGTTTTTTTTTTGCTTTGTCCAGTTTTAATAAGTTTATCAAATTAAAATGGCTTTATCCAAAATTTTCCATGCCTGAATGGAAAACTGATTTTAATTGACAAAATTAAATTGCCAAAATAATTCACTTTTCTCTAAGAATGTTGTAGTTCTTGCAGTTTGGAGGCAAAAGGGATAATTGGAGTGAAATGGGCAAGGATTTGAAGGAGAGGAATGGAGGAACCTTTTTGTCCTGAGAAGCGCAGGTGCCTCATACAGAATATCAGGTATCTAAAATATGTTGGGAAATAGCTACCCTATGCCAGAGATGTACTTTTTTTTATTGGCTTGTCCAGAGGATTTTCACTAAATTTAGCAAAATATAGACCTGTCTAAAAGCAAAGTAATAGAGTCATTAATTCATACACCAGAGAACCCATGAATGCAGATCTGGGCAGCATTTTCCTGTATCTGCACTGTGTTCCTGCTGCTGTCACTCTCCTGGAAGGGTCCTTGGGTACTTCAGCTGATTTTTCTTGTGTTAGGTTTGTGGATAGGCTGCATTTGGGTGACCTGGGGAAAAGGAGCTCCAGTTCAAGTGCAGACCAAACACTCAGTGGAGATGAGTCCTTTTGCTGTGAGGTACAAAGAAGGGAGAGGCTGGGATAGTTGGAAGGGGAGCTGGACTTGTGAACTTCCTGGGTTCCAGGTGTGAAAAGTGATATTTCTGGGCTAAAACAGACAAATTGACAAGGAAACAGTCAGCAGCTGGATATGGCTTGTACACAGACTTAAAATGGGAAATGATAAAGATTTCAGTGTGTGCAGAGAGGCTAGAAATGAATTTACTTGCCCAAACATTGCTGGAATCTGCAGATCCTGGGCAGGAATAGGAATAGGACAAAAGCATTGGCTTGGGGAGAAGAATCTTTGCCCGTTAGACATGCTTTTATCTCTATCATCTGGAAAAGTGCTATAGATGCTTCAGCATGTCTATTCTTCTGCTGACAAAATATGTTTTCCCCTGCCAATAGGTTTCCCTTCTAATATGGAATTCCTGTGTGATGCTGTCACTCATTTACATAATTACTAACAGGTGGTTTTGTGTTCCTCATTTTCTGACTGATATTCCAATTTGTAAAAGTGGTGAACACTTTTTTGTCTCCAGTTGAATTAATGGAAGCTGAGCTTTGAACACACAAAATTAATGCCTAATTTCCACCCAAACCCCCACACCCCTCCCAAAAAAAAAATTGGCAGTTTTGTGGCTCAGGTTGAGCATCAAAATTTAGCAGATACTTTTTACCTTACTTTGTAAGATCTCTATCATACCTCAGAGAGGAGCTTTGAAAATAAGTGAGTTGATTATAAAACATTAAGATAGGTGTAATAGAGGTCATGAGGAAATTAATAATTCTGTCTTTGAAGTGAAGTTTGAGTAGTAAGACAGGGGGCCACCGTCTAAACAGTACAGCTAAAGCAAAATATTAAACACCTGCTCATTAAATGAATACCAACAATCTGGAGATGTTTGGGGAAAAAATAGTGTGTGATCATATAATTGCAACCAGTCCCATAAGGCATCAAAACCAGACAGGAAGTGATTAAAAGACATGCAGACAGCCTTAATTCTGTCAGTAAGTGTGGCCTGCTTGATTTTTCAACCTTATTAATGTTCTTTTAACTTTTTCTTAGAAAATTATTTGCATATAATAATCATGCATAACAAACCTCTAAAATTAGCTCTGTAGTTATTAAGACAAACTGCCTGAGTCAGAATCTGGTATTACTTGCATCTGTGTGGATTCTGAGTAATTTTTTTAAGTGTCATCATATCCCTTAACTTGCTGAGAGTGAAATGTGAAACATAGTGTGTAACCAGTTTTAAATGTCTTTATTATAAATCCCTGTCTTGAGTGGAAATACTGTTTCCTGTAAACCCAGTCTTATAATGGTTTGACTAGCATAAATAATTATGACAATAAAAGTGTACAGCTGAGAGGACAGAAAAAATTTGTGGAGTCCAAAGGCAACTTGGAAGCTAACCCCAGTGACATCCTTTCAAATGAAATTACCGGTACTTGGATTTTGTACCAATATAACTGAGATCAGATTGTGGCTCTGCATCTGGATTTTAAGCAGGCCTGTACAACATTATGGTGATTAATACTATTTGTAGCTGCGCAGCCTAACATAACAAGGGTAAACAGAAGTTATTACTCAATCCTTAATTTGGTTTTCCATGGTGAAGTTGGCGATGGGGATCAGGGAAGCTCCGTCCTGTGTACAACAGTTCACAACTGCCTGAGATGCGTAACACGGAGTTTAAATTTTCCTCTGAAGCACCAAGATATTGATCGCTGCCAAAGGCAGGCTGGCTCCACTGGCAGCTCATAGATTGCTGCGGCAGGAGCTCCCAGCCCGGGCTCTGTACGTGCAGCGCTGCAGAGCCGCGGCGTTTCCAGGGAAGGGCACGGCCTCAGAGGCCTCTCTGCTGTCCGGCGGGTGGCCGTCGGTCCTGGCACAGGCTGCCTTCTGGTGGCTCTCGCTGGAGAGCGGGATGGGACAGCCCCTGCCTCTCCAGCCTGGCAGCCCTCTCCCCGGCTCCTTAGGCACATCATCAGTTCCACTTGTCTGAATTTGTGGAGCTCAGCCTCCTTTCTGTTTGATGGGTGGGTAAGAGACAAGATGCTGAAAAGTCAAAAAGTGTTCATTTCAGCCCTCTGACTCACTATGGAATCTTAATGTCTCTTTCAAGAGCGGCCCACGTTTCTCAGGCGACCGATTAACCAAGTGGTGCTGGAGGAGGAGGCCGTGGATTTCCGGTGCCAGGTGCAGGGGGATCCCACACCCACGGTCCGGTGGAAGAAAGATGATGCAGACTTACCGAGAGGAAGGTGAGAGCAACGTTCACGTTCACTTTCAAATTTCAGTTGTTGCACAATGCTGGAATCCGTCCCTGCTGCTAAGAGTTCATTCTTTGACGTTGTATCCAAGATTTATTTCCCATATTGCTGCTCTTTCGGTACTACAAACCTTGTTTCAGAGGCAGCTGTGCAGGCAAACCCAGCCTGGGTGAATTGTCCGGATAATGGACTCCTGTGGAGGGAAGAAAAGTGATGTGTAGGTGTTGTGAGCACATGGGTATTCAGTGAATTTACTGGAGACAGTAAAGATGTTTTAGGACTGTAATGGTGATAGTAGCCTTCAGAATGATGTGCTGATACCAAGAGGGAGAAAACTTGGCAGGAAAGTTGCTCTGTTGCACTGGCAAGGTGAATTACAAGCAGAGCACAGTGGGCTTTGCTGGCTCCTTGGTTCATGTCTATTAAGTCTTGGAGAGAAACCTTCCTCTTGAGGAAACAAAAAGCCAGACTAGCAGAAGTGTAAAGCAGAGCTGAAATCTGGAACAGGCCCCCTGTGTTCACGAAAGATTAATTTAGTCTGGAACCAACAAGGAGAAAATTTTAGTGAGCAGGGGAAGGGAGTCTCTCCTGCAGAAGGGTTTTAAATTAGTTTGGCTCCTTTCAGCTAACAGAGCAGTGTTTGGTCCTCATTTTCTGGAACTCTCTCTTGTTTTGATGCTGAATCATTATTTCATTAAAAATCTCAAAGTGGAAATAGCTCTGGAAACAGGAATTAGAACCCAGGTCTCCATATCCAACAAATCCTTCTGGCACTATGAGTTCTGATTTATTTTTTACACAGTTTTAATTTTAGCAGCAGACATGAATAGTGCCTCTTTTTTTTTTTTCCCCCCAACCATAGTTGATATTTTTCATCAGTTGAATATACTAATGGAAAAATACATAATCTAGAAAAAACATTTCTGTGTAGGTCAGATACATACATGTATGTATATATATATATATATGTGTGTGTGTGTATTTTAAAAAATTAATTTCCTTGCAATTTAAAACAAAAAGTGACATAGCTGTTTTGCTAATTATAGTGACAAATGTGTATGAATGTAATACATGAAATATTATTTTCAAGAGCAGACTTCAGGATGTCAGGACGGATTTTTGTCTTTGCTTGCTGTTTAACTATGCATTGTAGAGTAGTAAATACATTGGGTTTCTGTAATTTATTCTTGCTTTTGTGCTCCTTCCATTGTTTTAAATCATGTCTGCTTCTAGGTTTCACAAGCAGAATAGATGATGAACCCACAGTATCTTTGGTTAGATTGCTCTTCTACTAGGTATTTTTAGTGACTTTATCCCTTCTTTTTCTCCAGCATCTGCACTCTAGAGGCAAATGCCTCTGGTAGTTAGCATTGTAGGCTTTCTATTCTATAAATTTTTATTTACATAGCACCATATGTGAGCATATATTCACTGATCAAAAAGTGGACATTTCCAAACCATGCTGCGTGATGCTTAAGCCAAGATAAACTTGGAACCTCTAAAACAAAAGCTATTGGGTTTTTTCTGGATTTTTTTAAGACCAACAAATAAATTTGCCCATGTATAGTCTGAATGAATGGATGGATAAGAAAATTATGATACAGAAATTTTATAAATTAAGAAAAGAATGTCAAAATGGTTCTTCCTTGTTGAAATGAGAGATTTTTTTTTGCGGTAAAAAACAAATTAGCTTTCAGCTTCTGAGCTCCTGTATTTTAAGCATTTTAACATCTACAGTGAAATATAAAGCCCTCAAGGATTTCCCTTTGTTATTCTTCCTACATGCATAAATATTTCTGAGCAAATCTGTGAGCTATTTGTCTTATAACCTTCAATATCAGTTTCCTGTTTCTACAGCTATCAGTGTTCTTTGCACATCTGTCTGTTTTCATTTTTTCAATAATTTCGTTTCAGCTTCATCCCTGGATTGCAAGACAGTTTATATTAGATACCTGTTTACTGCAGATTTTTAAATGTGTCTATTGTTAATTCAGCTTTCAAAAGTGTTTGGTTCAGTGACAGCAAAGTGGAACAAACTGAATTTTTTTATGCATTTTGTTTCTGTAATTTGCGCCTGGTGAATGCCAGAATCAGTGATAGTGGATCCATAGTCTTTCAGAAATCCTTGTCTGTTTTTCCACCTTACTTACTTTTAGTTTTTTTAATGACCTATGTGAAAGCAAAGAGAAAAGTAATCACAGTGATTTCTGGTGGCAAATATGAACAGTATTGCTGCACCAGTTGTTGAGTAATAATTGGAAAATAATTTCAGGCTGTCTAAGTCCTAATTATAAAGGTTCCTGATGGACTCTAAGCAACTCCAGTTGCAATTGGATTAAATAAGAAAAAACCCCCCACTTCTAAAGAAAGTATTATGTTTGAAAACATGACTCTATAAAAAAATAATTTGGCTATTTGTCGAATTGTCTGTGTAATTACCAGGAGTATATGAATAACCATGCTTTAAATCTGAGAATAGATAGTTTATTCTGAAGGTGCAAAACTTCGTTCCCAATTTCAGTTGTTTTGAACTGATGATCTAAACTAAATATGATAGTCTGTATTTTGAATTTAAAACCTGAAAGTGGTCCTTTGAGTAGCAGTTTTTAAAATGCCTGGGAAACATTGGTCTCACTAATAGTCAAAGGAAGTTACTTGTCCAGCATCCTGTGGATCTGACTTTTCAGACTGCCATATATATCATGGAGCTCCTCTGTGTGTGACTGGGCAGGAATTTAAAAAATGATAAATACTAGGTGAAAACAGTAGTGTTACTTATGTATGATAACTGTTTTCGTAGTTCTTTTGCACCACTGTGATAATGAATTAATTATATTCTTCAGTCTTTAAAATTCTTGTTAGAGCCTAAATTGCTCCCAGCAAATTAATATCTTGGTGCTTTAAATGTTGATACTGCACCAACAGGGAGAGTCAAAATCCAGTGTGAAGTCTGGGGTATGTAAAGCCTTTTTCCAGAAGCTGTCCACTTCAAACCAGTGACCCAAGACTGAAATGCATTGTCAGTCAAAGGTAGAGGCGCATGGTGTATATTTTATTTTAATTGCTCCAAAAATTCAGCCTCACACCACAGCCTCCCAGTACACAAAGGCTGGGGAATAATTAATCAAGTATGACTGATGTCGAGCTACTGGACGTGAACAGGATATTGTGGGATCACCAGTCCTGTGCCTTTGGCTGCAGTATGAGGTTCACTATTTCATTGATAGGGTTTCTTCTCATTATAAGTGACACCAGGAAATGGCACGAAGATTGGGCTAGAGTGACTCAGACAACTGCAGCCATGCATAGTGATTAGGACCTACTGGAAATAATATAAAATTTGTCTTTATGCATTGAAATTTTTTTCCAGACACATGTTCAGGTATCTCTCCCTTTGATGTCTTCTCAGCCGAAATAAAGATTATACTTTCCTTCCAAGGATCTGATGGTCTCCTGTGTGGTAGGGAACTCAATATGGCCTGGATCAACCTTTCATTCATCTACTTTTTAGTCCTGGTAACAGGAAGAAAATGACATTATTTGAGAGCCTACAGTATGAGAGTGGCAGATTTATGACTAGCAATTTAATAACATTTGAATAAGGTTTGTACAGTGTTTCATGTCTTCAAATTTTCTAGCAAAGCCGAGGAGAGCAGCTGCATGGTCTGTAATTATACAGCAAGTAATAAGTACTTTTTTTTTTTTTAGGAAGTGAAGAGATTTTCAATTACAAGTCAAAATTTATGACACACTATAATAACTGTTTAAACCTTTTATACAGAAGAAGTTAGCAGTGCCAGCTCTTCGGGAGAGTGAGGTTAGCTCAGCAAATGTATTTTTCAGTTGCCTTAAAAATGACTGAGTAGCAATCACATAGGCCTTTTTTTGCATTCCAGCCCAGAACAGCTGTTTTAGCTCAGTAAATACATCTTTAATGAAATTATAACCTGCTCTTTTAAGTTGCATTTACAGGCACAGTCTGATTAGATGGATATTGTACTAGAGATGAAAAGTGGCAACTGCACCAGCAGGAAGAGGTATTTGTTTTACGCACCACCCACGCAGTGGGAGTGTGGGCAGAAAAACCAAGAGTGATGCCTCAGAAGGAAAGTGGTGTGCAGTTTACACAAGGTATATTGCTAAGTGTTAAGAGATTGTGGGTTATTAAATGAAGCAGAGCAGTGACACACAGCAGTGAAAATCGTAAACAGCACAGTAAGCTTTCTTATTTGCTGGAGATTAGGAATGTTCATTAAAAATTATTTGGGAATAAGCATTCTGAAAGCACAGATTTAATGTATTCTAAGATATGTGTTAGCTGCAACAGCACAAGCCTGTGTAGGTGTTAGTTTTGCTGTGTTTTTAAAACTGGCTGCTTTTTTTTTTTTAATGCATATGCATAGTCTGGGCAGAAATGCTGTCACACTTCTGATAGAACTTTCTGAAAAAGCACACCTATAATTTCTCTGTTTTCTTCCATGGCCTCTCGTGAGCTCAAAACTAAGAGTATAACACAACATTTTAAAAATATCTTACTGTCTTCCAGATGCAAATCTTTGAAATGGATTTAAACACAACTGACAGCAAACCTAATGAACTAAGAAAAGCTGGATTTTTAAAGAGGAGCTCCAGAAAGAGCCTGATATCCAGAGAAGTTTTGCATTTGTATTTCTACATTGTGGTGGGTTGACCCTGGCTGGATGTCAAGTGTCCCCCAAAGCCTTTCTTTTATTCCCTCCCCAGCTGGACAGGGGGCAGAAAATGTAATGAAAGAGCCATGGGTCAAGACAGGAATGGGGAGAAATCACCAGTTACTGTCATGGGCAAAATAGACTCAACTTGGAGAAAAATTAGTTCCATTTATTGTCAATGTAATCAGAATAGGATAATGAGAAATAGAACCAAATCTTAAAAACACCCTCCCCCCACCTTCTTCCTGGGCTCGAGTTCCCCCCAAGTTTTCTCTACCTGCTCCCTCGTGGAGGTGCAAGGGGACAGGGAAGAGGGGTTGTGGTCAGTTCATCACACCTTGTCTCTGCCACTGCTTCCTCCTCAGGGAGAGGAGTCTGTTCCTCTCCTTCTTCACTGACCTTCATGTCTGCAGAGCTGTTGCTCTCTCATGAGAGCTTTGGTGGGCACCTTGCACTTACCCACCACATCATGACCACAAGATAAGGCTCTGTAAGCAAGAGAGACAGTAATTTTTAACAATAAACAGTGGTGCTCCATAATTCCATTTATATTCTGTGGATAGGGTAGTGAGGTATTTAACTCCAGCCCCCTCTAGATACAACCAAGGGGAGAATGACCTTTCAATGAAATATGAGTTAATAACACTACAGAGCTGTGTGCTTTGTTCGAGTTAATATCTGTGCAGATTGTAACAAAATGCAGTCTAATGTGTATTGAAAATTAATTAGAGTAAAGAGTGTGTTTTAGTAGTGTAATGAATATAATCTTTGGTTACATCAGCAAATTTCTATTGCAATTAATAACAATTAACAGTTTTAAATAAAGGGTCGGGGGAAAAGGATGTTTTTCATATTAGCTATATCACATGTACTATTTGTCATCTCTGGTTAGATCCTGTATGATTTGCATGCCCATCTTTTTCTTCCTTAAGCTAAAGCATTAAGGAGAGATTAAGTCCCTTTATGAGGAGCATAGGGGAGAAGATTGGATGTTCTTAATAGCTTGTCAAAAGGAGACAGCGAAAGAAAGAGGTTTAATATTTGTATCCTTACATACCTCTGGAGGCAGCAGAGGAGGTTTGCAGAGGAGGTTTGCAGAGGAAGTTGTAGGTGACTGGCACAGTAACTTGCAGAGTCCCTGGGGCACAAGTGAACACCAGCAGATCTCTTTTCTGCTTTTAAGTTGAACCATTTGAGGAAACTTCTGTAAAATCAGAGATATCATTCAGAGATAGAGAGGGTGATGAGGGGTAAAATGCATGCAGGGATTGGTTAATTTTTGTGTATATAGCATCAAGGTTATGTACCCCAGTGATGGTAGGGTACCTCCTCCTGTTGCACTTTTGGTTGAGTATCCCTTTTCTCTGATCGCTGTTTTGCCTGTCACTGATCCCTTCCTGCTCTGTAAGTGGAAACGTATTCTTTACAGTTGTATGAGGAATACATGCCCCAGTGAATTTGTAAATGAGAGCATTTTTTGACATTTTAAATCCCTCAAAACTTGACATTGAATAAGGTCCTATAATTGCATCATCCCACAGTTACCCCAGTTATAGTCTAACCCAGGAGTTGCCTGCCATTCCATTTGTCTGAAATATTAAATGCTGTGAGCAAAAGTGGTAGATGTGTGGCTCTGCTAGACTGATCAGCAGAGAAACAGTTAATAACACTGACATTTAAATTGTCTTCATGTTAAGTGTCAGTTCTCACCACAGAGCTGAAGAAGAGCTATTGTTTCAGCCAGTCTGTTTGCAGATTCATGAAAAGAGTCTCCAGTTGCTTACATAAGGGTCAAGGTTGGAAAAATAGCTTTACAACTCCATGGACAGCAACCATAAAGGAATTGTGTCAACTAGCACTCCTGCCTGCATGTTTTCTCTTTATGCTGTGTGAACTATTGGTGATCTATGAAGTGATCACTGAGAGTGTACTAGAAATGGTATTGTCACAGGAGAATGTTATTTCTTTTTATTCAGTTTTTACTAATTAAACAAAATTTAATGCCAGTTGTAGTAGCTTCAAACATGGGTTTATCTGAATTTTCCACTCACAGAAGGCTGCAGTAAAAAAATAGTCTTGCAGGAAGGGGACACAGTAAAATTTAATGTAGAATTTCACTCAAAAAAACTCCTTCTAGTGCTTAAATATTTCTTTAGTATCAAAAAAAGCAAAGTATGCTAAGTAAAAGCTTAGTAATCACATGGTTTGTATACTGTATTTATAAATTTTAGAATGTTAAGGTAGCCTTCTTTCTTGTAAAGTATATGGATATCAAACAGTTTAAGCTCACTATTATCAGTTTATTGACTACTAAAATCGTAGAATTAAAAAGTAAAGGTTGTTAAGTATATTTTTTTTTCCATGAAACATGGAAAGCAGGGAGGAGGAAGTTGGTAGTTATATTCAAGTGGGAGTAATATTCAAGAGCTCTAACCACTGATACTACTGGAATGTCTGGCCTGCAGGGATTTCTACTGCTTTAGCACATTCCGTCTCTTCACGGGATAACAAAAATTGCCATTTTAGTTAAAAACAAATTAACTTACACTGTCAGTGAAACCACTTCAGTGGTAAAGTTTTAAGCCTAAAAATTATTTCAAGTTTCTATCAGTAAGTTCTATGCTGATAATTGCTTAACTAGAAAAATATACTTTTTAAGAATGTGACTTCTGGCCCAACTGCAGAGTTCAAGGCACTTTCATTAAAACATTAACATGACTTCATCTTTAATTACCACTTCAAGGTTGGTTACCGATTCAAAATACAGATTAGGAAACATTTAATTTCTCTGACAAGTTTGTAGTAATCTCTCATGTGCTTAAGGCAAATAGTAATAAACAGGCAAACACAAATTCTGTTTATTTCAAACTACTCATGATCTGCATGCTCATGTTAAAAAATGCATCAAGCCAAGTTTAGTGAGTGCATGATGCCAGTCTGGCCTCAGATCTTGCTTTGTTCCAGTCCTTGCCGTAATGTTTCAATTTTTCAAAAGCTGAAATGGACAAAACCGGATAACTCTGAGCATCAAGGGTACTTTTCTGAGGGATGAATTTATGACATAGGCACTGATAATATAAATCTCCCCAAGTGCCTGACAAATGTGTCTCATCCGTGAGGGAAAGGAGTGCTCCTGGTGACGGGAGGATAGGTCTCCATGCCAAGTCATTACATGGGCTCTTAGATCATACTTCCACCGATGCTCCAGTTTCTGAAATGTGGAGCTCTGTCTGGAACTAAAATCAAATCAGAAGCCCATTTTGGGTAATTATCATTTGGTAATTCCCTATGGGTACACTTCCATGTGCAAACAGAGATGTAGAGGTAAAGGATGGAACCTGCATAAGTTTAGATAGGATTTACTGAGTCATTGATTCCCAGACATATGTTTTGTTCTTAACTGCTGTTCGTTTCCAAATTATTTCAAAGAGAATCAAAAACCAGTCTCATTTTTCTATCTTGGTTCTCTTCTGAGCACATGGCTCCTGATTTTGTTAAGAGACTACACATTTTTATGTGTAGTCACACCTGTCTGTTTGCATGTAAGAGCAGTGCTGTGGAGTGTAATGCTTCCAGATAATTTGGAAAACATCGTTTCCTTGGACACAGGTATGGTTTCTCAATGTTGGCCCCGTACACATATTTTGTAAGATTTAGACCATTTTATTGAATGTCTTGCTTTCAAATATCGTGCAGCATGGGTTTCTGTTTTATATTATTGCAATTGAGAGTGTCTACTCCAACAGATACAAATAATCTGCTGAGCACAACCCATAAGAGGTTTTGGACTAAAGCAGAACCTGCATCAGCATAATTGAAGAAAAATCACAATAGTAAATAGTGGCCTATGTCACACAGCTCTTTTCCTGATTTGTTGTATAGAATAAAGAAATATAGAATATAGAAACCCTTTTATATGACTGCTTGCATATATCCCACAAAGAAGTTCAAGGTAATGTCACATTGTCTTCTACCTTTCTCTGGCATGAATGGCAGAGCCAAAAAATAAATGGGAATCTGGACATGTAGATGTGAGGAGTAGCCATCCTGTCAGCACCTTGGAGATAGCTCCTTAGTAGCTCAATTTATCATGGCTGTAAGCACCATCTTAGAGCCACACAGCAAAAAGCAGCCTTGGTTTCAGGGGCACTCCTGGTTTCAGAGTAATCTGAGACCAGTGCACGCAAATATATCCATTGCTGTCACTGACTCAGGTTCTGCTAGAGAAAGAAAACCTGACACTCCTTTATCTTTCCCCCAGAAAGCTGTTACTCGTATAGGTTTGGGCTTCTTTCTTCTTCCACATATCAATGCATGGGATGGAAGTGAAAAAAACTTAAGTTGTGTCAGATGGGCATTGCCAGTGGGCATGGAGGCTCTCCCTTCTGCTGCTGGATGACACCAGCCTGAAGCAGGTAACAGTTCACACTTCCCATCTCACTGCAGCTTCCCTCTGGCTCCCTCCATCTGGCACAGGGAGTGCAGGAGCCAGAGAAAAGCTGTGGCACTATGCTGGGAGCTGAAGTGCCAGCACCACAAAAGAGAAGTGGAGACAGAAGCTTAAGCCTCCTTAACTACCTCCTGTTTACCCTGGTTTTGGCCAGTAGCATCTCTCTGTTTGGGCTCCCTAATCATCGATGTTGTGAGCAATCTTGAAGCTTTGTGTGTGTTCTGCAAAACAGTCTGGCAAACAGGCAAAAGAAACTAGAGCAAAGTCATTTTTGTGCCATCTCTAAAAAAAAAAAAAAAAGGGCAAGCCTACCCTGTGTAAATAAAAAGATTCTAATTTATTATTTAATATTTTTTATTTATGAGAATGTTTTAGATGAAAATATATACGTGGTATAAATGATTAAAAATGTTTTGAGGCCATTGGCATCAGTCTTTAACAGTTTAGATGTGACTTTTTCCTCTTGCAATATCCCTTTAGCAAGAAATGAGGCTTTTTGAGTTGGATTTGTAGAGTTCAGCAGTGTATTCTGTGAAGTTGAAAATACACTGCAAAAGCAAGTGTATACATCCTTATATTGCCAGTTAGGCCTACTTGGAATATTTAGGAATGTAATGACTCCAGCTGCAGATGCATTTTTGCTATCTGTGCATGTAAAAAAACAAAAGAGATGCATTTATTTTTATGCATAGCTGTATGCACATTTTTGAAAATGTGGAAACTAGGAGTTCTGTGAAACACTGTGGAAAATTCTTATCAAATGCAAAAAAAATATATATTGTTAAATCTCTCTGACTTCAGTAAATTTTTGTTTACTCTTTATTTTTTTTCATTTGATAATCATGAGGAAGATTGATGGCGGAGTATGAATGGATACACTTTTGAATGTGGGGAGAAAAACTCCAACTGTGACAAAACCAGTTCAATTCAAGTTTATTCTTAGATGCTTAAGTTAATACATGAATTCAACCTCAGTACATTAATTTGTGATACTTAAAAACAGTTAATGTGTTTTGTTTTATTTGTTGTTTGGCTGAGCAGATGGTAATGGTTTTGACAGAATTCGGTTTTTTATTTTTCTTCTTTTCTTTTCTTGAAAAAGACAAGGCTCTTTTTCCCACTTTGTCACAGCTGGTTACCAATCAATCTCAATTCACGGTACAGTGATGATAGCACATGTTGTTCAGGGGCCAAATCTGATTGGGTTGCATTTTCAGCAGTGTTTTATATCAAAAAAAAAATTGTGTCTGTATGGCAGTGACTGTCAGCACACTATTGTACAACTGTCATTAATCAAAACTAGCAACAATGAATGCATTCATATGTGCCAGAGACTGCCAGATTTCACTCAAAATCACCCGATTTCTATTAGAATTTCCTCACCAGCAGTGATTTCTCATGTGCCTCTTGTTTCTCTCTTTCTTCTTTCCTTGCCAGTCCCCTGCCAGCCCCTTCCTTTTTGCTTAATTAGAGGCAGACCTGCTCTGTTACTTTTAGAACAGCAATTATGTAACGTGGTGCCCAAAAGTGGCTGGTTTATATCTGGCACAGACTGACTGGCTGTTTAAAAGAGCTCTCCCAGCTCAGTCTGATGGCTGAAGTCTAAGCTGAACTGAAAAAGGTTAAGCACCTCCAAATGTTTAACAAAGAGAAGTACTTAAAATCAATTAGATGTCCGTAAACATGCAAAACTGATGTCTAACGCCCTATGGTTTTAGCTCAGTGTTGCATTAATTGGCTAGGAGTCAGCAATGTTGGGGCAATATGTCACAAGTTGTTTCTTGAGACTGTGCATATTTTGAAGACGTTGCCTTCTTCATGCACTGGCAACGTTAAGGAGCAATTTAACCACTGCACTCTGCTTTTCTGCCATTCCATCATCAATCCAGGAGCCTTGTAAATGCTCTCTGTGATTGGTATTAGCAGAGAGGATCCTGATCCTCATTCCCCAGTGTTCAGTAGCACTAATCCAGATGAGGGTGAACTTCCACAGAAAATGAGGTGAAAACGCCTTGTTATGGGGATATGAGACTCTAGGACAGAGAGGAGACAAGGCACTATTCAAGGCTGAGCAGGTGGATGCTTGAGAAATGGAAAAGATGTTCAGTCTTCTCTCCTTGTTATTTTGTTTGTGCTGCTGTGGGTCAGGCTAAAAGCCAGTTTTCCTCCTTTCTCCTTCCTGTCTGCTTCATCTGCCAAAGCTCTTCACTGAACCGTGGTGACTTCTGGGGACAGTGCGGGTGGAACAGATGACTGAGGAGCAGCGTATCAATACTGCAGGACAGCAGATGGTTCTAACGCCCCACGGGTCCATCTATGTATGAATCTAATTGCTAGATGGCACGTTCTGTCAGGGTGGTCCAAAAGTATGGAGAAGCAGACTGGGAGAGATGAACCTGTCCTTGAAGTAATTGTTAACTGGACCATGAGAGTGACATGTTTATGCCACCCTCCGTTTGGTGACCCAAGTGGGATCTGATGGCTGTACCCACCGCCCTGCGTCCTGGCATGCCACGCAGCTGGCTCCTCCGCCCAGCAGCCTTGGCACAATGTGCGTGATTGGCAGGTGCAGGGATAAAGGCTGCCGGAGCCCCGAGGCAGCTGGCTGGCATGCCGGCACCAGCACGTCCGTGACAGGAAGCAGAGTGAGTCAGCTGCAGCCCACAGCATGCTGGAGCTCCCTGTCCCAGCCTGCCTGCATCCCAGTTCAAGCAGCCCCTCACTCACATACAGTCCTGCTGCCTGTCTGTTTCACTCTCGGCAGCATTAAGTGAAACATTAAGGGATGTTATCTGTTGCATGAAAAAAAAAATCAATTACATAGATGGCTAATTGTTGCCCAGCTTTATAGCCCTGATTCCAATATCCAATTCATATTTATACTACAACTGATCTTAGTTTACTCATCATACAGGAGCTGAATACAAATTTATATTTTTAGTCTCCTAGAGCTGGCCTCATGTCAAGAAAATAAGCATTTGCTCTTGTCTGCAACTCTGCAGTCGCCAAAGACAAATAACTGCTCCGTCGTTGTGGGATAATGTTGTCATGTTCTTGAGATTTTTAAGGGGAACAATTTGCCTTTTCTGTCTTATGAAAACAGTGATTTTTATTTGCCATTGACTAATGCAGCACAGCATGCAAAATGACATAATTTGTGAGCAGTCTAGAAGAAATGCTCTTCGGCTGCATGTGGCTGTTGAACATAGTTTTAATAGATCTGTAGTTCTCCATAAAGTGCATGTTAAGTTCTCTAGCATCATAACTTCCTGCCCCCACCACCACCATTGCCCATAGTGCAATGGCACTATGCTGGCAAAAAAATTATCCCTACAAGTTTCTAAAGTTTGCCATGGCATTTACTTATTCTTCCCCTTGGCATATCTCTTATTAATCAGTTAAACCTGAGTACTGCATATACATACAATTAAGTGTAACTCCTAAGGAAATGGGTCTTATATGTGTTTATGTTAACTCTAAGAGAATGGTTAGCCTCAAATTCATCTTTTTAAAATTATTTCTTGCTAATTAATAAAAGGGGCCTAGTGAATATAGAAAGAAGTTGTATTGTGAGTGTGAAAAGTGTTCTTTGTTCTTGGAGTTGCTCGTACTTCTCTAATTGATGTTGTGAGCTTTAGTGAGACCTAACAAAACTTTAATGTTTCAACATATGGGATCCTCTGAGTTAAGATGCTTTGAAGTCTGTTAGCACACAGGGCTCTCTCTACACACCTATACTAAAAGAACCAATAGCGGTGTACATTATGTACACAAAAAAGTTGTGTTTCACGTTCCCAAAGCATCTAAAAATGCTCATAGAGCCTGACAACTATAAGGCCTTTACTGCATAACAAAGAGAAGGTAAATGAGTCCTTCTAAAATTATGTCATGACTGTGTATACAGTGAGAAATAGTACTGACACTTCCTGAAGTCTGGATCTGTCTTTAGTTTTGTGTTCCCATTTCACTGATACATGTGAATCTGAAGCCAAGTCTAGATTCAAGGTGACTTAATGTATTATATCAAGAAGAGATGTTGTTGAACATAATTTAACAAAATGATATTTAAAGGGTAAAGTATCTGTGCTGAAAACCTGGGTTTTCCTGATTTGGGAACCAAAGATATTTTATAGAACATGAAGTCTCCTTTTGTACCCTAGTGAGCTTCGGATCAGAGCCTAAAATACTTCGTTAAGCATGACTTCTGCAGGATAATAACAATTTACTGAAAATATTTTCTGAGTATAATCAATCTAAATGCCTTGAGAATAAATGTTCACTACGTGTTGGAGTACACTGTATTATTTTAAGTTTTATACATCCTCATAGTTTTAGAATTATTTCGACAGTAGAAACAAAGAAATGGACAAAGCACAATTGAATTGTTTCTAATTTCTTTTAAGAAAGAGAAAATGTTATTGTCCACCCTTAATGAATCATTTTGTTGTATTTCTGTGAAATTGATAAATCTGCTTTAATGTGCCTCTTCAATAAATGTCACCTTCCAGAGCTTGAATATAATTTTTTATTGTTTGCAGTTGTGTAGTGTGAGATCCTACCAACATGCTCACACTTCCCTAAGGGATTGCTGCTGTAGGGAAAAACTGTATATAAAAGGAAATTTCCAAATCAGCAAAAGGTAAAATGTGTAGCTCACACAGTTAAAGGCATGATAAACCTGAGCTGTCATGTATTGATAACTTACGTCTGATACCTTAATTTTATCTTACTGCTCTAGATCAAGGACAAAGTGAATGATATTATTAATAAAGCCCTAATACTGAACATAGCAATACTAATTTTATGTAAAGTTTCTAACTAATGCAGAGTGCAATAAAAATGTCATGAAGATTAATGCTTGGTGGAATTATCTAATGCTAGATAATAATTTGTCTTCCAAACTTGGCTCCAAGATAGATTTGGACTGGCATTTTCCAGGTGATAGTTTCTGTCCATTTGTGTTGCCCACAAAAAGAGTTTTCATTGTTTTGCTGTGACACAGGTACGACATCAAAGACGATTACACGCTGCGCATTAAGAAAGCCATGAGCACAGATGAAGGAACCTACACCTGCATCGCTGAGAATCGAGTTGGAAAAGTGGAAGCCTCGGCTACGCTCACAGTGCGAGGTGAGTGTTCCCACGGAGGCAGGGCCTGTGACCCACACAGAAAAGTGTTTGCCGAGGGACGGGCCACATCCTTCCCTGCCGCTGTTTGGGTCCCACACACCCTTTGCAATGGTGGCTGCTGCACTGATTTACAGCGTAGGGGACGTCCTGGTCCTGTTGATATCTCAGGCAAAATTTTAATTGATTTCAGTGGGATAGGATCTCCCTGCAGTCAAAGTCCTGTTTTTATTGGAGAGCAGATGCATATAAATGCATAAGCAAGCACTACATAACCATGGGCATAGACATTAATATGTGAGCCATCAGTTCAGGCTATTAGTCACGTTTCTTTCTCTTAAGAAGTATAAGGAGTAGAGTAACCATATTTATTAATGACAAACATAATACAGATAATATTATTATGTGATTAGCTCTGCCATAATTAAACTCTCTACCACTACCCTTTATCTGAAAAATAAACCATAGCCAAAGGAAAGAGAAAATCCTAATTAAATTTTGTAAGTGTTACAAGGTAAAGACTAATATATTCTCTCCTAAAATATTTGTGGTCTCTAGTATCCACTCACTGTTTATGCACTGCTCTTTGATTTGGTAAGGAGGTTTTAAGGCTGGTGGAATAACGAGTTGCTTAAATATCTTTCGTGAGAGTAGATATAGACATGCTAAAGATTATGGGGAGAGAAAAAGTTTTTAAGCTAATATTTCTATACAAGTAAATAGAATATAATAGTTATTGCTTCATTCCAAAAGATAAGCAGCAATTTGGCACAATGGATATCATGCAGACACTATTTCACAGTTTAGTGGTGCATGCTGACGGTTTTCAGTAGAGCTGTGAAAGGTTAATAAAAACATTTTTAGCTTTATCTGTCCTCCTCTTTTCATACACATTAAATCAAATGTTCAAAGTCTCAGTGGATTGCTTTATTAGAACTGGGGTCAACTGACCCAAGAGGCCAGCTTCCATTTCCATCCATTTAATGCATGGACACAGTTCAGTTTAATTTGCTGAATTCAAAGGGAAAAAAAAAAAGCCACTGAGTGGCTTTGTAGGGGGAGAGATGTTAGTATGTAACAAAGAAAGGAGAGCATTGTGATAATCTGTCTGTTGAAATATTACCTCAGTGTTCACTTAGGACTGTAAGTGACAATATGGCTCTTCCCAATTTAAGTTGAAGAAATAGGTGTGTAAGGGATTGTTCTTCCCTTTTGTAACATGAGAAAATTAGTCACCACAGCGAACTCCCAGAAACAGTCTCACTCTGTTCCTTTGTCACAGGCAGGATCACAGGATCCAGTAATTCTGGTAACCAATTCCCTGGCCTTTAAACACTCCTAGAACAGTGTCCACTGTATACATTACTGGAGCAAGCCTTTCAGATTTGCTGCCCTGACTTGTCATGTAAACAGCTAGAACTCAGCAAAAAAAAATCCTTTGAAATCATCGAAGCTTGAACCCAATGAAATTAAAAGGAAAAAACTCAAGGAAATACGTAATTTAATCAATTTTCCCCCAGTAAAAGCATGTTTTCATTATCTTGTATATTTTTCCCCCCGGGTTTGTCATTTACAGTAAAATACATAATGTTTATTCAACACGAAGCTGTGATATTAGAAACATATTAAATGTTCACAATATGACAGAAAATTAGAAAAACCAAGAAATTCATTGGAGAGAGCTATAACTGAATTTTGTGAAAACAAAGGACTGGGAAATCGCCCATTGACTTTAAAGGGATGATGAACAATGGACTTTTTAATTAAAGAAAGCCTTAATTTTGAATTCTTAGTTAACAGTGTTGTCTGACACTGCTTGTACCATGTCATGTAAAAGAGCAAAACCACTTAGTATTTCAAAATTTACCTTGAGCATGCCTTGGACTTTGCAGGTGTCGTGTAGTTCCATCTGCAAACCTGACAACAGCCATGTAATCCTTAGCTCCCTCGTTCCTTAGCTCCATCTTCTTAAACCAGAGGATGGGGATGCAGTCAGGAAAGTTGCATTACACTGTCACAAACAACAGCAGAATCTGAGTTCTGTGACCCAGACTCCATGCTCTCTCTTGGAAAGATGCATATCACTCTTACTCCTCATCTTTCTGCAGAAGGAATGTGTCCATAATACTGGAAGCCAAAAGTGTTCCAATAGATGATGGGTGAGAATGGCAGCAGACTAGACACGGTTTAATGAAACTGGGACAGAGCCATGGAAATGTTGAGAACTAAGAAGGCCCTTGCAAGCTCTGTTACCTTTGAATTTGCATGTCTTGCATTTGACCCTAGCCTGCACATAAGTACACAGGGCTCGTAATCTCCTTAAAAAAAAAAAAAAAGAATTGTGCTGTTGCTCAGAAATGTGTAACTATTCCTGCTGATAAGATAAGGGAAGCTTTACCTACACAGATGCAAGCTGAAGTCAATTTTATGTCCAAATGTTCAGGTCTTCTGAAAGAGATGTCTGTATTTTATTAGCAGAGGGACTGACAGCCCTCTTCCCCAGCACAAATATAATGAAGGACTTTCGCTGTAACCAAGAAATCACTTGTTGCAACAGCAACTTTCAATCTCTGTATCAGCCTGAAACAGAATTAACCTGTCTATCACTGAACAGCAATTTTTTAGGAAGTAGAAGTTATCTAAGCAGTGATTTGGGAGGTTCTGGGTTGAAGTCCCTGTGGCCATTTCAGCCCATTTGTTATATTTTCATCAGCACTGTCAGTGAGGAAAAAGCACTGTGCTGTAAGCTTTCATGCCCATTATTGAATGAGAAAAACCGTCCTGGGCTTTCTGTACCCCTTACTGCTGTACTGACTGGTCATGCTTAAAATTCAATTGGTATTTGACTCAGAAAGCAAATGCCTTGCCTGACATTAGGCAGTGTGAGGCTTAAATTGATGTGTTCATTGGGATCTAAAAGTTTGTGCTAATGCAATGCAATTTTTCTTTTATCAGGCATTAACAATGATACTTGATGATGGCATGCGAAGATAATAAAAATGTTTCTCAGAGAATGGTTCCAGTCAGCTTGTTCAGATGCTGTGCTCAAGTAAATGGGATGATAGTGGCACGTGACTAAACCATAACAGCAGTGAACATTTGACTTAGGCTGCCATTTGAGGGGTTGGCAATCATGGTAGTATCCATAGTGGAAAGTAACATTACACGTCATGCATTCTGACAGATATTCTTTTCTTTTTTTAATTTCCTTTTTATGTTCTCACTACACCATTGTAATGTCAACAGCTCTCCCCGTTGGTAAGTAACCATCCTTCTATCCATTTTAGCATGGCTTCATGCAATGCTTCATCTTTCATTTGCAACAGCATTTCACTGGCTGGAATAAGCAGCCAGCGCTTAATAGTTGTAACTGTCTAACACCAGGCAAGCGGTTTTGTCTGACAAAGTGCTATTTCCAAACGTTGTATTTCCTGCTGTGTCATGTACAAGTGCATTTGCCAAATCACCAGCAAGTACCAATCAGTGAAACGGGGTGGGTGTGGTGACACTGAGCCAAAACCACTCCTTTAGATGTTTTTATTGCACTGTTTATGGGCCTGGTGTAAAAGCCATTGAAATCAGCAGAAAGGATTGTGTTGACTTTGGTGAGCTTCTACCAGGCCCTAAACAATCCGCTCATCCTGCTTTTCCTGCACAGCAGTAAAAGCACAGGCTTTGCATGTCCCGTCTTTCTTGTATCATTCAAAGAGTTCTGAAATGAAGAAGTCCTGAAGTTGAAGAGGGGATGGAGTAGATTGCTGTGCTTTAAGGAAGTTCATCTCTGGTTGTTGCCCTTGGGTCATCTTGGAGTGCAGTTTGGAATGCACTGCATAGGATGCAGACTGTTCTGAATAACAAGTCCCGAAGAAGACAAGCTCTAGGTTTTTAATTCCCACATTGAGAATTTTATTATTTCCTGTGCCTTTGAAATTCTGTAGATGCATAAAAATCTTACTGAGGATAGTGGAAAATTTGCAACTGTCAGTAGCTGAAATCCACTTCTGGTGTTCAGAAATATCCAGAACATATGATTCAATTTTCTTTCATGAATATTTACTCTGTGCCTACATGGATTTAGTTTAACGAGCTGCATTGCTCGTCTGATATTTGTAGTTTGTATTTTAATGTATCTTTTAGAATAATAATATGGTTACTCTGATTTTTTTGGATTAGTGTAAAAAGTCAGTACTGGTGTTTATGGAGATTGCTGAGGGGTTTGGTCTTTATTTACTTAGTCAGAACTTTTGTTAGATATGTGTTTGACTGAAGTTTGTGAGTTTGAATTCATCTCAGCTCTTCACTGTTCTAAGTTTGGAGGAAGAAAGATTGGAGTAATTTAAAGGTAAAATCCAGGTTAGGCCTCTGTTTCCAGAACTAGGGTGATCTCATCTTATTAACTTGCTTGAACTAGTGTCCATGGAGCCAAGCCAAATACCTCCACAGTCACAGCGTGGCTTATCCACACCTGGAGAATTCCCAGTGCAGAACAGAAATTTACTTTTCTCCTTCTGGGATTTTGATAGCAAGCTTTAAACCCAAATCGCTACAGTATTCCTTCAGCATTAGGCTGGTTCTCAAGTAATTCATTCCCAGAAGTTGCAGAAGTGTAAAACGGCGGTAAACTCGGAAGAAAATTTTCCTTTGCTTAGAAAATGTAGTGTGAATTTAGAGTGCTTCCTCATTCACTAAGAAACACCACAAGATTAAAAGTATTCTGCTTGTAGATATTTTTTTTCACTTTGCTCTTAAAAGACAGGCAAGAAAAAGAATCATAAAGTAGAGACTGTTTCAAGCTCTGTGAAAACTACATAAAATAAATGGCTGGAGATTCACAAGAAGATGATAGGTTTCAGCAGTGTTGATGGTGTCTCATTTCACAGGACTGATTCTTTCTTAAGATTTTTCAGGCCATTGAGTCATCCCTGATTCCATCTCTAAAGCTTATACAGCAGGTCTTGGTCTCAAGTTACTTTATGTCCAGGTATATGATTGTGCGATCATGCTGTGGTCAATTCACATATTCCCTGCCTAGGCTATTTTATTTTGTTGAAAGAGAGCATCTGTGACAAAGAAATCTCTTCTTTTACATAATTTATTCAGGAAACTGAATTTAGAATGGTTGATCTTGAACTATGTGGGCATATGGTCTTTATCAAATTATTTGATTTACTGATTATCTTTGTGACTTGTGGAAAGATTGTTGAATAAATACGTCTAACCCTAAAGATATTTGACATACAGAACTCCCATACAAGTGTATGTAGTGATTGCTCTGTAGAGCAGATCAGAGTCTGTCAGTCACTTTTATCTGATCCCGTACCTGTCAAACAGACAGTGATAGTGTGTACCTGTATTGGCTTTTTAGCTTAACTACCTGAAATAAAAACTAATTTTTGCAGTTCATAGCTCTTGTTTCACTCAGAGTAGGCAAAGAAGGTGGCTACCCATCCTGATTTTTTGAAAATTTAAAGTCTGGTAAAACAGACCAAAGTAAATTCCCTTTCCACCAAGAAACCCAAGTGATCTTCTGTTAAAACTGTCATTTAACAAGAATGGTGAGTCAAATCTTGTAGCATTTTTTTTGTTCAGGAAGTTAACTGGAATGCAGAGCAAAAATACCTCGCCTTACCTAAAGGAAGCTAAAGCAAACACTGCTTCATGTAATTAAGCTCACAGATTTCCAGAAGGATGACATTTTAACAGAAGTCTATTTGTATATTTATGTACATGTTAAAGTGCAAGGGAGCGCTTAAAAGTTTATATTCTTTCATGACACCAGAGAATTATCTAGGTACTTCTATCTTCCATCGCTGTCTCCAATTCATCCAATTCAAAGCAGACGTGTTTTGTCTTTATTAGCTTTTAAACAAGACCAAACAAACTTTTTTCCATTGAAGAATAGAGAAATATGTTTTAATGGTCCAGATTTTTGCAAACAGAATAATTTTTATTTTCTAGTCAGTTTTTGGCTGTTTGAAATACTTCTATTCTGTTAGGTGTGGTATTTTAATTTTTTAATTTTGAGTGGAAAATTCAGGAGTGGGATTACCAATGACCATCTTGGGTTCAAGCAGTTATTAGCAAATCTTTCATACTACACAGATAAAATGAGGTATGGTGCTGCCCGAGGTGGGTGGCAGCTGGTGCATTTAAAAGCTCTATGCCAGATTACTCATCATGTTTGAATTTGCTGCTAGGAATAAATGTGTTGCCTGTTTCTAAAATAGATTATTTATAACCTTTTGAAAAGCTTTCTGACAGGATTTACAACAGATGGGTTTAGGAAACAAGATATTTATCCCTGTTTAGACCCTTTCTATATTTATTTCACTCATTAAATGAATTTTCCAGATGAGCAAGTTATAATTTTCTCATTTTTGCATTCTGCTGTATTTCTTATGTCAGTTGGGCAGGAGTGTAGCTGCTGAAAGAAGCACAATAGTTGGTAAAAGCCCAGAAGTTTCAGTAACACTGACATTCTTTTCAAAGGCAGTTGCTGTACTGCTTTGAGATGGAGGACCTTCAAATGGAAGATCTATGAAGATCTGTCTGATATCCCACTTACTTTTTTATTAATAATACAAAACCTCATTCAGATGACAGAGTACTGCAAATTAATTTCAACTAAGTCGGAGTGAAAATACAGTTCTTTTCATGTCGGTTGCATTGCAGTAAATCAAGTTTACTTAGTTTGTTGTCATGGGCTGTGGTTCATCTTCCCAAAAAGAAGAGTCTTGCAGCCAAATACCTGGATACTTCTGCCACCAGGATAGAAGTCAAGTGTTGAAATTAGCTAAGGGAGTAAAGGGAGACCAAGTTACAAAAACTTAACTTCCCTATCATGGTGGTGAAGAGACAAACACATAAGACACCTGCCATGAACTTTCCAAATTTCCTATTAATTAAATGCAGTCTATTGGCATTTAAGTGCAATGTGACTGCATGATGCATTTCAATCTGCACTGGGAAGTTTTCATGACATAAATCAGCCTGGCATGACTTAATAGTCTGTTAAAAGTGGTGCAGCATGAAAAAAAATGGAAAGGGCTGTATTTTATAGAAAGTGGTATTAGGTTTTGTGACTAGAAATTACATTGCTCAGATGATTCAGATTGGTGGGAAAGAATTCTCTTTATTCTTCTTCATTCTGACTCTTGCAGGGAAAGCCTATACAATGAATGCTTTTATTTTTATTACATTCATGAACATATCACCTTCACTTGAGACACTGAGGATTTATAAAATATTAGTAATGTGGACTGGTGTGTGACAGGAGAAATGAGATCATGCTTGGCGCTATGGTGCCATCTTTCAGTGGCAAAAATCTCAAATTTCTGTGAAAATGTGCTATCTTACCTGTCTGCTACCACTTACAGAAATTTTCAGGAGAGGGTAAGAATGACAGTGGACATTAGGATTTTTGAATTTGTTAAATGAAAGAATAAGACATCATTATTTTTTAAAAGGTCGGCAAATTGTTCAGATTTAAAGAGAAAAGGTTGCTGGAGAATGAAATTCAGGTTGCTTTGTATACCAGTAAGAGATTAAAATATGGAACTGACTTGTTATGATTTTTTGTAGCCTGTAAATGCCACTCTAAAAATCTTGAAGTCCATAGCATATCTACTTTGTCTAAAGTTCAGTTAATGAAGTGCAGGAAGTGATCAAGAGCCCCATTATTTAATTTTTTTTTTTATTGCTGAACTCTAGCTTGGGAAAATTTTAAGAAGTTTAATGTATAACTTCTATTTTTTAACTTTCAGAGTTTCTCAAAGCATGCTCAAATGAGTGGGAATTGTTTTCCTATTTTGGTGGTTTCTTAGTTCTGAGTATCTCCATAAGTCTTTGAATATTAGTCTATAAAAAAGGTCTGCTGATGTGTTGCTCTTCCCAAGCTTTTCCCTTCCTTTTAGTAAAAGGAGTAATTGGTTACTTTTCCTTCAAGAGGGACGTGGAAATCAATACATTAATCTATTCACTTTTCTCTTTACTTTCTTTGTGCTATTGCTGCCAGCCAATTTACAGCTTGGATATGATCTCAGCATTACTCCGCAGCAAAACTACTGTGTGCCCTATTCCTTGAATGTTAACACTGTCAGTCAGAATAAATAGTTATTTTTCTTCCTCTCCCTTATTTCTCTCTTCATTTAACAGTGTCCCAAATTGAGCAGAGTGTCTCCTCTCAGCTTTATTTATTCTCAAGGGTAAACAAACCAGGAATTTGTCACCTTTCCCACTATAGATGTAGCCTATGAGCCTATCCAGGCTCTTTACCCATCTCAGCATCTCCTTAGCTCTTCCCTTCAGCATGTGAATTCACGTCATTTTGAAGGAGGTAACCAGCTTACACTCATTATTTTGATGAAATCCTACTGTACCAGCAAGGGCTGTGCTTTTCCTTTTTAAACATATTACCAACAAACCATCCTGCTATCTCCCGTGAAAGAAAGAATCAAGGCATATTACATGTGGTTTTGTTGGCATGATTTGTTTTGTTTGGTAAACTCACAGAAGGTAGGAGTGGCACAAGCAATCCCCTAAAGGTACAGTTTACATAAGGAACCAGGCTCAAGTGTTAAGATTTTAGGAGAGCACATCTTTTCTGTGTGGTCTGAGCAAAAGGTATATCCTGAATCTCAGGCACTTGAGGATAAAGCAAAAAATTGCAAAGCATTGTCTAATGTAGAGAAAGTTCTGAGTAATGGAAGTTACTGGGCAGACAGAACCAGTGATCCTTTTCTTTATATACATTAAAAGTAAATTAAAAACTTTCTGGATGGGGTTTTCCAGCAGCATCTGTAAAGTTCAGGGGCTGCTTAGAAGAAATGATTGGACAAGGTATAATAAAATAGAGATTTATGACTAAATGAGAACAGGCTACAGTCTAATGCTGGGATGAAATTAAGACCGATATTTAAACTAAATATTTAAATGCTCTGTAAAACAAAGAGGAGGAGGAGGAGCCCAGGAAAAGTGCTGCTGCTGAAGTCAGAGCACTGGAAAATGGGATGGGGGAGTGGAAAGTAAATGTCTTTCTTTTTGGCTGTGTAGGAGGCAGACTTGAATTTTTTTTAATAAATATTCTTAGTGTATTTTTTTTAATTGACATTACTCCTAGGGAAGAATGAAGAACAAATCTTTTTTTCCACCATGCAGGTTTATCCCACTTCATTCTTTTGGGTCATTCAGGGATAAAAGAGAGATTCTATGTGTTGAAATATATAGGACAGTTAGCAGTTTTTATTTATTGATTCTCTACACTTCTTTCACCTCTTGCAAAGAAGGAAAAAATGCTTATGCTTCCATGCTTTAAGAGATTATCTGCTTCAGTGTTTCAGAGCAACTGAAGGATAAAAATGTTGTTATATGTGAAATTCAGAACCCGAATTTAAATTGAAAATTAGAACAATTAGTATGAAAGAAGGTTTAGCATTCTCAAATGATCAGTGTGCTCTTTTCACAATGTTGTGTTTACACATGGTTCATCTGAAAACAGCAACAAACCAAAACAAAAGGAGTTTCTCACTTTCCATGAGACAAGAGCAGTGGGAAGGACACTTACAGGAGAACTGGTCCTGGCAGTAATTCCCGCTGCTCTCTACCTCTTGCTCTGATTCTTCTTCCCCAGTGTTTCCTTTTGTTCAACCTGCCAAAAGTTCTCCCCACTTGTACCATGTGTTTCTGCTTTTGTGTATTTGACCTATGGTTGCAGGACACGTGAGAACTAATTTTGAAGCAGTATCAACGTTAAAGGTGGTATCCAAGCTATGGATTATCTGTGCTTGCCTAGTGTATGGGAAGCTGCTTTCCAGAAGTCTCCAAACCAAGCACCTGCTTTGCCACCTCCATCCATGTAATTTTAAAATAATATCATGGGTCTAGTGAAGATCTTCATGAATCACTTGTTATCTCCACAACCTACCCATTCTTCGTTTTTGTGACAGAAGTATTCACCTAAAGAAGAAATCACTAAAGACAGAGAACACTGTAAATAGACAAGCAAGAGTTAAAAAAAACTGAGCCAAAACAAAAAACATTCCCAAAATGAGATTTATGCATTTGTTTCAAAAGCTACTGCACTCATACAGCCTAGGGAATGGCAGAATAAGACAGGAAACTCATTTTCCAGGTAACTCAATTGTAACTCAAGTGCTAAAAAGTTACTGCCTTCCCTGTGTTTGAACACACCTAATCATTGGAGCACACCATAAGATTGAGATGTCTTTTCTCTTTAAAGAGAATTATTATCCTTAGCTTCCATTAGTTTATCCCTGATAAGAAAGATCTGAATTAGTAATAGGCCTAAGCTGTCATCGTCTCAGTCTTCTGTAATGGCTCCTGTGTCAGAGGCTACACCCTTGATTTATCATTAGTCACAGCTAATAGTGCACTAACAACTTTGTGTCCTAACAACCACACATCACTTTCAGTACCCGTTAAGAAGATCTGAACTTCTGAGGGAAGAACTGCTGAATCAGCCCAGGTTTCTAGAGTTTGACGCTGCACCTATTTTGTTTTCCTCTATTTACTCCAACAGCAATATTAGCCTTGCGAAAGATCTTTCAAAATTTCTAGACTTTTTTATCTGCACTTCTTGGCAGCTCATGCTAAACATTATTACCAGGTGTATAAATAGGATCTTATTATTTTGTATTTGTATCACAAAATCATCTAAAATTCCAGTATCTGCCAGACAAATTTAACCAATGACACACAAAGGTAGAGGATCATTATTTTCTTTAAAGAGTTCCTGTACTGCCTTCAATAGTCATCTAAGCTGGTATCAGGAACCAGCAAAGCAGAACTACATATAAGTAGTTCTATTCCATAGATGGTGTCAAGGGTTACCTCCTGTTTCAAAATATGTGTTACTTCACATGGAGCTCTGCGGGCTTCTCCTGCCCTCTGTGTAAATGTCTTAGAGGCAAGTCTTGATTTGTACTTTTAAGAGTGGAATTAAGTTTGATCTCTTAAAATATCCATGCGTATCAAAGGCAGCTGAGGGGGCCACATGAATATTGTCATTGCAGTAAGGATTTGAGAGGAGCACTGAGGTACTAGCTCCAAGTCTTTTGAGGGCTTTGCAAAAGAAGACTGTGATGTTAGTAGGGTTTCAAAAGTCAAAAAGCAGTTTGGGGAAGGCAACATTATCTTGTCACCCAGCTGAGTCTCTTAGCTCCAGACAGTACCAGGCGTAATGTTGATTGTTCAAATGAAATTAATTGATTGCTGCATATGTACAATGCTGAAAAAGGCTGTAGGTGGAAATCTTAGGTTGGTCTGCTGTCTCTTCTCTCTGGAAGCAGAACTAAGTATTACAGAATCTTGCTACTTTACCAGCCAGTGTAAAAGGCTTGTTCTACTTGTTCCTCAGAGCCTTTTCCCCTACCATTAGCTGAGCTTTGCTTAGAATATTTACAAGTCAGCATCTTTCCCCTTGCCCCTTTGAACCAGTCATAGAAATATATTGATGGATAATAAACAATTCCAGTTTAAAATGAAGCACTCATCTTTATCACTTTAACTTGCCTAAGTAATCTTCATGATGAATTTCATGTGCAGTTCACTATCAACTGAAATTAGTTGTAATTAAAGGTTGTCAAATCTGTAATTTAAGCCCTTGAAATTTATTACTGTCACTCATTTCCTGTAATACATTTTTTTTTCCAGTGGATTTGATTCGAAGTCCGTATAAGCCAATAGGAGAATTTCTACAAGCTTCAGTGAGGTTTGAATAAATTCTCATATTCCATGGTAGAATCATAGAATCATTTAGGTTTCAAAAGACCTTTAAGATATTTTAAATACTTCCAGGGATGGTGATTCCACAACCTCCCTGGGCAGCCTGCTCCAGTGCTGGACAATCTTTTTGGTGAAGAAATTTTTCCTAAAACCCAGTATAAACCTCCTCTAGCACCACTTGAGGCCAATTCCTCTTGTCCTATCATTCGTGACCTGGGAGCAGAACCCAACCCCCACCTGGCTACACCCTCTTGTCAGGGAGTTGTGGACAACAATAAGATCTCCCTCAAGCCTCCTTTTCTCCAGGCTGAGCCCTCCAGCTCCCTCAGCTGCTCCTCACCAGACTCGTGCTCCAGACCCTTCCCCAGCTCTGCTGCCCTTCTCTGGACACCCTCCAGCCCCTCAATGTCCTTCTTGGAGTGAGGAGCCCAAATCTGAACAAACACAGGATTGGAGGTGTGGGCTCAGCAGTGCCCAGCACAGGGGACAGTCACTGCCCTGGTCCTGCTGCCACACCATTGCTGATTCAGGCCAGGTGCCATTGGCCTTCTTGGCCACTTGGGCACAGCTGGCTCATGTTCAGCCACTGTCAACCAGCACCCCCAGGTCCTTTCCTGCTGGGCAGATTTCCAGCTACTCTTCCCCAAGCCTGTAGCACTGCCTGGGGTTGTTGTGACTCAAGTACAGTACCCAGCACTTGGCCTTGTTGAACATCATACAGTTTGCCTTAATTCATTGATCCAGGCTGTTGCAGTAGGAATACTAGAAAAAAACTTGCTACAAAATTTAATTAAAATCACCAATATAATGTATGAACCCAAGGGCACCTGCTCTGGGGAAGGTACCGTGAGCAAGTTATGATAATAAAATTCCCGTAGGATCATTGAATGCAATGTCAACTACAAATCACAAGATCATCTGAGAAAACTGTGTCACTGGGAAAAAATGTTGCTAGTACTTGATAAGGGATCAATGTACTTTTTTGCTATGAATTCACATTTTTATGTATTAAGATTCCCCTCCCCTTCTGAGTCTTGAGCCACATTTCTTATCAGATGACCAGAGTTCATCTACAAGGGATGAACTCTCTGTCTCAGTCAAGCTTCACTGCATCAGCAGCTTTATCAGCTCCTGTTGGCTCAGTGTAACCTTTAGTATTCAGCAGCAATACAAGGAAGAAATGCATGAAATCCATCCTATCAGATTAGAGATTCTGCTAACTATTAAGATTGGAGTAGAGTTGAGAAATCCGTTTGAAATAATATGCAGCAATTTTTTTTTTGTATTTTTTTTCTAAAGCTCTTTAACAATGGAGCAGGGGCTACCTTCATATACATTTATTAACAGCATAAAAGATACATTCAGTCATGCAAAAACCACCAACATCCTAAAAGAGTGCAGCAGGATGCAGTCTTCCCATTTTGAACAACATAACTAATGCTCACTACTGCTCATGCTTTTCTATCTCCATTTTAATTCCTGCAGTCGAATACTGTTCTGTGCTGTAAAAACAGTTCTGAACATGATGTGATTAACCTTAGGGTCCCCCCATCCCCTCATCTCAAAGCCCCCTCGTACATGGCCTGTGCTTTCTATTCATGTTCAACCATCTGATTTCCATATCATCTATTAGCATAACAGAGCTTTAGTGTGACATTGATTGAAGCCAGCGCTTGCTGAATGCAGTATCAAAGCATAATTTGCCAGAAATCAAATCTAATTTACTGTGTACTATTTAAATTTCTCAAAAAAAAAAAAAAAAAAGAAGTTTAGATAGAAGTATATTGGGTCTGTAATCTTAATTTTTCTTTTTTTCCCCATATTTTTGTCTAGTCTGCTGGAATCCAAGCAATATATTTCATTTTAGAGCCACCATCTTTGACTTTCAGATGTCAGTTAGGCAAGAGGTTTTCCACTCTGCTTCTTCCAATCCAGTTAATGTTACATCTGAAATAGTAAAAAGTAATAGTCTGATAGGCACAACACTCGGTTTGCTGCTTCATAAGTTTTTTCAACAGATCCTTCTAGTGATACTAATGTTTAGCTTGACTTAAGCATTAAAGTACCACATAACTTTAACAGCTGAAGCATATCAAGTCTGCTATTACTTCTCTAACTGTACCTTTTCAGAATGTTTTAGAAATTCACCTACTTTGAGAGCAGCAGTAATGGCTTGAATAAATTTTGCCGTGTTCCACTGAAGCTGCACTTTGAGCAAGTCATGATCTCATTTAACCCTTCTGCCAAATGGAAGTAATAATATTTATCTGTCCTTATAAACAGCATCCATATGTGAACATAATGAGCTCTCTTTTTAGGAAAATTGAAGAACCCAAGTGCTTATTCTGTCAAAGAAGCCTTGCTGTCTCTGAGCAGGGTCACACTGCATTCTCTGAGGATAATGACAGTCTTATTGTTTGAGTAGTTACATTTGACCAAGAATTACTCCTGCAATTATTAACTGCTACTTTCAGTTTTCAAGTTCAACTAGAAATTGACAGATAAAACTGATATGGCGAAAACACTGTTTAAGTGCTGTAAACAATGGTATTTTGATCAGAGGCTGTCTGTAAACAGAACTATAGCTGAATATGACAACAAACTATGACAAAATGAAGATTTCTTTCATTATAGAACCCCATCTTTGAATAAATTTTTTAAAATGCGTACAAAGTTTTATTTTTCAAAAATTATGGTGCTAAATAGTGCTTGATTTAATGTGAGTAAAAGCTCTGATTCATTTATTTTTATAGGGAATTTCTAATAATTATGGCTGCAGAGCAAAGCTAGAAAAGATATTGTTGCATAACTATACGTCACTGTTTGCTGGAGTCTTTAGAAATCTTGTCCTAGTAACTGTGAGGCCAAAGATCTGCTCATGTAGTATGTCAAATGGTGGAGAGGACTTGGTGTGTGGCAGGGAGAGAATGGAGCAATAGGGTCAGTCCATGTCTGAGCTACAGACTTATTTTCCTTGTCTGTTTGGGGCAAAAAAAAAAAAAAAGGAGGAAAGTGCTCTTAGGAAAGTGAAAGCTGTTGAAAATTAGGAATAGGTCAAAAACTGGAAACTAGGTAGAAACCAGGGTGTATATCTCTCATTGTTCCTTGACTACCAAATTACCTTAATTTGATCCTTGAAAGGTCTGCTACAGCAACAAATTAGTTGTGTTGTATCTGTTCAGAACTGTGAATTATTGATTTACAGTACAGACCTGTATGTGTGAGAGTGTTTGAGATGAACCTTTAAACTTGCCTACCTTGCATTTACTCTGTTACATGATTTGAAGGACAGGCTCATGGAAATGCCATGCCCTTCTTGCTTCTGTTGAGCTGTCTGAGAGCCCTGTCTGTGCACCCCCCACTGCACCAAGCAAACCTAAAAAGTAAATTAGGCATCCATCATGCTTAGGTTTGATCTATGGGATGGTCTCCTGACACCAGGTTTTTAGTCACTGTAGGAAGATTGTGGTCTTGAGGCCACCCATAACCCTGCAGAGACCGAGGAGTCAGGAGTGCATAGCTCCTGTCAAATGCAGGTATAGCACCTCAGGAGATTAGGGGGTTTCTTCTCTCTGCTGCGCCTGAGGTCACTGTTGGTTCTCTATTAATATCCTGGGCAATGAACTTCTATAGCTGAGCAGCAAACACTGGGCTGATTCAGTGACCTTCATGAAGCAGTGGTCAGAACTGTATAGGTACCTTAGTGTAAGGTGTGTCTATAGGAAGGTGTCTATAGGTGTCTTTCTGCTTCACAGCTTACAGCTCTTTTCCTCTTTCCCTTCCTGTACCACTGAACAATCACATGCACTGATTACCACACTGGCATTTCCTGGCACCTGTGGGGGTTGCATACAGATAAGCTGGGTAAAACAAGGTGAGGGAAACCCAAGTAACTCACTGCAGCTCAGCACCTGAGGAGTGGTATAGCATGAGCTCAGTTCCTAGAGTATGTATAGCAACACCTTATGGAAACGTCAAAGCACGTGGCTATAAACAGGCAGCAAGAGGACACCTCACCCGTAGTCCTGTCTGTTCATAAGATTGACACCTGCTAAGGTGGAGGAAGAGATGGACACTTCTCTGCAGTAAGGCCCAGACCTCTCTTTAGGATTGTGAGGCAGAAGAAAATACCCTCTACCTTCTAATCTGATTGTGATTCGTGTTTATTAAGCGCTTTACAGTTTGTGTTTTAAGAGTGCCAGCACTACTCAACTAATGCTCTTTAGACTCCTGATGATCTGTAAAGCCTTGCGAAGTACCTCATGAGATAACTGCAAAGTGTGTTTCAGGAAAATCAGGTCTGCTCATGTTTCTATGCAGTTAGCAGGTTTGTGTCTGTGCTGTCAGCAGGTGTAATCGGAAGCTGGGTCTTGATTGCTCTTTGTGCCTAATTAAATAGTTTGTAATTATAATGCTGAAAATACAGTTTTCTAAAACACTTAAATTCTGTTTACCTAAAAGCTTAGTGTTCCTAAACCATCCCTCTGCACAACCACAAAACCAGTAGTGGAACAGTAGAAAACGAGGGTGAGGTGAGGGGTATGGAGTTTTTTTTTTTTTTTTTTACTTTTTTCCCCCCTTCTTCAGCCTGCCCCAAGAGTTAGCTAGTCCTTTGATAAGAATATTTGGCGATGGTGCTTACATTTTTAAAATACGCAAAAGAGTATAAATCCAGTTTCAGTGAATTCCAGTGATGAACCAAGACTGGAGAGTTTTCGTGTCACCCACAGGAAAGTCATTTGCTTCACTGCTACATCATGCTCAACATGGTTACTGATTTTGAGCTTTTTATCTCAAATCCTCTAACACTTCTTCCCCACTCTTCTTTCTACTCATTAGCACCTTTTCTCTACCTTCACATTCCCACCAAGCATTGACTCTCTATTCTCCACCATTACCCCCCAGACAAGTCAAATTATTCCCCTCTCTTAGAAACTGTTCACTTCTGACTGTGCTTCCTGGTCCCCTATGACTGAACATTGTTAATGCCAGCTACTTGAAAACATAGCCAGTCCTTCTTCTTTCTTGTTTTGACTCCAGTCTCCTTTTTTCTTTTCCCCGTGTCTTCATTATCTCCTGAAATACCTATTTCTCCTTACTCACCACTCACCTCTGCCCACTAAGTCTTCAACTTTCGCTTCTCTCTAATCTTTAAACTAGCTGAAACCTGGATTTACCAAGTTTGTGTTCTTTTAGCAACCATTCTTTTTACACCAAGTCCTCCTCCCCAATCCATTCTTGACCACACTGCTTCTAAGAGGAGTGAGAGAGCTCTTGAACTTGTCATCCAGGCCTTTCTCTCCTTTCTAAACCATTTTTAAAAGTCCAGAGGGGGCAGATTGAGAAAGGGAGTCTGTTTATCCTAATTCATACCTTGCAATACACGAGAGCTCCAGCAGCTCTGTGAAGTGTGAGAGGATATGAGGGTGCTGATACCTCTCCAGAGCAAAGGTAGGATACATCCAGAGTCAGCAATATAAACACCTGACTCCTGCTCTTTAGCATTTAATGTCATCAGAATTGACTCTAGCATGTATGGTTGTAATGTTTCTTTCCTTTTTAAATTTTTTTTTAATAACTGGGGATGTCACATACATATATTGCTGCTATCTTTGTCGCTGTTGTTGTTTCTGTTTATATATTAATTCTGTCTATACTAATGAATGTTTCTGGTGTCATGTCCTCTGACATAAAACAAATCTCCATAATGTTGTCTCTTCCTTCAATATTCCCTACCTCTCCCTTGCAAAATATCCTAAACTTACACCATGGTTTTTCTTACCTTGTAGCTCCCCCACAGTTTGTGGTGAGACCACGAGACCAGATTGTAGCCCAGGGTCGAACTGTGACTTTTCCTTGTGAAACAAAAGGAAACCCCCAGCCAGCTGTTTTCTGGCAAAAAGAAGGAAGTCAGGTAAGTTGAAAGCACCCTGTAAGTCTTTCAAATCTTTCTAAATAGTTATATTGTTAAATTTTAAGGAAAATTATTTACATTATCTTTTACAGATTCCTTTAATCTTTCACAGAAATTATTCTTTTTAAACTACCACTGTTCTCTACTGAAATTCATGTTGCTTTTTTTTTTTTTTTTAATATTTTGAAGAACACAAAGGCCATTTAAGTTGTTGAAACTTGTGCTAGGCTCTCTATAGATGAGTAGAAAGCAACAGTGTATATCTTAAAGGCTTTTTGTTCTGAAGCCCCCAACAAGCAGGTGGGTGAGACAGGCACAGTAGATAAAAAAAGGTATGACTCAATTTTGAACTAATCAGAGCCAGTAATTACAGTTCACAACCTGTCTAGACATGATCAAGCAGAATGTATCCAGTAAGCTGATTTGCATTGGAGTTCTCTCATAGAGCATACAGATACAGTTTTGAACACACAGATGCTTTCTTCAGTAAAATTGTCTCAAGAAATTTCCAGATCTGGTTTTGGAAATATTGCCCTGATCATCTTTGAAGGCAAACTTCGTGAGGTAGCAATCGGCATTGCCGTCAGCCCATACTAACTTCTATAGCTTAGTATTTGAATATGATGCCACAACATTTCTTTACTGGAGGCATTGTGTGTACCAGCTCAGATAAAACATGAAATAAGAGCTGAACCACAGATCTCCTGCTCTGCCCCACCTGCTTCTGCTTCACCTTCTCAGGAGATCAGAAAACTGGTCCAGAATGACAGGACCAGGCTGACAGCATTTTGTGCTCTGCTGCCTTGGTGGCTTACAGAGACACAACACGATTACTTTATGGGTGTAAGCTTGTCTGAGTGTAATCTTAGCCTTCAGTGTGTATCTCTCAGCGTACTATTTAGAGAAATTTAGATCTAGCCTCCAATGATCACGTCCTGGAAAAGCACAGTATTGTGAGTCTCACTAAGGTGACAATTTTTCCAAGGGGAAAGTAGAATAGCATATTGAAATTAAAGTAGGAAGTACTGATGTGCTAGCACACATTTCAAACCCCTTCCTTGTAGAGCATTTTAATAACATGGTAATGTTTATATAAAGTGAGCTTATAGTGTCACACTTGAATCTAATAAAGTGGACATCCATCATGCTGTAATAAAGAGAAGAGCTTCTAATTAAAGTAGGACATCATTTTCAGGATTAAAGTCATTTAGCGTAATTGAAAAGTGTTAATACTCTATTTTATCCTCTTCCATTGGTATCACTTCAAGGGTAAAAACATTTTAAGGTGAAAATGCATCTTGTGTCTTTAATTGAATGTTATTACCTACTGATTGTACCGTGTTGAAGCTGCTTAATTACAAACCTGGAAAATTAATTACCATATTGAGAACCAGATCCCTGAGGGTTAGAATAGTCTTTTTTGGCAAATAAATGCAACATAAAAATTGATACTTGCATGGTTTATAATCAAACCTTGAAACATGGCTCAATGGGGTTTACAACATCCTCATGTTAATCTTAATTGATCATCAGTGAAGTAACACAGGTTGGGGTTGCCATCTCAGTGTATAACTTGCCAGATTTTGCCGTGAGGTGCCACAGAGTGAGTGAGTGAGTTTCCAGTGTATATCATCATAGCAATGGAGGGCCGTGTCTTTGCCAGATTACATGGCTTTTCACCAAAGGAGAATGATGATAAATTGTTGCTTGTCTCTACACTGCTGTTTCTGCTTTTAGGGGAGCTGTTTGCAGCACCACTTTCAGTGTTCAAAGTAATGTTATATAATAATGTTATCCCACTCCAGTAATTGTAGGGCATTTTTGCTTGTGAATTCATTTCTCGATCCTGTGTTTTTGAGCACGACCAGCTGGAAGGGAGGGGAGCTGTTCCCTCCTGAGTAATTTTTTGTGCCAGCTTGTGTGTAAACAGCTGGTCCTTTGTGCTTGGTGGCCTTTTCCCCAGAGCCCAACAGCCGCCCACCGATGACATGCGCGAGGACAGGGCCTGTGTAACCTTTAGACTCTGTGGATTAAATTCTTCCTTGAGATCAATTCAGTGGTACTGTATCAGGGATGGCTCTGGTCCCTCTGTTTGCAACCCAGCATGCCACCATTGTGCCCAGATGAGCAACCCGACAGCTAACTAAAACCAGTGAAATTGTGACAAGCATTTAAAAAGGGGTTGTACTGTAATTTAGGACAAGTTATACTTCACAGTTACCTGGTCTTTGAATGGAGGAGTTATGAGACTGGTGAACTCCTCCTGATGTGTGGAATATTCACTGGGACATGGTACATTTCCAGAAGATAGGTGCTGAAGATAAAAAGAAGGATTGATTCCCCTTTCTAATGCAGTGATAAAGAGGGTTCTGGACTATTTTTCTCTTAAGAATTAGGAGCTTAATCCTTGCATGTCTTTTACATTGTGCTTCTTTTTACTTTACATAATGAGTGATAAACGAAGTCAAGATCAGCCATGTCAAATTTCTCCTCTTTCTCATAATATTTACTGAAGTTTTCATAATCCCCATATCCAGTAGGTATCTGTGCCAGGCAGAAGTTACATGAAAGTTTCAAGGCAGTTCAGAAAACAGGGCAATTATTTGAGACCCAGTTATTTTAGTCCCATAGCCTAAAATTGTTTCAGAATTTTAACACTTTTTTTCCTATTGGATCTGACATGTTTACTAGGTGCATATTGATTTTGGAGGAAAAATTTGCTGTTACAAATTTCTTAAGCATTGCTATTGAAAGGCAGTAAGGGAAAAGCCTAGTGTGACGAGTAACCCAGTAGGTTAATATAACTATAAGGATACTTGGAATGTTGAATCTTATTTAAAGCATATCTCTTTCCTTTTGCTGCCAAAGCCATAGGGTAAAGGTGTGAGTTTCACTTCAAAGTATAATTCGCTTCTTATTTGAATTCTTACTTGTTTCTTAAGCAGTTTATTGTTTATCCGTTCCAAATAATTTTTGTAAACCATCAAGGTCTGCTTCAGAAAAAACAGATCAGCAGAAAATTCATTTAATACCCCACTCTACACTTTTAGATTTTATTGTCAGTCCATACAGACAAGCTTAAAAGTTAGTAGGGAGTCGTCATTAGAAAGCACAGCAGAGCTAGACAGAGCTGCAACAATGACTGAAAGCTTATCACAGCATGGTAACAGTGTTTCGGGGTATTCCTGATGCAAAAAACTGTATTTTTCATAGAGGCTTGTTTAGTTGACATAAAATCCAGACCCTATTTTACTGAAATTACTGTTGTTTAATTATTGTTCAAGCTGTTCTCCTTTCTGTCGCATTGGGCAATGCTGCTGACCTTTCTCTTCACATTGCCTTCCTTTTCCTGTTCTTATTCACAAGGGCTGTGCCAGAGGGTATAACTTTTTCCTTGAAAACACAGCTCTCACCACTAAAACCTTTTTGGGTCTGTAGTATTGATTCATTCAGTCCTTCATCATATGCAGTGACTACTAGAGCCATTCCAGTTATTATTATTGACGTCTCTCTTTTCTCCAATCCAGCCCAAAGGCAAAAACTAATCTCCCTGTTTTGTGCTAACTGATATCTTATCCTACATGAAATTATTTTTTTCTGTCTGATGATTCCCTCATCAGATTAATACCCTTTCTCTTCACCCTTCAGGCTCTATGCTGCATTTCTCCTTTGGTGTATCACAGTTTTAATTTGCTTTTACTTCTCCTTTAAACTCTCATGCTCTGCCAGCTTCTCCTACTTTATGACACGCTCCTATTTCCCTCCCAGCTTTACTTATGTGCCATGCTTTCACTTTCTCCTTTTCTCAGAACATGTTCACAGCCAAACAATAGTGCTCTGCTCCCTCAAGTCTCCAGGATTCAATGCTTTCTGCTAGTTTTCTAGTGTTTCCTGTAGTATTATGTCCTTCTGGTTTGATAGCCAAGTATATTATTACAATTACATTCAGAATGAAGACAAATGTGTCACAAATATGAATCGCTCAAGCGTGATTGTTGGGAAATGTCTCCTTGCCTATACCCCAGCCAGAACGCAGCACTGCGTGCAGTCAAAAGGCTGTTTCCATTTTAAAAGGTGAGTTGCCCAAGGCAGGGAAAGCAGCTCTATGTGTTCATAAAGTCAGAACCACACTTAACTTTTTCTCCTCGATTATTTATAGTACTTTTAATGAAAAATCGTTGTCTCTGTAGCTGAAGGAAAAGTGGTACTTTTGTGTTTTGAATTGATGTGAGATGAATTGTCTTTGCAGAACCTGCTCTTCCCAAACCAGCCTCTGCAGCCCAACAGCAGATATTCTGTGTCACCCACCGGGGACCTCACCATTACCAACATTCAGAGGTCTGATGCAGGCTACTACATTTGTCAAGCACTGACGGTTGCTGGAAGCATTTTAGCAAAGGCTCAGCTGGAGGTTACTGATGGTGAGCTGTTAGAAATTCCTATTGTTTTTTTCCTGTTAAAAGTCCTTTAAAAGCAGTGTAAATAAAGGTGTATGAGACCACATAAATCATACAAGTAAATGGACAATTTTCCAGAGGAAATAAAGTGAGAAAATATCTCTGTGTTTGTCTGTGGAGTAAAAAAGGCATTGAAGTCTTGTTTGCTGCTTGCTTTCTGGAGGTTTGTTAACAATGGAAAAAAGCGACAAACCAGCTTAGAATAAGTTTGGTGAGAAATGAAGCTGCTTGGTTTGCTAGAGCTAAGATAGGACTGAAAAAAAAAAAAAAAGGAGAATGATGAGGTTTGTGATTAAAGCAGTGAATTGGGGTGCAAAAAAATGTATTTCCATTGCCACCAGTCTTCAGTCCTCTCTTAGACAAGTAGGGGATGTGTCCTTAGCTCAATTAAATCAACAGTTGCTCTGAAGGTGGTGGAGTACTGTTAGGTTAGAATGCCTACAACATGTAGCCCTTTAGTCCCTCCATGAATAAGGCACCTACCTCAGAGCTGTGTTCTAAGAACACCTCAGTAGAGGTAGGTGTGAAAAAAGTCATGAAAATCCATGGGTAGAGAAGAGTTTTCAGGAAAGGAAAAGCACTACATAGTCTGTCTTGGTGCTTTTCATTTCAAATTTTTGGGTTTGAAATTCATCCTGCCTTGAGGTTTCCCATCTACAAACATGAATCTTTTTCATATGTCAGGAATCCTGTTGATATCCCTCTTCATCCTATTGTGGATAGAAGGCAGTTTGCATCCTTTAGTGTTAGTGAAGAAAACAAGAGAATTCCTCTTATACTCGGAGACTGTGGCATTCCCCAGCATCATTATTCCTTATCTTAACTGACACATTAAATATCTCCTGACAGACTTTGATGAATTTTTGCCATTAAAACTGTTGTTATATGCAGAGGTCTACTTTTACTGTTCCCTTAGAGACCTGCCTGCACCATGAAAGTTTGAAAAGATGTCTAATTTTGAATAATCTGCCTTTTCACAAGAGCATATTCATCACAAGTGACAGGTGGAGAGGTTCAGGCTCGTGTTATAGAGGTTTGAGCATTAATTTGATGCCTTTTCTTTGTTTTCTAAAAGCTGCCTATATTTTTATGACAAGGGGAAATAATTTCTGCCTTATCCTTGCATCTCTTCAAGCACATTGCTTTTCTGTAGTTTCTGGAGACTAAAGACTTGGCTTTGCTCTGCAATCTCTTTAAGTCCCTTCTCTCATGGTCTATGACAAAATGATTCATTTTCATTCAATTCAAATTGAAATGTAGATTAAAAGGTCACTTAAAAGGAATGGAAAGGCAGTATTTTTTAATATCTGTCCATAGTGCTGCCTGATTCAGGGCCATGACTGTGATTGGAATAAATAGAACACACAAACATTGGCTGGGAGGACATTGAGCTGTTAAATGGTCACACCTGCTGATGCTGCACAGATTTACAGCAACAGGCACTGAGTGGATCAAATCAGGTTCAAGGATGCTAGTGATGAGAAATTCTTCCTTTTGACAGCCAAGGGCTTTGGTCCATCTTTATCTATTTCTTGTGCAGGGAAAAAAAATAAATCCTAATTGATCGCTTTGGAATTTTCATTAGTTTGTTTAACAAGCCAAGGGAAAGTGTCCCTGCTGAAATGCAAGCTCATCTCCGGTTAATTCTGATTAAAGGCAGTGTGCATTGCACATTGCTCAAGAAAGCATTAGCTGGTGGCTCTGCTGCTCAAGGAGTGCAAGGCCTGCCTTCCTCAAATGCTTTCCAGAACCCACTGTCAGCATGATCATTATGAAATAATACAAGATTGCTTTATAGAAATACCATTTCATCCCGGAGTCAAAGGGCGGGTGAGGTCAGGAGAAAAGTGCCAAAACAACGGTGTGGAGCTGAGGTTATGTGAATAAATGTACCATTAGATCACAGATAGTTTTTTAATTGCTTTTAGTTAGGAAGTTAACCATAAATGTCAAAATAATCTGTTTTGGTTGATGCTGAGCAGAAGTTGTGGGAGATAATGATTTTTATCAGTAGGGAAATCTAATTTAATAGTTTTAAGAATATAATAAAAGATAAACACTGTGCGTGCTAGCTATATGCTTAAGCATTAGTGTTCTAGCTTTTGGCTGGTGATTTCAGTTTTACTTCCTAGCCCAGAATTTTTCTGTTTGGTTAATGATTTAATAATAGTGGCGAGCCATCTTTTTCATTTTGAACACATTTTTGTTTGATCCAGAGTAATTTAGATCCAATTGAAGTTCCAACACAGAATGAAAACATGTCATGTGCAGAAAAACAAGTGCTTAATTATACCATATATAGCAGTGTTTCAGTTGTTACATTTTTGCACTTACAAGTCTTTACTGGAAATATTTTTAACTCAAGTGTTCACATGAGAAGAGATTACTAGCTGTGATGAAATGTGCTGAGTTGAGTGATAATTTTGCTGATTATGGACTGTGCTAAGAGCCTTCAGCATATTTGAAATTCAAATCTTGTATTTTCTTGAAAGGCTATCATGTAATTCACTGTCTAACGCACATCTGGAAAAGCAAAATCATTTTAAAAATTGAACAATCTTAGCAATCCTTTCAAACCCAAGAAATGAATATGCAGCTCACAATCTTAAAATGACAGATCATGCAAATAAACCAAGTGCTTCCATCTCTGTCTCTGCTCAACATAAAAGGAGTAGTTTCCAATTAGTATTGTGTTAGTATTTGTCAATCATGCACAGAACGTTTCAGAGAAGATTTTAATTTCTCCTCAATAAGTATTAAAATTTATTAATAAATGTTTCACAGTTTGCTCGTCTGCAAATCTGGCCACCATGCCTCTTAGCCCTCATCCAACATATATTACATGTTTTTTAGCAAGTGTGACAGTTTCAAACAGGAGAAACCCAGAGCAACTTCACAGCTTCCTCTGAAGCTCTTCCGCCAAAAATAAAGACAGACGAGGGATTGGTCTCTGCTTTTCCACCTTTCAGAGAGCACCCTGCCCTCTCATGAGTGTTCACTATGTGAATTTCCTTACTTGTGTCTGATTTTACCATTAATTCACCAGGACAATTTTTTTGAAATTTTGATTTTGTAAGTGCCAAAGTAAAGACTTCATTTTGTCTTTCTCTTATTTAATTCCCATTGTAATTTTACCACAATCCCCCAAAATTTAAATATGGTTTCTGTTGATCCAAATTGCATTTTTAGTGAATCGACTGTTCATGAACAAATATAATTTGTTCTTTTCGTATAACCTGCTCCAAAATTAAGATGCATTTTAACACAAAAGGAATCTGTTAATTTTTCAGTTACCAGAATATACAGATATATGGATACTGGCAAATAGTTTCAACACCTTTTTTAAAATTAAATTAATTTTGAAATCAGCTTCTCTTTTACCATGCAAATATATTTGTAGGTACACAAAATGTTTTTGTGGAACAGATGTAGAAGTTTCCAGCTAGGAGAAAACTATGTAAATGAAAAAAAAGAGTAATTAAAATGTTTTAAAAGCAGCTAATAATCCCCACACTATTTTGTGGCTATTTTTCACTAGCCCTCTATTCTTCAGAATGCTTCTAATATATATATAATTTTAAACTCTGTCCAAGTTTTGGATCCTTACTAATGAGGACCTAAGTAGTAGGAATACAAGCACACACATGTTTTAGAGAAGATTTACAAGTCATAGTTGTGAGACGATACAGCCGTTCACAGATCAGTGGAAACCCTAAGTGTTCATTTAACCTTTAGCCTTAGTGTCATGGAAACCTGTAGTGGTCTTTCACCCATAACACCCTTGAAAATGAAGATTCCTTCTGGCCAGGAGGCTTTCAATTACACTATTGATCAGAGCTATTTAAAGGATTATGAGCTCCTCATTTGGGCTGTAATAAAAAAAACTAATTACATGCCAAAGAACAATATCTGTAATGCAGTAGGTTTTGAAAATGCTACATTGCTACACATATGAGACACTTAGATGAAGGAAATAACTGCAATGGAATAGCTAGCAACTTAAATAGTTATTTTTCCTTAATTTTTAGCTACCTAGAATACTGGGATTTGCTGTTTTACTTTAAATCTAAAGGTTAAATTGCATAGCTAAGTTTTAATTTGAATATACTGATGCTGCAGGTACCCTGATAGTACATGTGAGCTGAGATCAATTTTTATTTCGCCAAATGGCTGAACTGTGTAGTCGTAAGGAACCTTAATGAGATTAAAAATTTTGTATCAAGGTGAAAATGCATTACATTTTTCTTGTTATATAGTGTTTCCTGTCCTGTCTCTGGGTTCAGTGGGTGACATGTCAGAATTTCCAAAATAGCTTTCACATTTTGGTGTTGAGAAATAATCTGCATTGGCTTTCTATTTTCAGTTTCAAAATATGTATTGGCTTTCTATTTTCAGTTTCAATTTCAATGAATGTGATAAGCTCACACTCCAAGGTGTGATTCTGATAATATTAATGATTCTGTTCTTTCTTAGTCTTGTTAACAAAAAAAAGGTAGGTAGTATTTTTGTAACATTAAAATTTCATAAACAATTATTTTAGGCATAAAATGTACCATTAACATATCCCTGATATATTTTATTTATTAAATAGCATGATGAAAGCACTTTGCATATGTTGATGGTTCCAGAGGTTTGCATCTCAAACAGCTCAAGTACAACAGAAACCCTATTGCTTCATAATAATTTGTTTTCACTTCACGGTTAGTCAGATGTTGTGTATGGACTATAATAAACAGATTCTCAGCTAGAATAAATGATTCAAACTCAATTGACATCAGCAGAGGCAAGCTAACTTACACCAGTTTAGAAGTTAATCCTGACTGCTACAATATTTAATACCAATCACACAACTGTTCAGTTGTTTAGAGATTTAAAACAGCAGCAGTATGGCTGGTAAATGTATAAAAATACATTAAAAGAAAAAAGAGTTCTCAGTTCTGTTACACAGATTTTATGCAGGAGTCCCAGCCTTGTTTATATTCAAGTATTTCACATTCAATTGGTATAAGAACATTCTTTAGAAACAAAGGTTATGTTTTGTTGCTTAACAGATGGCTCAGAGAATAGGTTCAACAACAGAATTATTTAGGAAAAAATGGTCTTTCAAGAAAAATGAACATGAGCATTTTACCTCATCTTCAAGATATCCCACTGGTCATGGAATGAGGGTTATACACAGCTATGCACTTGCTCACTGGTTGCAGAGTCCTTTAATCAGTATTGCAGGCATGCAAATGTAAATTATCAGGGAAAAAATTAGGAGTTCGTGCCTTTAAAAGGTGATGAAATGATTTGATAAGTAAGCTGTTAAATGGTGTGATTGAGTTTGAGCTTTTCTCTGCTGGAAAGAGCGGTACAGTCATTTAGATCACTCAGATTATGAAAATGTTTTGTATAACTCTTAGGTATTTTTACTGATTAAAACTTGCAAGTAGAGTGGGAATGGGTGATGTGGTTGGTACCCAGGCTAGAACAGCTATAGTGTTTCACTTTTAACTCAACAGAATTTCTTTTTTAGACTATATATTGGGTAAGCAATTAAGCACATTTTGATGTGACATCAAAGGTGTGCTTTGAGTGCTTTCCCAAATTGGAAGAAAAGAGCGATGCACTTCAATTGTTTCTGAATCAAGGTCTTAATTTTCATCCTGTGTTAAGCAAACGAGTCTGATGATCTTCGCTAACAGATATTTTTCTATCTACATGTTATCTCACAGTTGTGAAATAAAACTCTTACCTAAAATGCTTTTCATGTAAGCCAGCTAATTGTTAACCTCTATCTGTGGCTCCTTCAAAAATAATGTTTTTAGCCTCTTAGAGGCTGACTTCAAGCAGCCTCTCGAAACTGGTCCTCTGTGGCAGAATAGGGCTCACAGCAGCAGCAGAGGATGTTAAAGGTGTGGATGCCAATGCCTGTGCCACTGTTCAGTCCTGACAGATCGGCCTCCGCCCATCATCCTCCAGGGCCCCATCAACCAGACCCTGGCAGTGGATGGCACAGCTCTGCTCAAGTGCAAGGCCACCGGCGACCCCCTCCCTGTCATCAGCTGGCTAAAGGAGGGATTCACCTTCCTGGGCCGAGACCCTCGGACATCCATACAGGACCAGGGGACGCTCCAGATCAAAGCGCTGCGGGTGAGTACTGGCAGCACAGCGAGCGTGAGGGGTTCTGCAGGGCCAGTTTGGAGCTCTTGGTGTGTGCCTCAGGCAGCCCTGCTGCCTTCTGGTTGTCTTCAAAATTAACTTGTCATTTTTACTTTACAATTCTCACCAAGTCATTATCCATTCTTTGATATTGTGTAAGAAAGGGCAGGGGAAAGAAGAGCAAAACTGACTTCAGATATTTCTAGGAGAATTCCCTAAAAACAGAACTGATATTTAAAATCTTACAGATGCTGCAATAGAAGACATGAGTTGGGGGTAGATAGAAGTATACAAGGACAGTCCCTCCTTATCTTTTCAGTTGGTCTTACCCTGAAGCCATTGGCCTCTCTGCCAAAACTTAGAGCAGTTCCTTGGCAACACCTGATCATAATTTTCCAAGTACTTGTGCTAGCACATGATCTGGAGCTCATCAGGGTTTGACCATGTGCTTTCTCCATCAACAACTCGTCAGTCCTGAGCTGGCTGATTTGTTCCAGTGTTATGCTTCCTGGAAATGTTCCACCAGGCTGCAAACGGGAAAAGACAATACTGTAGCATACATGCAGTCATATGCAGAGAGATTTTTATTAAAAATTAAATACCTATGGTAATAGTTACGTTTTTACACACAAGATAATGCAATATCCTATAATACTCCAAATAGGATAATGTCATATGTTGTCGATAAATTTTGCATCACTAATTTCTTTTTTGGCTTTAATTTTTCCCTGTTCAAAGATGAACACGTGTATTTGTTTGTGTGTATTTGGACAAGCATGCATATGGAAAAATAGTAAGTTATATGTACTTATTTGTCAAGAACTTGAAGCTAATTTCAGAAACCATTTAATTTAGTCAGCAGAAATGTCTGCACTTAATTTTGCCATCCAAAGAAATGTCAATAAACATAGTACTAATGACAAGACATGAAGAGAAGTTTTGTTTTCTGATACCATCTCATCAATGATCATAGATGAATTGTGAACTTCCTTGGAACGAAATGGAATTTATTAAAAAATTTATGCTAGCTTTCCTTGAGTAAACAATTTATCCTTCCTCCCTGGGCTGAAGGCAGGTTTAGGCCATGAAGGTTAATGCATTTTTCCTGTAGAGCCGGATTAAAGAGTGCGCTTGAATAGTCAAGATTCCCCAGTAGTGTTAGAAAGCAGCAATTAAAGGTGGAAGCTTAGTGATTTCAAACAAACTTTCAGGCATTGATGATGGGCTTCTGTGGAGTGTCCATGAGGCAGAAACTCTTGGGATACCTGTCTGCATGCTGCTATGCAAACAATGAAATTGGTTCTGAATCGTGCCAGCGCATTAATCTCACCGTTAAAGGCTGTGTCTGTAAACCAAAGGCAAAAAAAAATTGCTTGCAAGAGGAGAAGAAAACAGTATTAGTAGTGAGTGTGGTTCTGAAAGACACGAGGCTCTTATTGATCCTTAAGTGGCTCATTCACTGGTAACCAATTTTCCTTAAAGGCTCAGAAAGGCATTTTTGAGAAACACTTCTACAGCAGTAATGTGCACTGTTTGTTTGACTCCAATTTAAGAACAGAATCATAAACACCAGTTTTCTCATGTGCCTTGCAAATTTTATGAGTTAAATATGGATTTAAATGAGGAATGTTTAACTTTTCTCTCAGGTCTACCTAAACAAGGACTAGCACCACTTCCTAAAGGAAAAAAGAGCCACAAAAATGTCCAAGTATGCTTATATACCCAAGTTCAAAATAAATTAGTAATTGTCACCCACATGTCCTCTGTCTTCTGGCTGAGGGTGGATTTAGATTAGGTATCAGGAAGAAATCTTTACTGTGAGGGTGGTGAGGCACTGGAACAGGGTTCCCCATCCCTGTTTAAGGCCAGGTTGGATGGAACTTTGAGCAACCAGGTTTAGTTGGCTGGAACTTTGAGCAGCCATGGCAGGGGGTTGGAATGAGAGGATCCTTAAGTTCCCTTCCAACACAAACCATTCTCTGATCCTTTTCTACTATTTCTGTTACAGCACAATCAAATGATTCATGAGCCTGCAACAGTCACAAAGCATGAACATAGTCATAACATGAACACTGAGATTTTTCTGATGAGCCAATGTCTCAGTTGCCCCGAGGAAGACAACTAAAAACTCACATATGTCACTCACTCAGTACCCCTTCAGACAGGTCAGCATTGATGGAAAACTTCCTTCTGCTCTGTAGAAATTCACCACAGCAGGATTAGACACCTGCTTTAACTAAGGAACAAAACTTTATTTTTCTGAATAGTAAAGATTTTTCCATTCACCTCCCCGTTGTTTTTTTTTTCCATAGCACAAAAAAAGTATGCATAATTGAATTACCAACAGACTAAATCGGTATCTAATTCATCCACAGCCTGGAAGTTAGATAATTTGCCATGACTTGCAAGAATTCTGCAGTGTATCTCCAGCTTGCTTTGTATGTTGTTTGCCTTCTGCAAGTTACTCTGTTGTGTACACCACATACCTCACTGAGTATGCCATACACCATCTGTCACAGTAGTACACAAATGAAGTTGAGAACCATAGCCTTGAGAAATATTCCCCATTATCACATAATGAAGAATTATATATTTAATAAAATCTCAGAGGACGCAAAATAAAACACTGATTCAAAATGCTATAAGGCTCTCTCCTCTGGAAAATCTCTCCTTTCAAGAGTCTTTCTCATTTCATTAGCAGCACTGCTATATTTTGAGTCTTTGAGCCATTGTCAGAGGGGTTTTCATTATTTCTTGTATTTCACACAAAAAAAAATCTCCTGAAATGCAAGTTATGCTCATTTAGAAAATTGAGCTGGCATTAATGAGTTGCTTCCTCCCTTAAGAATCGTACACTGCAGTCTCAGTGTATCTGAAGGAAAATAGCAACAAAATTCGTACATGACAAAGCTAAAAATCAATTAAAGTCTATATCAACAAGTAATCTGAAGAACAGCTTGCTTTTTTGCCTTGACATTCCTCTTGAAGAGTGACGTATAAGGACATATGCTATAGTGCCAATCTGCATTTAACAGAAAACTCATTACAATTCCTTAAAGTCCAATAAAGCTTCTTGAATGCAGTTCTCTTTCCATCAGGTCATGTGATGGTGAATAAAATTCTTCTTAATCACTAGAGTCAGCACTCTCCCTCTTCTGCTTCCACCTCCAGATTACCATGTTTTATGTGTAGTGGAAGGAGAGCTCCTCCGTATATTTTGTGATTTGTAAAGTTACCATTTTCCATCCATCACTGTAGTCTTCCCTAGTTCCTGACTCAGAAATCTTTATTTTAAATTTAAATAGGGAATAGGAAGAGACTTGGCAAATTTGCTAGTAAAACAGTTTATACAGGAGTGAGATTAATATTGGCAATCTAATTCAAAGCAGTTTCCCCAAATAAATTTAAAATATTTGAATGGACAAGGGAATCACAATAGTTTTATACAAATGCGGGTTTTTTTGCTACCAAAGGGCCTTGCAAGCCTAAACTAAAATCCCATGTGAAATGGAAGAAAGGTAAGGATGGTGTAGGAGCTAATTTAGTGCTGCTCTTTAGAAATTGCTTGGAGGACTGTCTGTGCAGAGAGAACCACTGTTAAGTTTCAGCAGCATTTGTATGTGGGATGTATAGAAATTACTTCATCTGTCGTAGGAGTCTAAGATGATGTAACATCCTTCCTGGCACTGGAAACTGGACCTCTGGGTCATCATGGGATAATGAATGCTGAGATTTTACCATCTAAGAGATTAATTGTTATTAAGTTACCTGATTTCACCTGCAGTTGTTGTAACCAATGCAAACACTGACACTGTCAAGAGCATCCATTCTGGAGCATTTAAAGTACCATTAACAATGTGAAAATTAGAATTAGTAAAGTATTAGAAGCAAATAATCTTATTATAGTTCTCTAAAAGCAAGCCACCATTAAATGATTGCTTGAAAATATCTGGTGCCTTCTAGTCTGGTGTAAAATGTAGGCTAAGTCCTTCTTAGCAAGGAACATTTAGAAAAAGAAAATGAGAGTAAACTTAGCTGTTTCTAAAAGGTTGTTAAAGCTGCCCTTATGCCCTTTTTCTGTCCAGCTGTCTGATACCGGGACTTACACTTGTGTTGCTACAAGTTCCAGTGGGGAGACCTCCTGGAGTGCTGTGCTGGAGGTGACAGGTAAGCAATGCCCAGGCATGTGTTCCACTTGGCACATGAGGAAAGTGTAGACCACATGACAGCAGTCTGAGTCAAATCATCTGTTGTAGAACTTCTGGGCTTGACACGGAGAAGTTCTGGGTGAGAAGGCTGTGTTCCTTCACACACCTTGCATTTCATTGCTATTGTCTTATAATGCCCATTGAAATCACAACAGATCTCATGTTTGTGTCCAGTGACAGCAGCATGCCTTAATTCTTATGACAGGAGTATTAATAAAATGAGGATTTATCCAGTAATTGGCTTGCACAAGAAATGTTCAAAGTGCTCTCTGTGAGTACTGCAGTCGATTTGGATACAGGAACTTTCTCAGCAACGGAGTTTTTGGTATTTTATGTACCTTTCAGCAAGCTGGGCTTTTTTGTTATTCTTTCTTTTCGGTTTTTTTTTGGTTTTGGGGTTTGTTTTATTTATAAATAAATATAAAGTTTTGCTGCTTTTTTTCTTTCATGATGTACTTAAAGAATGATAGCTCTTCATCCAAAATCATGTGGTAGTAATGCAATTGTTGACTTAGTTCTTTATAGATTAAGAACATCCATTATGCTGCTTTTGCAGATGTTTGCCATGTTTTTCATTTTAATCTTCTACTTTGATCAAATTATATAACCAAGGATAAAAAGTAATTGTTTTGTATTTGCCCTTCACAGAATCTGGTGGAGCAACAGTCAGTAAAAATTATGATATAAATGACCTCCCTGGGCCACCATCCAAACCTCAGGTCACTGATGTTACTAAGAACAGTGTCACCCTGTCCTGGCAGCCAGGGACCCCTGGAAGCCTACCAGCTAGTGCATATATCATTGAGGCTTTTAGGTATGTGAGTTATACCACTTTTAAGCTCCTTTCTTTCTAATTTTGCTTAAACCCTGGTACCAGGGTTTTGTGGTGTTCTTTTGGACTCTACACGCATCATTAAAAACTCATTAAATGACTCAACTCCATAGAAGGCATTGATTCATATTCTTTACATTGATTTTTTTGTAATTTATCACTTCTTTCGAAGTGATTAATTGGAGGACATCTAACTATTTCTTCAGGTCAACAGGAATATAACAGAACAATGCAGTAATTATTTGTTACTTTTCCCTTAACATTGATGATCAGTGAGAGTCTCCTGTGGGAATGCTGCAAGTTCTTGGCTATCATAGTACAGATAATATGAGAATAAATGGGTAATCCTGAAACCTCTTTGCAAACTTTGATTCCTGCTCTTGTTAAAGCAGTACCTATTAAGGAGTCAAAGTGCTTTAAATTTCTATTTTTTAGTGTTTTAGATAGATGAAAACTTCTAACTTAAAACACCAGTGTTGATAATTAGGATTTTATCCTGCAGCCTGAGGCTGAAAATAATCCAGGTGCTCCCCTCCACATAGCAGCAATTACTGTGTGGTACAAAAGAACTCCTAGGCTCCAATTCAGCAAGTTTGAGCATGGGCCATATTCTGACATGTATCTCTAGAACACATTTTGGCTTAAAAATCTTCACCTTCTTAAATGTGTTCTTTAATCCAGATATTAAAAAAATGTCAAATACTTCAGTTCATCTCTAAGTTAAAATTCATGCACCAATTTGTCAAAATCATATGCATGCAAATTTTAGCTCAAATGCTATGTTATATGTAAAGAACAGTACTGTATTTGCAGTTTGTTGGTTTTGTTCTAGAACTTACTGTTTATGCATTGCATGAATGAAGCGATTCAAGCAACATAAACCTTCCATTTCTTTTTTGTTTTAATATATTTAAAGATTTTTTTTATCAATGCTGTACAACAAAGCACAGTAAAATAAAATTTTCTCTTTAAACTTTTCTGATGTTTCTCCCTAGATAAGCTTTAATGGCATCCCATCAATAAGTTTTACAAAAGCCAGACATTTTCATTAAAAGCTGTTTTAACAATCACATTTGAAATCTTTTCATATAGCGGATTGTATCTAATTATAATAATGTTGAATTGAAAATGTAGTGACAGAAAAAATATTCACATACTTTCCTCCATTTCAAAGCATGTTTTCAAAAATTTTTAACTTTGAGTATGAATTTAGTTTGAGAATACTTTTCTTCCAATGACAGTTTATTGACATAGTTTACTTAGCAGCATAGAAAATTATCTTTTAAGAGAACTTTCCTTTCTAAGGCTTTTGTTCAAGAGTAGCCTATTTATCATTCAAATTTACTTTATGGCTTTCTACCATTTCCTTTTGCAGGTATTTATTTTAGAGAAATAGCAAAAAGTTTTACTTCTGTTGCAAAGAGAAATACTTTTGACAGCTGCATTACGTTTTTTAGCGCATCTTGATGAGTTAACTAAAACAAACATTTTTAATTTCACCCTGCATTTTTCTGTACTTAGAGTCGATCCAGGATTACAAAATAGGTCCTTTCACTTCTTTATTTTTCTCCTGTATTAGTTTATAATCTTCCACACTCTTCTCGTTGCAGTCAGTCTGTGAGCAACAGCTGGCAGACGGTGGCCAACCACGTGAAGAGCACCCTGTACACTGTGAGAGGCCTGCGCCCCAACACCATCTACCTGTTCATGGTCAGAGCCATCAACTCACAGGGCCTGAGCGACCCCAGCCCGATGTCAGATCCTGTCCGAACTCAAGGTGAGGGGGAGTTCTAAGGCTTATGTGCTTGAGCTAAAACAGAAGGAAGGAACTGAGGGTTGACTGATAGGTCGGTCTGGCCGTTTGGCTTTAGTGCACTCACTGAAGGAATCATTATTTGAACTTAACCAATAAAAATGAAAGTAGTCCAATGTTTGCTGCACCAGTCTGGGGCTTAGGAGAGAAAGGTTATGTCCTTAATCCTTTGTACAGTGTAGACCTTTTGGTTTGCAGTTCACTTAGACTCGATTTGCTCCTGGTTTCTATTGAAAGCAATGTGAGTTAGCCAAGCTTTTCTGAAAAGCACTCTGAATACCCTCCTCTCCTCAGTATCTTTTGTCTTCTTGTCCATTCTTCCTCTCCATTAGTGTAGTAGGGATATACTATGATAACAAGTGTTTATAACAGGGAGACACCCTGTTTAGAATTAGTTTTAATCAAAAGAAATGCACAACATATCCATAGTGTGTTGATTAATCTGAGCCAGCATTTAGGCAGAGAATTCATGTAAATTAAGACATCTGCATGCTAAGAATATATAGAAGTTATTCTGGGAAAGGTATAGGCTTCTATTTATATACACCTCCGTTTCTGAATTCTTTGTATTAATCCATTGCATAAACCAAGAGGGAAGGCTGAAGTGAAATGCCTTATTTGTAGGGTGGTGATAGGTTTGGTAGCTGTGATCCTGCATTGCTACTGAATCAGCTTTTGCATCAAGGTCTAACTGAACATAACTGCCACAAACAGATTTCCCTTCACAGCATGGATTTTTTTTGGCTTTGACAAGACATTGCTTGAATACCTAATTCAAGAGCGTAGTTCTGTGTTAAACATGTCGCAATACAGGAATTCATAATTCTTTGGAATCACAATTTTTTGAATGCAAAGTAATAGCTCCTGTCACAGTTAATTAAATCCTCTGTCTCTGTTTATTCTTATTCAGAGACTTCTGTCTCGGAAGGTCTAAAGGTGCTGATGGAGAGCACATCCTGAGTCAGTCTCCAGCATGTGTGTTGGAAGTTGTTTGGGTCCTTTGCTGGATGGAAAGAGATAAACAAGAGTAGGGTGGTATTTCATTATCACATAACCATGCAGTCTCCCTCATCCCAGCCTAGTCCTGAATAAATCTGTCCTGAATAGTTATACCCTCAAAATAGTAATCATGGCTGGAAAAGGAAAAACAGAGCTGCTTTCTCAAAAGCTGGAGGAGTGAGTTGTGCAGGATTTCATGGTCTGACTAGCCATGGAGTATCACAAGTTTCCTTCTTTCTTATTTTCCCATTATTATAGGGTGACTCAGGCTTTTCATTGCAACAGCCTTTTAGTCTGCATAACTTATCACCTAGCTAAAAAAAACAACTTTGTTTGGCATTTGCGTGTCAAGTATAGACTTTTTATCTGACATACTGACAAGCAATTTGATTTCAGTAAAAACATGTCTTTTAATTAGCTACAGCATGTGTTGCAGCTTCCATTTCCAGAAGCTGTTTAGCAGTCAAGCACACTGAGACATGTACAGGATTTATAGCATCTTTGCAAGCCTGCAGTTTAATAGAATTAAATCATAAAATCAATTGAAAATTAACATAATGTTTTGATGTGATTTCTAATTATGCCTGAATTCAATCCAGGCTCACAGAAGAAACTGACATACAGTGGAAAGCCTATTCACAGTGGCCATGGAGAAATAACAAAGCAGCTATAGCAGTGCTATATAATAATAATTTGCAACAGGTGTCTATGGTAGCTTTAATAGCTGAACATGTAATGTCCTGGTATTCAGTATAGAAAATACAAGTAATAAGATTTCATGTAAATTTTCACCAGTGAACTGCAAGTAGATAATCAGTCACTTTCAAGAGGTTACCTAATATGACTTTTGTGAAATAAGGACAGAGAAATCAGTAACTAGTCTAAGGAAGGGCTTGATTTCTTGTTGAATTATTAATATATGAAACCATACATTAAAAAAATACTTTCAAAAAACTGTATATATGCCTACCTCTGAAATTTAAATTAATAGCAAATGAAAGTATATTCACTGAAAGCTGATAAAAGAGGGTTAGAGAAAATATCTAGCCAATTTAATTGTAATCAGGATGTACCTTCTTGAACCAGTTTTGTTTGAGTCATGATTCTATTATTCCAATACTTAATCATACCCTTAGAGACAGATCAACTGCTTTTCCACCAGGAGCCTCCTAGTAATGTGAAAATGACATCACACATGCATATGTTTTCAAGTGTACATACCAGAAAACCGAATTCCACGTGTGTATCTTGGCATTTATTTCTTACTGTTATTAGTCCATGTTATTCTGTTACTTCTTGACATATGTCCCATTAAAATGATGAAATGCTGTTCCTACAAACTACTGTGTGGAAATGTCTTTTCCTCTGAGGGAATACAGGTACTTTGTGGGTTGTATACCGCAGAATGACTTAACCTAAAATGTAGCCATGGATAACTGTAGGTTTATTGTACCAAGGATCATAGCTTTTTGTGGATAGAAGCATAAAGGATCATCCTCTAGACCAGTCTGAGATGCAGTTTTATTTTATAATATCTCTGTTTCTCAGCTGCTTCAAATAAACATAATCTGCTAGACAAGCACCTTCACTGACCCTCATATTTGGATTATATTCCCTTTGGAGATCCATGGAGCCATTTTAATTTGGATACCAATAGAGGCCTGTGGCAATATTGTTTATTAGTGACTCTGAGCCCATAAAAATCCAGAATTATGAATGCGAATTATTGATCATCAAAAACTACTTACTTTCAAGATCTGGAGACATGTGACTAAAACTCAGTTGATGTATTGAAATGTTTCATTCTTAAGACAACTATTATTTCTTTTAAATAGCTTTTAGAAGATAAAAAGAAATCACATGATGCTGATCCAAAAAATGAGGAACTGTCTTTGACTATTGAATCCCAAGGGAAAACCAAGCAGAATTCAGAGATGCCTGGACAGGCATGACCATAATTTATCAGGCCTTTTTGAATATCTCTATAATCGGATTCTGACTAGAAGAAACAATTCCCCCACACGCTTTGAAGGGCACATAATCTTGAAGAGAAAATTTTTGTGGTAGATTGGTTTTGCTGGCCTTTTACTAGATGAGAATCAGTTTGGCTTCCTAAATTAAATCTTTTTTTTTTTCATGTTTGCACTAGATTTCATTAGCTATGTCTGTAAAGGGAAAATTTGCTTTGCAGAGGAAAATGCTATTTTTAGTCTTTGGATTCTTGTGTGCATGGCATGTGGGGAGAGGAAGCTTAGTGAAAGTTTGGAAACATATAATGACTTAATGTCATGTGTGCTCTAAAAAAATAAAAAAACACTGTTCATTTTCTTCAATTATGCTAACCAATTTGGTTCCAGACATCTGGGCAGCATTATTATTACCTGAGTACTTTGGAACTAGTGAACACTGCATTGCTCTCATCACTTACCAGAGCTGAGAAAACTTTGCCATCTAGTCAGAATACTCCTTTAAACATATTTATACTTCATTATTTCCTAAGTGGCTAGAGGTGAATGGTTTGTTTGCATTATTTGATATTCATTTGTGTTTAAATGTTAGTGCTGTATTTTTGTAAAATATAAAGGATGTTCAAATCAAGTCATTAGGCTACTCAGTAATTTTTATTGATGCCATATATAGCTCTTCTCATTAAAGTAATGCTTTCATGTGTGTGCCTGGCAGATATCAGCCCCCCAGCACAAGGTGTGGATCACAGGCAAGTCCAGAAAGAGCTGGGAGATGTCATTGTGCGGCTGCATAATCCTGTTGTGCTGACACCCACGACAGTGCAAGTCACATGGACGGTAAAGCTTCTGCTCTTGTTACCTTAACAGTACTTTCAGTCTGCCTATTTTGCCTATCTATCCCTTTAGTGTTTACCACCCAGAAAAGATCCAGTCCTGACCCCAATGTGAGTGCTCTGACAATCTAACATACAGCAGTGTGTGTGTGTGTGTGTATACATATATACATATATATATATATATGTATATATGGCAATGAAATAGCCATTTTATCATCTCTTTCCAGTCAGGCAGGTTCCATGGCTTCAGTCTTCTGCTCAAAGCAAGTTAGTTGTCTGGCTATAAAAATATTATAAAGGATATGCTTAAAGGATAATTGATCTGTGGATTCATTACAGTGCATGTCAAAAAATAATCAAAGTTAAACATCAACAAGAAATTGCTGTATGAAGAAGTACTTTCTGCTTCAAATCATAGTGACCTCTGACAATACCCTATTATTTAGTGACCCAAAAATCAAAGATATCTTTCCTATAGGGCACTTGTAATGAAGTCAGAAGCACGTGGTGCTAGTGCCTGATGCACTGTGTATCATCTGGTTTTCCAGCACAAGCCTTACCCACAATGAGTGGATATCCTTTCATTAGAGAAGACCAGAGTCTTTTGGGCAGTGCTTAACAACATTTCTATTTGAGGGGTCAAACTACTGGGTAGAATTTCTAATATAGTGTTTGGCTTTCAAATTGCTCTGTTTCCCTTCCTGAGGCTTGATGGAAAGGATTTGTAAGGTTTGAAGAGAATTCTCTGCACGCCAGAAAACAGTGCTTTGCTCTTGGGGCATCTGCCCAGAGGAAGGAGAGCCACGAGTGGAAGAGTGAGAGAAAAACTGCCCTGCACAGCACCAAAAACAGTTGTATTCGATAGGATGAATTCTGCTAAGGGGGCATTCACAATGCTCAGGGTTTTTCTTCTGCACGTCATATTGCTAAGAGCTTAATGTGTGCAGGGGATTACACAAGAGGAGATAAGAAGTGTGGTGATAGATGGTGTATTATAAGGATTACTGTTGTTTTTGCACAACTCAGCCGTATTTATAGGGGCTTATGAACCATCCATGTTCTGACAGATTTCAGTGGTCAGGGTACAGATTGGAATAAATAGAGAAACCCACGAATTTGTCTTTCATGGAAGATTATTTAGATTATGTGTCACTGCATTTTGCCATTGATTATGTCAACATGCAGCTTGGTTTTCTTAAAATGCTGCATGTTTCAGCTACAATACCTCCAGAACAGGCTGACTGATCTTTGTGGCGAACCCTTTTGCCCAAGCAGATGGATGGATCAGTAGTTCAGAAACTTTGGATGTCAGCAGAGAGTAATCGTAAACCTGTATCACAGCCATGTGGTGCTCCTCCTAGTCCTTTCTTAGGTCTGACAGCTATCAGAAACACAGATTCACAGGCTGGCCCTTGCTTTAACATATACTGCAAAAGGCAGCTCCAATATAAACAGAATTCAGATTTATATCATGTAACCAATGCCAATATATTTTAATTAAATATATATGCCTATGTATTCGTGTGTGTGTGTACATGTATGTGATACATATATTCCTCTAAAAGAATTTCTTGGTGCCCCTACTGAACAAGTAATGAGTGAAGAAATGATAAGGTAAAGGCAAATTGTTGGAAATGCTGTGGATACCAGCTTATTGGGAAGATCCCTCAAAGCAGTGACCCTATGCCACTTGACAAGCACACAGGCCTCTGTAGAGGCATTTTGGAATTGCCCAAGGGAAGAAAGACACAAAGAAAGATCTCTGAAGCAGCTAATTAGAAACTATCCAGCAACCAGAACAAAACCAATTAATTAACCATAGTCTCTAGGAAAAAACCCCACTCTATCCAGAGAATAAAGTCCACACTATTAATATAAAACGGATAGATAGTGTAGCTATCATACAAAAGGACAGAAGTGTCATGAGAGTCATAGGACTCTTTGTGCTGGCTTTATGCAGTTCGAAGGGTGAATGACAAGGAATGTCCTTGGTTGCTGAGTTTCTGGCATCCTGACTCACAGCAAATTAACACCATTTTCTCCCTCCATTATGAGATTGTTTTGGTTTTGCTTTCTCTTTATTTTTTTCAAATTTGAGTTAAAATTTTCAGAAATAGTTCCCTGTGGCTGTGTTTCAATTTTAAAATATGCACATATTTTGAAAAGAAGGTCAGGCTTACAAAGTCAGTGTTAAAAAATAAGAGGAAGGTCAAAAGTTAGGTTTTCATTGCCACTTAAATTCATTCCTCTTGTGTATAGATATTAAAATATAGCTGTAATTATCTGGTCACATAGAGGATCTCTTCTTCATGGAGCTATTAAACATTTCTTTTTATCTTCTTTATTCTCTGTCTGGTGCCAGGTCTTATTAAATTCATACCATTGAAACCTTGCATTGAATAAAAAATTATTATTTTGTCTCACATGCTTGCTTATCTGTCATGCTCTCAACTGTAACATTCATGTGCTTCACAAATAATACTGAATTTAACATCACAATGATAAAAATATGTCATTATCCTAACTTTACACTTAGAGAGTGAGGTGCAGAGATAGTTACTGCTGATGAGACTTGCGGAGTCAGATATGCCCACTGTTATCAAATGGCTAATTTTAAGCCTTGGACATGATTTATTTTTACTTTTATTAAAACATTTCACATTGCAAGAGCATATTCTGTACTCCAAGAGCTTTTTTACCTGACCTCAGCTATGGGTCAACACTTCTAGCCTCAGTGGGCATTAAACTGAAAGTTTCATTAGTGACCAAATATGAAATGTTCCCCAGCATTATAAAGACGCCCTGTGGCACAAACAGGAATAAAAATCAGTTCTTCAACACGGCAAAAGAATTGCTGCTTTGAAGTCCTGACTGCCTTCTAGGAGGCTACCAGGCAGAAGGATAATTTATTTACCTCTTTTTTTTTTAATTTGATGTAGATTTTAAATGAATGTACTTCACTGGAAGCTTCAAGAGTCAAGTCCTTTAGACAGTCTTCCAGAGTACTGTCCCCATTTGCCTTGTTCCTGTAGGATCCATAAATGCTAGTGCAGTTTGAATTTCCAGAGACTCCTCTGAGTCCATGCCAAGGAGTTCAGCACAGCGTGCAAGCTACTCTGCCCAGCTGGAGAATTGCTGTGGGTATTGCTGTGGGAGCAGAGGATTTCTTAGGGTATTTTGGGATAGAAATTTGCATACTACAGAGCATGTTGAAAAATGTCTTTAGGGTGCAGATTAGCAGGTTTGCCTGAAAGGAGCTTATATCTGAGGATAAGCTGCATTATGAGTTTCTTGCCATCATTTTAACAACCTAATAGCCATTGAATGTGTCTGGTGTTCAGCTGTGACGTGCAGGTTTGAACATGCAGGGAAAATGAGCTTCCTGTTCTGCAGAAATGGTTTTGTAGGTGCCTCCTGCACTATGGACTCATCGTAAAAGGGGATGAGAAGGAGCACACAAGACCAATGCTGCTTGTAGATCACATTAGGTCACTGCTGAGCAGCACCTACCCAGGAACTGCTCTCTCCTGCCTTTTAAAGGAGCATCTGCATGTTCTGCCATCTGTCCTGTGAGTGAGAAAGTGTGCCTTTAGATCAGCAACTGTTGCAGAACTTTTGAGCTGGTATCACCAACTAGAAATATTCTCTGATCCCAGTATTCAACACAGAGAGTTCCTGCAATTGCTGAAATAATGCTGATTAATTCATGTAAGGAAGTGGCAACCATTTACATCCTTTATTCTTTCATCAAGTCACAGTGCATGTTTCTGCAGCTCTGCCTATGTGTGAATGTCTGCCAAACTTAGAGTTGCATAGCTGAATTAATTTCTTTAATGCTAAGCATATAAGGATATTTTTAGCAGTCTGCTCTGGGTGTGGCACATCATTACCACAGAAATGAAGAAAACTGTGAAGTCACAGTCATGTTATGTTATATATGGCCATGTATACAAGTGTATATAGACATACACACACGTGTATACACCTGTGTGTATCTATATGTGAAATATACCTGTCCTACCCCTCACAAATATTTCTGGTTAGTCTATGTAATTATCCAAGAGTAATTTTTTTATTAGTTTAAAACTCTGAACAAAACAAAAAAATCCACCTTTCTCAGTAAGTAAAGTGCCCTCTGAATAGTTTCCCAACATTTTGATCTTACAGAAGGCCCTGTTCATTCAGCTGTAATTGGGCATGAGAGATAGCTTTGTATCCTCTCCTTGATATTGAATGCGACTGGATGTTTATAGAAAATACTAAAAATGTATAATATTTTCTTTTGTGAGTGCCCTCCCTGACCCTGAGTGGTGGAATCACTGTCAATAATCTGATATTTGGGCAGATCGCCCTGCACTGCTGTAATCAAGCTACTAATTGAAAGCTCTGTGAAACTCAAGTGAGCCCCAAATCCAGGGCTAGTTTATAGCACCCATAAATGTGACAGCCTTGTGGTACTACTGCATTCTGCTTTCATATTCCTTCTGTTGTTTAATCTTTCAGTTTAGGATTTTAGAAGTCTAGGAGGAAAAGACATGTATGGACAATTTGTATATTACCTCTATGGAAGTAGATACAAAAGTATGATGGACTGAAAATTTGTGTTCTATGGGTATTCTACAAGGGTCTGGCTCTTCTCAGGGTGCGTTTGTGTTTGTGCCATGCTGTACAAACACTTTCCTTACTGTGTTGTAGCACCACAATGCTACTGTTCAGTCGAGCCTATTCTGAATTTTCAGTTTTCTCCACTAGGCAGCAGTCCGTAGAGCCTAAACACAGAGCAAAGACAAAATGGAAAGTTCTAACCAAGTTATGCCATCTTTCAATGTAGCTTCTAACTCAGAAGTAAGGCAAGAATCAAACTCAGTGTTCGATTATTAAACATCATAACCTTATATTGTAATTTAGGTTAGAAATCTGTATTACAAAGTGGATGAAAGCATTATTTTTGCTGAATTTTGTAGTAAACGTGAGGTTCATAAAGTCTTTATGTCCATAAAGCATTTAGTTAATCAAAGTCAAACATGGATAAAAACAATTTACTCTGATTTACAGACTCCCTTCATCTGGAAACAGCTGCTTAATGTTCTTCTTAAAAACACAGCTTGATTCTTTCGGTATTAACAAGCTATTATTGTGAGTTATATCCCTCTTTCAGTGCATAAATTCACTTAAAGTGAATGCAGAGAAGTTTATAAAATGCAAGCTTAATGTTGTTGTAACATATGTTGCAAGGTTTTTAACAGTGACAGTTTTGATGAAAGACATTTCTGCCTTGCTTTCATAAATAAAGCTTTCTTCTTGCTTGCCTTGCTTTTTAATGTCTAAGAATCTGTGTCCCCTCTGAATGCCTCAATAAACTGTAACAAGATTATAGGAGGAGCGCAATAGAGTGTGGTTTTTGTTTTCAGCCTTAAATTCATTTATTCTTAAGAGAAGTCAAACAAGTTTCTCTAATTCTGGAATATCTTTGAGCAGGCAAATTGACAAGAACATAAGAAATATCCTACTTGTTGAATATTATTTATAACACAGATTTACCAAACAGCCAGCTGTACAGTCTTGTTATTTGTGCTGCACTTTCTTTCCTCCCTATTTGGTGGCTACAGAAGCAGCTGGGTTTGGTTTAGTTTTAGCAATCAAATTGGTTTTGGTTTTTTGGTGTTTTTTTCGGGAAAAATTTGTGCAGGAATCATAATGCCTTGGTTTTGGGGCTTTTTTGGAAGAAAAATAAATGCACACAAGCTCTCCAAGATACAACACATATAAAGGTTTTCTTCAAATAAAAATCCTATTTATAGGATAAAATTGTTAAACTTCCATGGTCCAATCTTGAATTCTGCTTGCCTAGCAACAAACACAATATAAACCAAAACCAGCATTCCATCTCCATCTGATGGCCTGAGAGCATCACAACCCCAAGATGCAAAGGGACTGCTCAGGCTGCGAACACAAGAAACAGCACATGTCTTTGGAAGTTGTTTTCCCTGCATCTGTCTTATGTTTATTTTACTTTGCTGTGCATCTCATGAGCTGTGAGCCAAGTAATGGACTAATTGTAAGCATGTAGGGTATCTTCAAAGGCTTGTCCTTTTCTGAAAAGAATTTGTTTTTCTTTTCTTCTCCTGTTTCAGCACATCAGTAGCCAAGATGTGCTTAGTAAGTTTACATGCTGCAAGCCTTATGCCAAAGTTTTCTTTTCGTGATTTATTGCAGGAGTGGAGGGTTGTTTTATGATTTAAGGTGGTATTTGTCATGATATATAGAGCTGGAGAAAGCAAAACAGAAAGAAATATTCTATAACAAGTAATGTGAGACAAATGCTCTTTGTAGACAGTTAATCAACAGTGACTTACAAGAAGGCAGTTTGATTATTAAATTCAACATCTTAACTGTTAATTTTCTCTTTTTGATGAGGGCAAAATTATTCTAGGCAAATGTTTTGTTTTCTTTTTTACACAGTTTTTTTTGTTTACTTTAATATGTTTATTGATGCATTATTTAATGTCATTTCTAGGTTGACCGCCAGTCCCAGTTTATCCAGGGCTACCGAGTCCTGTATCGCCAAACATCTGGGCTGCCTGCTCCAGCTGTGTGGCAGAACCTGGAGGTCAAAGTCCCGACCGAGCGCAGCGCCGTCCTCGTCAGCCTGAAGAAGGGAGTCACTTATGAAATTAAGGTCCGCCCTTATTTCAATGAATTCCAGGGAATGGACAGTGAATCTAAGTCTGCTCGTACCACAGAGGAAGGTTAGTAAAAGGAGCAGAAAAGCAACGGGCTTTCATACCTGGCACTGGAAGTGAAATGAAGAGTGGCCATTTTGGTTATTCTGTGTATGCGTGTGTTCATCTCTGTTTCCTCCATGTGATTTCTGTTTGTTACATACCGAGGTGACATTAAAATTTGATATAATATTCAGCTTTGTGCTGTAAATATCCCCTGAGAAAGCACTGTACATTCTTCTAGCTGATACATCCTTCTAAGGTACAGATGGCTTTTGGTCTTCCAAAAAGTGTGCACTGCAGCCCTTGTTTTGTAACCAGCACTGCTGCAATAAAAGACTTTGGTCTGCACTTTGAAAATAAAATAAATGCAAGCTCTCACAGAGGACTGTTTGATACTAAGCACATCTTTCTGAATGGGTCATAATGTAGATGAACAGTTGGCTGGGAAATGAGGAGTAGTGAAGGATACGTATTTAGCCAGTCTGGAGAAACTCCAGTCTCAAGGGCACACCTCTTCACAGTTTCTGTTAGCACAGTGTTCATGAAACTGCCCTGTTCAGTCCTGCAGAGGATTTCCCTGAGCACCTTTCAAGCCTCTCTGAAACAGGATTCAGGCAGACTGAACAGTTTACACTACTGAAAAGCTTAAGCTTTTATATCTATCGCATGTAGCCTTGTATATAGTTGTGCCAAAGCATATGCACCCCAGGACTGCTGGATTTTGTTGAAAAGTAAAGGCAGTGGGATGACATATAAGTAATTTAAACATTTGCTGTTAGAAACCTATCTTTCTACCTATGTACTGCAGTCTTTGCCTGGAGAATTTCTCCCATAAAGTAGGATGGTCCTAACAGTGAGGGTTCATCTTCTCTCTGTCACTGACTTTTTAAATTTTTTTTTTTTTTAAACAAGAGAAAGAAATGCTGGTGAAGTTTTAAAATGTCCGTATGGTTTCAATGGGTTTTGAGTGCACTCTTTCCTTCCTATTGAAAGTGCATCTTAATCATTTACAGTAGTCTCCTGAGGTTTAATTTAGTGCTGATTGCCAAGTACTCTTTAATTCTAGAACAGACTGGCTTATTACTCACTTTTCTCTTTGATTTGTTATGATTATTACCCAACATGTAAGTAAAACTGAAGATAACTTGGTTGCACTTCGCACTTTATGGGTGAGGAAATTCAGTGTCCTTCAACATGTACAAGAGTGTGCAGAAAGACATTGTTCAAGTCTGATTTGGAATTTGGGATTTTATGGTTCCCAGTTCTTTGTTCAAACTAGTAAGCCTAAATCAGTTAGTGAAGAATATGTTTGCAGCAGTCCGAACAAAGCTTTTTTTTTTTTTTTGTATAAAAAAGAAAATTTTTAAAAGCTTTCTACAGGTGAAATTGCTTTTCTGGAGTTAAAATGTAGGATTTTGTCCTCTCACTAGCAGATTATCTTCTTGTCCAATTTCAATTGATTTTTGGTGTTTATTTACTTCATCTAACTGTCTCTTGCTCAAGGTAAATTAAGAACTACTGAAAAAGAGACAAGGTCTTATACCTCCTGTCTATTTCTACAAAATACTTGAGGAATGACATTCTCTTTTATAAACCTTAGCTCCCAGCAGAGCCTGTCAGGTAATTTCCTACCTTAAAGGACACTTTGTTCATGTGGAATAGCTTTTCACATGGTGAAGATTTAAAAAAAATATTCATGCCTACAGAAATGTCTAACTCACAGCCTAGAATCTGCTTTGCAGATTACTATAACCTTCAAGGAGTCTGTTTACAAGTATCTCCTCTCAAAAAACATCAGCATAGGACCCATAATATTATCGCCAGACAAATGCCAGCTCCTGTAAAAAATTCTTCCTCTTCCTTGGGTGATAAAATTAGATACTTCCGTGAGAAAATTAAGACATTCAGTAGAATGCCTTTCTACAGATATTTCCTTTAGTTCCTCATATTATCTTTGTAATTATATTGGTGTTCATGTATTCAAAAATAGCATCAACTAAATGTTTAATGATAGTGGTTTGCTTCTCTTCCACTGAAGAAAGATGGCACTCTATTTAAAGGTGCTGTTTTGCCTGTGATTCCATTTAGAAAATGAGCTTTTTTTAGACTTGACTTTTAAAAAATGTCAGCTGTACTATTTTTAGAAAATAATTTGGAAGAGTGATACGAGTCTCGGAAGTTTTTTGCGAGATCAAAGCAAATATCCCTGGTAAAGGCAAAGTATGACCAAAAGGTAGTGGCAGCTTTCTGCTGGGTTGGATTTTACATGCCATGTTGCTTCTGAGGCCTACCTCTAAAAATCAATTTTGCTGCAGTTAGACTTTTCCTCTAGATCAGACATTTGTCACCGTTCAGTATCCATCCATCTCCTGCCTCTTTGGCCTTGCGAAGGTAACAAATGGAATTCTGTTTGGCTGCGTCTGGAAAAGATGAGCAGCGATTTGGGTTCTTTCATATCTGTAAGAAGAAGCTGAGCACTGGAATAATTGACCTGTCAAGAAGCAGGCAAGGTGTTCTCCACAAGCCAGCAGCAAGGGAAATGAGAAAACGGTTTTAAAAATGTTATTTTTCAATGTGATCTATTTAATAACTGCAGCAGTGTCAAACGAGTGGCTTAATTTATATCACGGTGCCAGCTTACAGGGTGATATTATCAGAGAGAGGAAGCTGAACTGTTACATACATACATGTCTACACACATACAATGGGAGCTAAATCAAAGATTTTATTTTATAATTTTCACTATTTCTTTCATACTTTCTCTAGAGACAGGTGATTTTTCTTCTTTTTGATTGCATCCACTGTTTTAAATCTCCTTTGGAATAACATTGTGGAGTAGTACTTGTCCTGCATCTTGTTTGCCACCAAAATATATGACAGTCAGGAATGGAAGACTCCTTAGCTTTTATCAGCTGCTCTCTGTCAGTTTCTCCTCACCTTAGTGCAGCTCTTAAAATGATATTTTCACAGCTGCATTCATCAGCTGCAATTTTAATTTTGTTTCAAAGTTACCATACGTCCTCAAAAAACCCCCACAAAAGCAATACACTCTGGTAGAATATGAACTAGAATGTTCATGCAGTTTAAATGCAAAGACAAATGAGTACAGTATGGGCTTTTTTAAATTATAGAGTATGGTATTCATTTTACATTTCTTTTGCATTCACACTCCCCTCTTCCCCCAGGTATGCATATATAAGACATTATATTTCTGAATGCCCTTTTTGTTTCAGTAATGAAAGTAAGTATGTTTGAGCACGCTGTTCCATTGTACTTAAAACCAAAAATGAGTTATACAGTGTTCAGCTTTGCCATTTTTGTGATTATTATTTTCACATAAAATATTCTAATTAATATCACACACATGCGTTTATTCACGGTTTTGTTGTTACTGAATAACTTGAAGACTTTTAAAATGCTAATTTTTTTACTGTGTGGCAAATTATTTCACTTGCCATAAAATATACAATGCAACTATTTACTTCACCAATTTTATGCTTTGCACGACTGCAAGGAGTAGCCCAAGGCCACCTTTCCGTGCTTCACTCGAGCTGGCTGAGAGTCAAATTGTCCACAATACAGCTCCATTTCTCCCCTCCAGTTCACTGTTTCTCTGCATCAGGCAAGGTCACAAGGACTCTACCAAGCACTATTAACTTTGCAGCTGAACCAGCATCTGAAAATGTAGTTGTCAAAATGTGCAGCCTCTCAGGACTGTAATGGGTGTTTCATTTTTCGTCTAAAATATTTTTATTTCTGCTGTAATCTTGTATGGTTCCTTGTCGTTCCCTCTGATACCCTAGTTTGAAGTTGTGTGATTCTTGCAGCAGAGCACTCCAGTTTTTCAGGGTTATCAGGGTAAAGATTTGAGCTCGGCTCCATGAGCCTGTGCCAGGTCAAGTGCTGAGGAGCTTCCGACGTGGGAACACAGCCAGTCTCAAAGAGGCCGTGGAGAACAATAGGAATATCTGAACTGACTCAGGAGACTTGAGCACTTCTGATATCTGTAGCTGTGCTTATTTGTGTTAAACCTGCCAGACTTTAATACAAAGATGCCAGGGGCTCTTGGCTTTTCTCAGAAGCATGGTCCGAGGATGGGCATGGACTCAGGGATATCTGTTAAAGATAAGACTAGAGTTCCGTTGCCATAAAGTTTAACAGCGAGGGAGTCACTCTGACCAGGGGGCTGGAGTCAGGGAGCCTTGACACATGATGTGAGATGCCCAAACCCAGGTTGTTATCTAGATTTGGGGCAGGAGAGTGATAAATATTTTAGGTTCTGGTATGGTGTCTACCGTAAGTTTTCAAAATCAGCTTTCATATTTCATATGAAATGTTTTAAGATCAGATTAAAAGCAATGAAAAATATGGGGAAGACAAATTCCATAAGTATTTTTTAAACACAAAGACACCTCCTTAGAACAGAAAGTGTCTAAGCAACAAGCTTCTGTGAACTGGGATATTGTCCTGGAGAGGTATCACTGTATGCTTGCTTTATTAGTTCACACTTTCCTGGCCTCTTTCTGTTAGTTTTGTTGAAGACTGGGTAGATGGACTGGGAGAGATGGAATCAATAGATTCTAGGACCGGTTCCAAGCAGCTGCTATCAATCAGCTTTTCCCCCCAGGGACTATACCTTAATATAATACAGTCGACCTCGGTGGCCTAGCTTGCCACTGTGGTGGAGTTTCAGCACTTGCCTGGGAGCAAGGGAAGGATGAGGGGGGGCTGCAAGAAGTTTTAGGTGGCTGAGCAGGGCCATATTGACAGTCCTCTGCCATGGCAGCCACAGCCATGGTGGGAGAGCCCCACATGGAGATGCAGCAGATGATCACAGAGGGGACTCTGCCACAGTAGAGCTCCTGCACCACTTCCCAAGCAGCGTGTCCTGAGCCAACAGAAGCACCCTGCTGCTGGTGTAGCTGCAAGCAAGAGGGGCTTTGCCAGCATAGCTCTGGTCACTAATAACTATGATTTTTTTTTAATTTTTTTTCCACAAAAGAAAAATGTTTCTAGACAACTAGCAGGGCTGGCAAGCAGTTGTCTTGTAGGATTGGCCGTGCTGTGCGGTGACCAGCCAAACAGTGAGTGGTTGAACTGAACAGGACTCTGAAGAGAAAGCAATTTGCCTAGGGGGAAAAAAAGGATATAAATATATATCTGACCTAACTTAGCACCTACCCTATTGACTGGTATTTGATGTAAAGCCATGAATATTTTAACCCTTTTTCAGTTTGGAGTTGCAAGTTCTATGTTTAAACCTGGTATAGTCTTCCTGGAGAGCAAATAGAAAACAAAAAAGGATCATTAAATGTTTGCTGCTCACATCATTATTAGACCATGTAGAAATAGAAAAACCAAAACAGTTTTCAGGCCAGGTGAATCAGCCTCACATGTGACTTAATTGATATATCCATAGTTATCCATGCATATTATGGAAAACAAAGGCAAGCGTGAGAACAATTCCAGTGCAAACTTAAGAAATGCCAAATATAAATAAATGAGGAGTGATTTTTATTGATTCTTCATTGCCACAAATTCCACATTGTCATTCAGCCCTATGCTTCTCTTTAGAAGGGCATTTTTCAACGCTGTCAGTGCCTGACAAAAAGAGCATCCCTAGGCCTACAGGGAGTGTGAGTTTTCTATACTGCCTGCTTGCTCTTGCACTGCTTCAGCAAAATCCATGCCCTAGCAAATGGATTAATGCCTTGCTTCTGCTTGCTCCCTCTCCCCGGTGTAGCTCCAAGTGCCCCTCCTCAGTCTGTCACTGTCCTGACAGTTGGAAACCACAACAGCACGAGCATCAGCATCTCCTGGGATCCTCCCCCTCCAGATCACCAAAATGGAGTCATCCAGGAGTACAAGGTACACACGATGTCTGATGGGAGGGTTATGTGTTTAGGGAAACAGCCTGCTTGAATTACAGAACAATAGCACTGTTCATGGATTTCAATTCTGACAGCATTTACAGCTGCCCATATGATTATATGGAGAAAGAGGACTGACTGCTTATGGATTTCTTTTTATTATTATTATTATTATTATTATTATTATTATTATTATTATTATTATTATTATTATTATTATTTTAAGCAGTACTACTGTTATATTAAAAAGCAAAAATACCATGAGCTTGATATGGAAGAGAGCTGTAATTTCTAGCCAGTTTACAGTTCTTTTCTTTCTAGCTTTTCCCTGCTGTGGAACGAGAAGCAGAGGGTTTTTTTTTTTCAAGGGGCTTCTGCACTCTGAAGACAGGCAGTGAAGCCCTGTCTTGGAGTACCTTCAATCTGGCAGCAAAGCTGGCAGGAAAGTTCTTTCTTATTTCCCCTGCAAAAATGCCAATCCTAACACTTCAAGGTCAAAGTCAAGCACTGTGGCTCTGGGAGAATACAAGGCTTCTTCCAAGTACGATCTCTGTCAAGCTTCACAACTTGAAGTGCCAGGTTGTTTGCTCTGAAAAATAGGTTGAACACAGCTAGTATATCCAAAGTTTGTTACATGAGAGTTGCTTGCATTGGTTGTATTTTCTTCCTTTTTGTTGCTACAATGGCTCAAAGTATCCACTCCTCATATATCAAATGCTGTTGTAGTTTATAATTCCATACTAAGATCACTTTTGCACTCGTATATTTTCACAACGTGAAAAAAAAGCACTTTGTTATTCGGGTGGAGAAAATGATTGGGCGAAGTTCAGCATTGTCACAGCATGGAGCACAGTTTGGCAAATTAACCTTGCCAAAGGTTAGGCTGGCCTAATACACCAAGTGTGAAATGCTTAATTGAAATGGAGCAGGGCAGCTTTCTTGGCAGTCCCACAAAAGGTGGAAGTGGTGGCTGCAGCTTATTTCACACAAAAAGATGCCTTTTTTTCCCCCCTGCTGTATCTTGAGGGAACACAGCATGAAGAAGAGAGAAAGTGCTTGGTTTCTGAATCAGCTAATGGTTCAACCTCTTCCAGCTTTTCTCTTGGTCAGAGGGATGCAGCAAATGCTCACAATATTTATATTTAGCATAGCACTTCTTCTGTTTTGCTTTTAGTCAATATCAAGATTTATTAATCACAGTATTTTATTGATCTAATTTTCATATCAATTAATAATTATCCTTTGGTTTAATTAATCTTGATCCTGACTCCAGTATAAGTCAATATGAACCATCCAGGGCTTATAGGCAAATGAGTAAAGCACACTCCTAAACCACAAAACAGGTAGATATGAAACAAAGTGAGCGGATGGCTAATAAAAGCCATGTTCCAGGTGAGTGCTCAGGCCTCTGGCTGTGTATAAAACCAGCTGGAGCCACTACCTATTACAGCCCTCCTGTGTTAGATTAGGTGGCTGCCTGAGTAGTGAGCTGGCTACAGTGAATGGTGCAGAGAGTCTAATATTTCCTTGAGTATAAAATAATTGGTGAAGTTCCACAGTGCATTTTCTAACAAATTGAGAGTAGATCTCTTGATTCCACTTCAAGCATCAGAATGCCTGTAAATTCTTGAATTAAATGCTTTTAATTAGGGTCATCTTATAGCTGCTGTAACCTAAGACCAGGACGGAGAAGGAATGAAGGAATGAATGCAATAGTTTCTCATCCTAATGCATTCTGGCTGGCAAATAATAAGATCTCCTTGGGTTTAGGAACACAAGAGATTTCTTTTCCTCTTCAAATCTTTCTCAGCATTTCACAGAAAAAAAAAAATAAGGTGTGATAAAACACCAAGCAGGGTCAAAAGTAAGTGTAAAGATATTATTGCTGTTGCTTAGATGCATTAGTTTGTCACTGATAGTGGTTCCACCAAAAGTGCTTTCTTCTGCTTTTATTTTATATATGTGTACATGTGATATATTTATGCACTGATTTTCTTGAGTAGTAGTAAATGCTTTCTTTATTATACAGAAGCAGTATTTCCAGATAACATTAACTGATGAAACATGCCTAGAAGTTAGTTTTGAAACCTCTGTGGAGAAGCCTATAAAAAAATGCAACAGGGAGGCATAACACTCTGAACTCATAGATTGTTCTCATCACAAAATGCCAGTTGTGATTATAGGGTGGATTTCCTGTTTAATTAGATAAAAATTGAATGAGAAACTGGTATCTGGATTCCTAAACAATGTAAATAATCACAAAGGCAGCAGTAAATGTGTATCGGTGCTTATTCCATTTCAGAAATTTCAAATATCCCTCTTGTGCAATGAAAGGAAGTTGAAAAGAATTTTGAAAATTGTTTGTTCTTTAGTGCTTTAAGAAGTGTTTCAACCTTTGCTCATATTATTTGGTATCCTTTTGCTATTCAGCAGGAAATTTAGGAGGAAAAAATGCGGGGTTTTTTAACAAAAGGTTTGATGAACAAGATTTCGATTAATGCATAACACCTCTTTTCCACTTGGATGATCTGGTCTGTGCTTCTAAGAAGTGCAAGCACAGAATTTGCACTCCATGGACAGCCAGAGTCCAGAGAGGTATTTGCAAGCAGTCTTTGCAGCTGGCTTGGTCTTGTGCTAATCTGGGATAGCTTGCTGTGCTAAATCATCCCAATTTCAGCTATTCCTGGACAGTAAAATTGTCGAGAAGTCCCAAATAAGTGATTGCCATGAAATACCTTGATATGTCATATCTATGCGCAATTGTGTGAGTGTGAAGAATTTCATCTCTTTTAACACATCAACTTTTGTCCCAGATCTGGTGCCTAGGTAATGAGACTCGATTTCATATCAACAAAACAGTAGATGCAGCCATTCGGTCTGTAGTAATAGGTGGCCTATATCCAGGTATCCAGTACCGCGTGGAAGTTGCTGCAAGCACCAGTGCAGGTGTGGGAGTAAAAAGTGACCCACAACCCATAATAATTGGTAAGTGACTGTCTGTTCTGTTGTTTTGTTTCGCCTTTCTTTTTTTTTTTTTCTCTCAGAAAGTCTTTCATGCATCACTTTTGGAAGCATAAAAATCCATGGAGCAAAAGACGAGATTTGGCTAGAGCTGGTTAGTGAGCTTTTACATCCCACTGCCTCATGATGTTTTGTCTTCTCTTCCTGCAGAGTTCTTGCAGACAACGAAGGGAAGTATGTTCCCAAGACATTTGAGAAAATGCAGATTGTGTAGTGAAAATGATTTAATGTTTTGGGGGTTTTTTAAAATTAATTTACCACTTCTGCAGGTTGGCAGATTTGTGGAACAATCAGCCCGAGCTCCCTTTTCCTTCTGTTAAGATGACTATAATATTGCCTTACTCATTCCATTGGTGCCTAAGGCACTATTTACCATTGTTTTCTGAATGTCTAAAGTCAGTGTTTCTCAGATATCCCAAGCCTCGTCTGTCAAAGAAAAAGTGGTCTCTAGACCAGATAGAGAGCAAAGGTAGCATTATCATCCCAGCCTTTGAAATAGTTGTTTTAGTAGTGGTCTCCATGCAGAATTAATTTCCTGACCTGGGGGTAACACAGGTTTTATTTCTTTTGAAATTCTTCCTGAGTATGAAATATAAAGGCAGGAAAAATAGGGAAGACTAGGAGAAGTAACTATGTTTAGGAAACCTGAAACAAGCTGTGCAAAGCAGCACCTCTTTTGAGTGCAGAATACAGGAATTTTGCTGCCTTTATCAGTATGATCTAAATTAGTTATTACTTAAATGGACTTTTGTTTGTTTGTGGGACTTCTGTTGTTACTAAGTATTTTCTTTCTGGAAAATGTTGTTAATACACTGTCCCAAACATGGACTAGTCTGTTACGTGTAGACTCTTAGAAAAGGCTGTTCCATAAGCATTGCTTAAATGTTCAATGATATTCAGGTTCCCTCATTCATCAAAACAGAAGCTAGGATACTTCAGCTTTGAGGTCTCACTGGAGACAGAAATACAAGAGTGGAAGTGAAGGTAGCACTTGTTTTAGGAAAGGCAGCCACAAAAGAGACAAAGAGAAGAGGGGAAAAAAATTTCTAGAAGTAAAAGCAAGAAACTGGTATCTGAAAATGCAAGAAACCCCAGGCCTCTTTTCCTTATTTCACTAAGGGGGCCATCTAAGTAGGCACAAAATACACTGCACTTAGTCCAGCAAAGCACAATAAGTGTGTTGCATTTTAAGTACATGAGTAGCCTTGTGTCACTTAATGTGTTGTGAGTTATACTTGAACCGAAGGTCCTTGCTGGATGATTCCCAGAGTTCTTAGTGATACCTAGTTGTTCCTTAAATGATCCCAGAATGTCTGCTTCAACAAGTTTGTCTGCTGACACCTTGAGAGGCATGTTTGAGAGTCATTTGCATGAAAAGTAAAGGAGAGTAGTTTCTGTTTGGGTTATGTTTCTGTTCTCATCTCTGTTTCCCTTTTGGGAGCCCGAAGCTGGATGTGTTTATTACATATATAGTCTGTATCTCCCTTTTGTTAGGTCCTATTTTGCTATTGATTATGAATTGCTGGCAGTTATTTCTCGGATTATAAATTTGCTTGATAAATATAACAGTGTTTAAGTGATAGCATTTTTGGAAAACTTGAGTTGGTACCATTCAATGTTTGAATAGGCATCAAAATCATAAAACATTAAAATTATTGTTTTAAGTAAATCTAAAAAAAACCCTAATTACATAGATTTAAAATAAGCTAATGAATAAACCTCATAACATCATAATGAATGGGAAAACATTATTGAGTTACTATATTATAATAGAGTTCTATATGGTCTGGTGCTAAGCTATACCATTTAACAACTTGCAAACACAATGAACAACTCCAGAAATGCTAAATTATAGAGAGAAGAGGTCAGTGGTACAGAAGAGTTAAGCTGTGTTTCTAAGCAGCAAAACCTTAATAGTCATGAAATACAGAGTACAGTGTATAAAAAAAAAGATGTTATTTTTAAATACAGGATTCATTCTTCTAAAAGTTGGTTATTATTCCTTTATTTAGAAATTGTCTCACTGTTACAGGAATCTTGTGCCCATACTTGAAGCAGAATGTTGAAAAATTTTATGGAAGACTCAAAGAGAATCAAGTATATAACTTTTATGATCACTAATGATACACTAAAAAACATTCCCTTGGAAAACTAGGAATAAAATTGGAGATAAGGGCAATGCTGGTTAATGCTATAGCTATTATTTCTCTTCATCAGTTGGCCTGCTCCCTCTTACATTCCATCATTGGCATAATAATATGAGGAACAGCTGCAAACTTTCACAGTAATAGGTACAATCGAATCTGATGTGTCTAATTAATTTTTGGTCCGACAAATTAGTTTTGTTCTTCATTACTCTCCAATGGGAGGAAGACATTATATTTCATTATGTTTTTGTCTTCAGGAACAATGGAGCGTTACAGGTCGCACACTTCCCTTGTCTATGTTCTAATTAGTTGAACTGACAGCATTGTTACAGAACCACCTGCAGTATATGAAATAGTGCACTGCTACCTTGGATGACATATTTATTACTTCTGCTTAAATATTATTTAAAGAAGTACAAGACTAATGCTGTTTGTTTCCCTAACCCCCAGCAATTATATTAATTTTATCAAAAGTCAGTGGGTAACATTCATCTGTCTCCATTTATTTTTCCATCATCAAATTCACAAAGCATATGTTATTTTGACATTTAAATGAATTATTACTTTTGCAGTTGTAATTGCTAGGCACAGAAGGGTAAGAGCAAACAGCCAGACTGCAAACTTTAGAAGGTAATTCGGAGACAGATTGTTATCTTCCCCTAGAAGAGAGGCAGAGCACACAGTCCACTGAAACCTGTCCCCAGGTTCTTTGCAGTTTGCTCCCAAGTCCTACATTTTCAAAAGACTGTTTTCTGGTCCCAAGAGAAGACAGGATGATCAGATGGTTTTGGAGGCTTTAGTGAAAAGAACTCATTCTTGAATCCAGGAGCATCCACTCCCAAAGCTGGTGTCTCCAGAGCACTTCCCTGCCTGCTCTTCTCCTTGGCAGCACGGCTGTGTCTGAAGCAGTGCCAAGACTACCTGTTTCCTCACTGTCCCACTGCTTTGGCCTCTCCTCCAAAGGGCACAGAAATTAGCTGCGAGTTAATGGTAATTAGACCAACTCCAACTCCTGTGTTGATTTCTGCTAGAAAATCGATTTTGTGTCTGGAAGGGCATGCCATAGAGAGCCCCTTTCTATTAGTTTTACTGTCAGCAGTTCTTCTTCAGCACTGGGGTGCACCTATGGATTGGTTCCATGGGCAGAAAAAAATGTGGAAAATCAGATAAAGCAGCCACTGCTCTTTCCTTGCCACAGCTGCTCACTCAGTTTCATTCTCACATTCTGCATCAAGCCTGGAAGCTACTGGGCCTTTGGCAGTGGCAAGACAAAAGATGCAAGTATGGGAAATGACCGCTGCAGCTCCCAGAACCTGATGTTAGTAAAGCTTCCCAGCATGGCCAGTGTAGACTGGTGCCTCTCACCAGTACTGGTGTAGTGCCTTTTTGTACATTAGCAGGCATAGTCTGGCAGTATCTTTCTGTGGGACCTATTCTGCTTGCAGGAAGCCTGGTTTTTGTTTCTTGCCCAGAATGACTGAAAGCAAGCCAAGCTCTAGCACAGCTTCTACAGTCTGATTGCAAAAGCAGACAGTCATCAGTACAAAATATTGACGTGGTGCTGAAAGAGAGGAAGCCTAATAAACTCACTGGGGTCATCAGCAGTGTGACAGCAATGGCACTGCATTTCTTCCTGATTAAGTCAGCCCAGCTCTGAACACCGCTGAGGGCCTGAAGCTGCACCTTGGCAGGGGCAGTGCTGGGCAGAGCCAGTCCCAGAGGGACAAAACATGGCTGGTGTGAACTCAGGGTCACCTGCAAAGAGGTGTCTGTGGAAACGGGACTGGAAGTGTCAGACCTCTCAGATCTGCTTTACCAGAGAGCCTGAGTGCTGGCTTTAGGCTGAAGCCAGCAAGCTGGTCTTTTGGAAGAAGTAAATCTAACCATTGCCAAATTATAGAGAAGGAATATGTACATTTTCACAGCATGGCATAATGATACAACACTTTTAATAATTTCCTCTGAGTGACCGTTTCAGTGTTTTACTGCAATGTTCAACTACTTTTATGAGTGTGATAAGACTCTTATAATTGAGAATCGTAGTGTTTGCATCTTCTTTGTCTCAGTAGAGTAGCTACTCTTGCAGCTCTTCAGTGTGCATACAGGCATCTGGTAATATTGCATAAATATTTCAAGGATTGAGCTATATAAATGCTTTTACCAGAAATGATGGATAATCTTTCTCAAATTTCAAAACTGCAGATGTGGGCAGTTTATATAAAATATACATAGAATCAAATTTGGGGTTTTTTTTAGAAAAATATGTTCTGCATTTCCTAATTTTAAAACTAACTATTTTTGACAATTTGAAAGTGCTGGCCCTAGAACTGCATGCTTTAGCATTTCCTGGATTTCCATTCAGATTTTTATGAGCATTTGTTTACAAGCCAAACGCCAAGCTTTTTCTTTTAGAAGAGTTCCCTTTTAGAGAAAGAAAAGCAAAAAAAACAATGGAAGCATCTACTGGAATTTACAGTTTTCTACTGTAATATACAATTTAAGATCCTATATAGTGATTTTTTGATGCATGTCACTTTAATCGGTGTTCCAAGTAATAATTATTTCTTGCAGGTTCATGTTAAGAATTTGTCATGCATATTCTAGGTGAAAAAAAATATCATCTGTTGCTTTGATTGTTTAGTGCTTACAATTAACTCTGCGATTTTCTGCTTTATGTCAATGATGGTACACTTAGAATTTGTATGAACTGTTTCCCCTTGAAATAATTGCTGGAAAATGCACCTTTGCCCCAGTGGAAAGTGCCTTTATTTTATTGTTTATTTCAAATTTGGAAACTAGAATTCAGGGAAACCAAGGCAGTTAAGTAAGAATTTTTGGCCTTCTTCTGAGGCTGTAGCGTATTTTGTATTTGGATTATTCGTTTGGAAAAGATATTTATTGATTGCTCGATTTATTTTTGTATTATTTTCCTGTGATCCATTTTTTCATGATTGTATACTGTCAATAATTATGGAAAAATAAACTAAAAAATATGTATATTGTTAAAAAAAAGTTCTGGATTGACATATTTTAGATTATTTGGGAGTGTGCTATAGGTCTATCTTTGCACATATATATCTGCAAAATGGCTATGGATTTACTCTCTAGAAACACTGACATTCTGGTATGTATTGCTACTTTAACTTAAAGTTCTTCTACTATGTGTAATTCTTTTGAGATCCATTACTATTTTAAAAAAAATTTTAATTTGTTGTACTGGTTCCTCTGTGTGTTACAGAATCCAGAATAACCGCATTCTGTTCAATTTCTCTCATGCAGGAGGTCGTAATGAAGTCGTCATCACCGAAAATAACAACAGCATAACTGAGCAAATCACTGATGTGGTCAAGCAGCCTGCCTTTATAGCTGGCATTGGTGGTGCATGCTGGGTCATTCTCATGGGTTTCAGCATCTGGCTGTACTGGCGAAGAAAGAAGAGGAAGGGGCTCAGCAATTATGCTGGTAAGAGCAGCGATTTTATTACCATCTCACCAGGTGCTATCGTGAAAAGAACAGGGGCTACTAAACCTACCTAAAAACCACGTTGATCTTACAGCAAAAGTGTCCTGGGTGCCTTCTGTATGCTTGTTTTAAATGTATGCTGTGGTATTGCCGGTGTATGAGAAGCTTGAAATGCACTGCTCGGTACCACATTTCATCATTATCATAAGGCAGTATTTTTACATCTCCAGCACATCTAGCATTAAAAAAGTACAAAGAGGATTAACTGTTCCTCTTGCCCCTTGCTCAGAAGGCACTCTGTTGGCAGTGCAGCATCATTTACATGTTCAAATTTGAGTTAGACTAGACCCCTAGAAAATATTTGTCTTCTCCTTCATTCCTGTGCATTTCCATGTCTCTGGAGCCATGTGCACGGCAAATAAATGAAGGTACTTAATCAGTGACTTCATACCTGTAGCTGGAAGAGAAGAATGATGTATTAGACAGAGAAGTGTGATCAAAATTTACTTAAAGCAGAAGTCATAAATAGTTTTGTCTTGGAGGTGGAACATCTTGGAATGTTCTCTTTCATTAAATGTTTGCTCCAGTTATAAATTAGTTTTTGAAAACTACGCTTGGAAAATTAAATACACTTGCCAAATGAAAATATTTTCATCTTTCCCCAACCTGTTTGTTTTGTGTGTTATTCTGTTTTCAGGATTCTTACGAATTTTTGGGAAGTCAAGTGAACTGTCATAAAATGGTTTGCTCTGAAGCCTAATTTAACACACAAAATACCCCAATTCTTCAAATATTACAGTAGTTCCTCTTGTAAACACTTAATAAGAGAAAACATTTGCCCAGTTTAGGACACAACATATTTAATGTTGACATTATGTCACACTAAGGTCACACAAGTGCCCTTTTATTTACAAGTTATCAAATGCGAAACCAAGGACTCAGGTTCCCTAAATGGCTGAGCAACAACTTGCCAAAAACCCACAATCAGTCACGGCCAAAATGTCCTCAGTTCAGCTTAGCCATTTTCACAGTCCTCAGGGTCATGATTGGGCTCACTAAACCAGCAGGAAACTATGCTGGTTTTCAATCCTTCCTGCTGGGTTTGTTTTGTACTGGCTTAGTGAAAGGAGAAGAAGACATCAGACAAGCAGTGGAAAGAGAGGAAGGAGAGACCAGTGGCTTTTGGACCTTCTTGGTTTTTGTGGAACCTCACTTTGTGTCACCACATGAACTCTGTCATCACGGGTTGTGCTTTGTCCCGAGGTGGTTTTTTTCTCTCCTTTAATAGCAGTGACTTTTACTCTCTGAGAGGTGGGGTGGTGTTAATTGAGAAATTAATGTGTATCTCACACACTTAGACATATGCTTGTATGAAATATCATTCTAGATGACAAGATTTCTTATCCTAGAGACAGTTGTGCCGTTATTCCTCTTAGGAAAGTGTCCTACCTAAAGCTGTGGACACAAGCTGAGATCAGATTTTTCTTAAAAAGGAGAATTATTAATCCTGTATGTGAGTTGGCATATTGGGGTGAGGGAGAATTGAGAGCAGTCTTCTATAACTTGAAAAGCATAGCTGTAAATAATTATAAACAGCGTGTCTCGTGCAACTCATTCCTTCTCATGGCATTTGCTGCATCTAAGTGTGATGTGAACATTGATTGCATCATGAAATTGTGTATGCTTTCAGCAAGGAAAGTAGATAACAGATCATGCTTCAAAGTTCATCCTAATGTTTACAACTTGGAGAACAGCATGTCCGCACAGAGAGTCTTCAAATGTGACTGTCGAAATTCACTGCTCATCTTTCCAAGTGTCATTTCTCATTGGCTGCTGGCTGGTTGCTGCTTTAAGCTCAGCTGTTATGTCCTGCTTATGATATTCAACCCCAACTGAGTAATTTCCAGAGGAAACCCGTGCCCTGCAATTAGCGCTTTTTGTCAGGGCGTGTAACTCACAATGTGTTTGCTTTCTTGTTTTGCAGTTCAGTCCTTCACCTTCACCCCTGCAGGTACTGTCCATTAGTCTGTCTCTTACCTCACCAACACATCTTTGCAAGCATTAGCTATCGAAGTGTTTATGAACATGTGAGATATGCAGAATCAAAACCAAGTACAAAGAGAAATACTCTGGCTGCCTATCTGTGATAAAAATGTAGCATTAATTCTCCTTCTGATTCCAGGGAAGTAAAATCTATCACCATTAATGTCTCTGTCACTATAATCTGCATACTTAGTCATCTAACTCTCTGATATAGTTTTGAAAGTAACTTGCAGGACCAAGTAACTTGCTTGAACTAACTTAGCATAAACAAGCATTATTCATATATAACTGATTTTTTATTTTAAAGCTCAAACAGTTTAGCAGATCCAACAGGAGAAATGGAACTTTCTTCTACTTTAGCTCTTAGTTAAGTATATGTTTGCCTCACTGTGAGGTGTTCAGACCTTCAAGCAATCTAATCATTAACTGATGCATTCATTGCCTTTACAGGGTTTTTGAAATCGAAACATTTGGGTTTTTTTCTTACTACCCAGCTCAGAGCTGGTACCCTATTTTTCTTATCTCTAACAAAGATAGCATACAGTAGACTTTTATCAGAAGCATGATTAAAGAGATGTGAAGGACAAACGAAGTGTGGCTGAAACAGCAGGTTGCAAACAGCTTATTCAACACGTGGATAGCCAGGAAAAATAGAGTATACAAGTAATAGTAATAATTAATACAAACAATTAGCTTCTGCTCTCATACTTAAGCTCGAGATTTAGAAACTCAAAAATAATTGTACCTCAGTGTTACAGTGTAAAAGGCTGATAAATCTCAGCATTTTCCAGCAGAAACCTGTCAAGTTTTTTGGGTGCAGTTTGGCCCCCCGGTTGCCTTTACCAGAGCTGTCTCCTCATGCTCAGTAGCTGCTTTCTCACTCTTGCTTGTCTTCAGCCACAGCTTCTGTGTTCAGCTTAGCAGGAAAGAGCAGGTGACCAAACGTGGTGGTGTGTGCCCCAGGAGCCCATGACATTCTGAGGGAGAAATGTCCTTGTGGAAAAGGGAATTGCTCCCCTAGCTTCCAGGCAGGTTTGGTCAGGTTACTGTAAGCTATGGCACAACACATCACACCCTAAACACTGTACTGCCTTTTCTTTGAGACACAACATAGGATTTTTTCCAAACTTAAATAATACATCCTTGCATTTAGTTCCCATGACTGTGCCACTGGCAGCTGTCTTGAACTGTGGTGCATTTTCACCATTGTGTTTGTAGCACTCATTGGCACGACAGGGGGTTGGGCTGGAGCCACAGGGTCTGAGCATGATTGAGTGCTGTTGATCCACATGTGCTGGGCAACTGGGATATATCAGAGGTACTGCCAAAACCGTTCTTTTTTAAAAGCAGCTTTGACATCTTGTGGACTTTGTAGAACTATTCTATTTCCTGGTTTATAATAACTTTTGGAGGAATTGAGAACCTAAATCCTCCAGTAGTCGAGTACAAAAAAAATTTTTTACTTTAAAAAAAGGTTTTCCTTATGACAGAACATAGTGCATGTTTCTTATCTTTAGACCTAGATTTCCATAAGAAACTTCGTTAATTTCTCTAATATTTGAATTTGCCCTTGGTAATATCGTTTAGAAAGACATACCTATGCTTGTGGAGGTTTGACACTCACAACTGTAACTCAAAGTTATGAATCATAAACACTTTGGGTTTAGATACAATTATTTAGACAGTGGTATGTAGCTTTCAGAATCTCCTCAGAGACAGCTGTCAATGAATTTTTACTAAAGATGAATTTATCCTAATAGACTCAGATTTTAGAAGATGCACACTTTTTGTTCAGACATCTGCTTTAAATTCTTCCTTCAGACAGCTGCAGAACCTACAGATTTAACTGTGTGGTAGAGAATTGAATCTGTTAGTGGAACAACCTTATTCTTACTTTATTTCACACACAGAAAAAATCCCCTGTTATTTCTGATGTGAATATTTTTTTGTTTTATTTTTCTTCATCTGTATTTGCCTATGTGTAGAATGTAGAACACTAAAAATAGTTGTTTAAAAGTCCAAATCTCGCAGTTTTATAATTACTTGCTAAAAATATTCTTTCAGGTAATTTTCAGATTATGGGTCATTCACTAGGACCGTTTGTTGTTTGTATTCCATTATTAGGCTCCTAAGATGTACAATTTCTGCTTTGTGACTGGACCACTGCAATGTGTGGGAGAAGAGCAAACAGCAAACGTCAGGCAGTTTGTAATGATTTGTGTCAGGGAAGAATAACTGATTGAGTTAAATACTTTTAGCGTTCTGTCTTTGTGAACATTTTCATAAGCACTGATCAATGGCTCAGGTGGTCACAAATAAAGTGACACTGATAATCATAGCTAAATCTTTTTTGTTATTTTCAGTTGAACTGACTCCAGTTCTGAGTTGTAGTTACTGAGCCACAATTCTATACATCACTCTTCTTCCACTTCCCTTTCCACCATGACTCGCCAGGCCTTGATTCTCAGTAATTGCAGTGCTACAAAACATAAGACTTAGGTAATATGTTTGTCAGATTACTGTTGGTAAGCAGTAGGGTCGTCATCTGCAGCTGTACGAGGACTATGCATTTTTGTGACCGTGACATGCTCTCAGCAAAGCCAGATTTGGCACAGAGACACTAAACACAACTGTTGCCCCTTTTCAGCGATCTCTCCTGTAATATAAAGGATGGATTGGTCTTACTTTTGTGAGTTTGTGTGAAAGCTAAAGTACTGCTGCGTTGGGATTTGGGTTTTTTGTATTTTTATGGTTACCTTTTACTCAGATTGCCTGGATATAAACATGCACCTGTATCACTGTATCCATGTGATACAAAGATACATGGCACAAAAGAGATATCTGACCACTTCTTGTATAACAGATGGATTATTTCAGTGCTGTATTACAGTAACAGAACAGAATTTGTATATTTTATGTTGGAGGTTGCAATTCTTTTTTCAAATTTCTGTGAAAAGGCATGGAATCCATTTGTAGGGAAAAAAAAAGAAATTTTATTTATCTGCTTGTCTTTCCTGTGCCCTCAAACTTGTTGTGCCAGTACCCATTCACCAAAATATTCACGTGTTTTCAAGTATCTAGGCCATCAGTCATGCAAAAAGAGTAAATATGTATTTTAAGTTATGAGTAGGTAAGCTTATTTAGTGACTAGTGCTCCTTGGGATTAAAGATTTTATGAAACTCACTAAATAGAAAACAAATTAAAAATAGATAGGGAATCATGGAACGCTACACATTTTATGTGCAACTCCTGAAACTGTTGAATGAGGATAAACTATATGACAGAATCATCCAAAGGTAGACAGAAGATTTGATGGAATTTTTATGTGCTGATTATCTGCTCTGAGTTAATGCTTATTAAAAGAGGATTAATCTACATTCATATTTGAGGAACAGCTTATCAGTAAAAGGAATGAGACTTGGCTGGCAACATTAAAGTTTTCATTTACAGTTGGAAAATGTGGCCTACTAGAGATAGGCATACAGAAAGCTTTCTAAAGCTTTCTAAAGCTTCCTTGCCTCAGAATGTCAACTTACTATACATTCCTATTTTTCCAGTTCTAGCAGGCATGAAGATTAAGTTTAACCTTGTCAGATAATATTAGTAAATGGTTTTGGTACCTCCTTATATATTTAATAAAAAGCATGTGAAAAGCTCCTTAACATTTGCTGGTTTTCATACAAATATATACAATATAATTTCCAGAAATATTTATGCATTTAAAATGCACTTTGGATTATATTTCTGCATTTTTGCAGTCCTTGAAGTATAAGCTGGTGGGGATTCCTTCAAAATCTCTCTACGCAGAGGTTATTTTTTCATCTTCTTTTGAAAACCAATCTCATCCCTGCAGGTCTTCAGCCTTTCTAAGAACATGTATCAGATGCAAAGACTGCTGAAAGAGCTTTTTTGCTTCCTTGGTGATAAAAAGTAAGGGAGATGGGTGGGTCAGTGATAGGGACATCCTTCCCTTCCTCCTCTTACATTGCCCCTTGAAATGGCTCTGCTGCTTTTTGAAGTGGAGACAGGATGAATAAAGCCAGCTGTCTTTGTGTTTTATTTTTACAGTGACATCTACAAGCCTGCATTGCATTAAGTATGCTCCTATTCAGGCATTTAGACTTGTTTTGTAATTGCAGAAATCAAACTGCAGGCAAAAATGCTGACAAAATGTATGGCAGGAATGATAAACATAGTGCTTGTGTTGGCAGCCTGACCATATCTTCTGTTGTTAGCTGTCTTGCCTTTCACAACACTGATGCTAAAAGAAAGGCACCTTCTCTATCCAGCCTCAGGTAGCCCTTTTACGGATGGCATCATGTATATGGGGGGTTTTTGTAGCATCCCAGTGACATGGCCACACTTCAAGAGGAATTTTGGCAAGCTTAGTTGATATTCCAAAGCCTTAACCAAGCGTTAAATAAATAAAATGCTTTCTCGTTTATTTTCTCATTAAGATTATACCCATGCATACATTGGTGCACAGGGTGAAAAAACCTGTTTTCCTTCCTAGCTCCATACACATCACATAAACCAGACTCAGTATTCCCTAGGAAAAACAATGTCACTGCAAGCTGAACCTTTCTTCTAAAGATGATGCTTATATTGGGAGGGTGTAAATTTCCTGTATTTAACACAGGAAATAAAAAAAAACCAAAAAAACAGTTCCTACCACCAGGACACATGGAAGAAAAAGGAGCAAATTCTGTGATCCTTGTTTTTTTCTCAACAATATCCTATGCCACAGCCAACCTGCAGCAATTATGGCTCTAGCAAAGAGGTTTTTATGTCATGTCTTCTTGATACAGTTCTCATGGCATGCCTGGGAGTTTTTCCATACCTGCCTACACAGAAAATAAAATGTGTCAGGCAAACATTGCTAAAATCTGCTAGCTCCTCCATTTTAGCTTGGCTTTATAAAGGTACACAGGGATATAAATATTTTGTAGACCACAAATATTGTTGGGGTGTTTTTTTCTCCATATGACATGCACATTTAAAATCTCACACACCTGTACATGCTATACAAGTGGCAACAAAATTACTTCAAAATAATTTCTGGTAGATGACAGTCTAAACAAGACCATTAATCCAAGCAGTTTTGAGAAAATATGTTTACTGCAGTTCCCTTAGATCTATAAACTTTATTTATAAAGGTTGTTAGAGTACAAGCCTTTGTTTCTCATTTTCCTTATTTCTTGTCACTTTGACAAACGCAGAAAGTTGGAGAAATCAAGTGTTAAATTTGGAGGAGAGGAGGAGAAAGGAAACAGCATCTAATGTACTTTTGACCAAGATACTTGGAAAAAAAGCCAGGCAGTACCCACATCTTTGCATATCCACATAGGATATGCACAGCACTTCAGATTATTCACTTTTAAGCCATGAGTGGTACAGTCATTTGACAGCCTGTTAGATACCACATGAATGAAAGTAGCATTGCCTCTGAAATTAATTACCCACAATGTTTTACCACGTCTTGTTTTTCAAAGCAGACCTTTATTTAGTACTTTCCATACTTGCATTTTGATTTTCTTTTCATTAATTGGTTTGATTACACCCTTTCAAAATTCAGCTATTAACCATTTTGATGTGACATATGACTGCAGTGATTTTCTGATGTTGGTATTAGTCTGCTGTGCAGTGAAGGGTAATTAATCACCCTACTATTCTTCCAGCAGAGCTTCCAGAGGGGCCAGTTTTGTCCCCTTTGCTGAATGTAGACTGTGAAATTACTGTAAGAGTTAATAAAGTAACAAGGGTTCTCTAAGGTATCAGAAGAGTTTTCCCAGTGGCTTTATGTCATCGCTTATTTTTTTAATGAACACAGAATTTCTATTGGGTGTCGTAATGTTGTCTGATTAGAATCATGTATGATAGCAAGTGTAATCATAAGCTAGTGTAGTTTGGACTAATACTTGGAAAATCTTGCAAATATTCTGGGAGCTGTAATTTAATGATGGGGATGCCTGTCTTATGAAGGTAAATAATATTTCCAAATGAAGGTCTATCTTAAATTAAGCTGGTCACAAACTCTTCCATTCCTCACCAGAAATTCAAACCCTCATCCAGTCAGGGCCCTGTAAGGAGGCAGGTGTCCAGGACATTGGTATAATTTAATAGTCTGTCTTATCCATGCCTGACAATAAATAATGGGATATTGCCACTGAGAACCAGAGTAGTCTGCTGGCCTTGATTCAAAATATTTTTTCAGTGTTTCAAAAAGGGCCATCAAATGTTGTCAATTAGTATCTCACCAGTAATGTGGGTTTACCTATATTGCCCTGAAATGTAATCCTGTTAATAAGGTAGATAAGGGAGAGGCTGGTTTTTGTCAAACACCTGTGAATGGAGACATAAAAACAATTGTCTCCCTCCGATTATGTCCTTGGCATCCCCCATGGCTGGAAGACTGGAAACACTGTTTCTTCCCAGTGACACTGGCATGTATGCATTTATGTGTGGGTGCTAGTTCTTCAACTGTACTTCTAATGGAAAAGGTGCAGCTGGATGCTTTTTTCCATCTCTTCAGCTGTAATAGAGCTGCCACCTCTTTATGTTTGTCCTGGGAAATGGCATATTTGTGTGGGGACATTATATTACTGCATTACGCCATGATGTTATTAACTCACTGCTGCAATGTCATTATGTACTGAAGCAGAAGCATGCCAAGAAAACAATTTCATCACATGGCTCAGACTTGCAACTCAAAGTCGTATGAAGGGGCCTGTGGTGAATTCAGGCCTTATGCCCAGGTGGCTGCTTTGCCTTGCAAGGTACAGAGCAAGGTGGTGTCAATCAGTAATGTGCAGTGAAATCCTAAATGAACGATAGCCCTGATGTGCTTGATCCTCTTCTTATAATTTCTGTACTTTATTATGGGTTGATGCCAAGAGACCTCCAACCTCGGACACTGAGCAGTTTGAATTGTTGCTTTTAATTATTACTAACTGATTTTTCCCTGTCTTACATGTGTGTGTGTGCGTGTATGTTTGTTTGTTTGTTTTGTTTTGTTTTTTCCAACCAAAACACAGTCACTTTCCAAAGAGGAGATGGAGGACTAATGAGCAATGGAAGGTATGTTTCTTTGTATAAAGGTCTTTCCACTGTGTTTATTTTTAAAATAAGGGATCTGAAAAATGCTATAGGTGATGCACTTGGGTCATATCCCATCACTGGGCAGACTGATAGCGCTAGGAGGAGTTAAGTAGCTTACCACGAGGTTTAATGACCTATCTGTTGTGCACTTTGGAAGAAGCAAGCCCAGATGTTTTGTATCTCCCACATGTCCTGGAAGAAATGAGTAGTAAATATCACAAAGAATGTGTTCATTTGTTACTGGGATGTTTATTGCATTAATTAGACATTAGCAAATGAAGTTGCTGTTGTTTAAGACTCCTTATTGGCTCCCCCTAAATTGCTGTGAGTGAACAATTACACTTAATCGATCACGAAATAAATGATTCATGGATGATGAATACACTGTAGATTGATAGGACTGGATTCCACAACTTTGGCTACTCAATTGAAATTGATAAAAGCTGATAACGGGCCCATATATCCTCATCTATTTTCCCTTTGCCAATATGGAGATTGTAATTAGGCCCTGGTAATAACTTCCAATCTCCTGTTTAATCAATATTTTAGCAAAAAGAGATTAGGCCTAATGAGAGCGAGTAGATGTGGCAAGAATGCGGCTGGGTCGTCTTATTGCCGTTTCCATAGAAACCGATGTTTCTCTTAGGGATTGTTCCAGGCAGGGGTCTATAATGCTCAATGATCGGAGATGTTGCTCCAACTTCATGAGTGCTTTAATAACCTAGGAAAACTGCAGAACTGTGGACAGCTTTTTGTTTTTGTTTGGGAGAAGAGGGTGTCTGCAGCAAATGATTTGTTTTCCCTGCTAAATACAATTACAAACAATCCACCTGCCTTGCTAAATTTCTGTTTATCCTGGGGTGAGAGAGACACAGTGCCTTATGGCCTGAGTGTGCCTTCTCTTTCACCATGCTCCCTGTTTAATGCTGCTCTCAAAGCTGGGAATTACAGGGATATAAAAGCCATGCAGTAGTGGCACACAGAGATAGCTGTGGACTTTCCATTAATCGTACTCAAACCTGTTTGCCTCTAAACCATCCAAGAGTGCTCAAAGAAAGAGTTACCAGCCTGTAGATGACAGGCATGCATTTGGGATGCAAGGGAAGGAAGAAATAGTAGCCCAAAGTCCTGGAAATGGCTGATATGGAGCAATCAGTTTGAGTGATGGCTCCCTTGAGGTGGTAATTTATCATTCAGCCCTGGCGTAGGATCCCATGATGGTGCTGCCTAACTCCTGTTTCACACAGACAACAGAGTTCATTTGGATTCTGGCAGAGTCACGACGGATGCCTAGTCCCACTTCTACTGACAAAGTTGATTTGTATATAACCTTAATTAACTGCTCAAGGTCTTTAAATCATCAAAGGCTATACAATTGTAATTTGAAATAAATTAAAGTCTCCTAAACTGTTAGTTACCTATGGTGTTAGAAGAACAGTAATATGTCCTCTTCCATCACTACTTGTCTCAGAGATATTGTAATTTTAAATATATATATATATTTGTGTGTATATCTCTTTTTCTTATTCTGCTTCAGTCGACCAGGTCTGTTGAATGCCAGTGACCCCAGTTATCCTTGGCTTGCAGACTCTTGGCCTGCCACAAGTCTGCCAGTAAATAACAGCACTAGTGGACCCAATGACCTTGGGAATTTTGGTCGTGGAGGTAGGTTTCCTTTTATTAAGTCACCCGATATTATAAAATAGGCTTCCATTAGTTAACATCCATGATGAATATTGTATAACATTTTTATCACTATAATTCTTTCTGTGTGTTTCTTTCTTTCTAGATTTGATTGAAAATTGACTTTAAAATGTTCCTTTTGCTTTATCTCTTCTTACTTCTTTAAAATGTAGGTCTAGTTTGCAGTTTGCCATGCAGTGGTGAGACAGGGTCTGCTTATGATGTCAAGAGAAATGTATTTGTGTCTCAACCTTATTCCCTTTTGTGTGGAGATGAGCAAGGGCAGTATAGCCAGGGATGGAGGATGTCCATAAGAGGAGAGGAGAACACAGGGGATGCAGGAAGGATGTTCTTTTGGCAAAAGGACATGAGAACTTTTTTGCTGTCACCTTCCCCATCCTCTTCCTGCTGAGGGCCTGCTCTCAGTCTCAACCATAATCCGTGAAGAAAACCTCAAAGGTCTTAAGCAACTTTCTTTTTCATTGGAGGAAAGGATACATAAAAGGGAACCATTTAGATCTTTTAGGGGTTTGTTGCCATTTTTGACTTGAGAGAGCACCTTTGGGGGAATGACATTTAACTCAAATGGGAATTTTAAGATGTAGATTTGGGATTTTTAAAAGTCATAGTAATATTCACATCTCTCTGTTACTTCCTTGGTTTCTGTGATAATACAGCTAATTCTGCATACTGGTGTCCAGGAGAAGATTTCCTAATGTAAATGAGTATATAAATATTTTAAGACATAAATAGATACCTAAAAATCAAGACAACACTATACATCAAAAATGCATTAAAATGCAAGAAAAATCTATAAAACCATCAAACTGATAAATGTGAAAAGAATTCAGCTTTGGACTGTACCAGAATCTGCTTCTGAAGCCCATCCCTCATATTGGTTATACATTCCCATGCAAAACCTCTTGCCTGCGGTTTGACTACTGTGACTTAAAATTACAACAAAACACGTTAGATTTATATTGTGTATAAAAATGTTGTAAAGTTCTTGTCAAAAATATTCAAAAGTAAGCAAAACTTCTGATAATATTTACAAGGCAACTGAATTTCTGCCAGCTTCTTTATTGTGAGTATCTTGAAAATAAAACCCTTCAGTACTTTTCCATCTTTTCTTAAGCTCACATAATACAGAAAAATTACCATTTTCTTTTAGCATTTGGCTCTATACGACTGGAATTGGAAGCATTTTTTAAAATTTTTGGCCTCAATGTGGATGAGGCATAGGTCCAAATTCATTCAAGAGATAACAACAGTTACATTTTGAAATTCAGCAGCTTAATTTCATCCATGATCTTTACAGTTGAGCTAAAACTTTTATCCTGACTGGTTTGGGATCACTTATCCCTATCTGTTTCAGCAGTTGAGATTAGATGTTTCCGAATTAAAGATGAATTAGAAGTATTTTAACATGTAGAGATGGAATATGAACTATATAGGTAGAACTTGGGCCTCTTTTACTGGTTAAAAGGTCTGTGATAATATAAAAGTTCTGTAAGAATTTTAAAAAGAGTAGGGTGGCAATCAGTCACCCTGGAAACTCAGAAGCTGAGGCAGGCAGTCCTAACATTTCCCTTAAGAGTGAGATCCATGTTACATTCTAGATAGGCATTTGAAAGCAAGGCTGGGAGTGGGAAGCACGGGTTAGGTTTGGTGTCATGTGAGGCCACAAAATGGTATTGCATCTCCTGAGGCAGCGAGAAAGAGCCTCCCTGCACAAGTATTTCAGCACTATTTCACTTATCTCAAGAGTTATAAACAAAAGTTGGATTTTGGAGAGCTTTGGGGAAAGTATCCAGTGGGAAATGCGTCTTCATCTTTGTGTGATGTAAATGTACCGTGGTGTTTTTGCTGTGACAGCTTGCTGGGAGAATCACACTTGACTTCTACTGGGTGACTATGGCACTTTGTAAAATCTCTGCTTAATAGCTCCTTGAGTGCTTAATGTGTACATCTCACTGAGGTCAAAAAAGTAATCCGTGCTTGTACTGAAAGTTCCCAGAATGTCTGGAGAACCTCAGCTTATCAGTAAGAATGACTGAAAGTCCTGGGTGGGTGGGAAGCTATGCAACTTCCCTTTCAAGTGTGTGCACATGAATAGTTCTCCATTTTAAAATTACTGTCTAGAGATGATACCTCTTCAGTTGCTAGAAATATGTTCTAAAAGACAGATGTATGTCTGAGTACTTCAGAGATGAGCATTTTGCTAGTTTTTACTTCCTTGAGTCTTCAAATCCGACACAAACAGGTTGAGCTGGATTTACCTTGCTTTATACATCAACAACAGAATTTATTTACTGAACTTCAAGCCATTATACTTCAATGAAACCAGTTGTGGAAAGGAAAAATACTCATATTGTGGATGAAATGCAAAAAAGATAGGACTGCACTTGTCTCTCACATCTCATTTACACACAGATGTGGGTTTTTTTTTGTGTACTGCCCCTGGAAAGCACATTGCATGTGTGCAGGTAGATAGTAACAACCTGATTTTGAAACATGGGCTGTTGTTTGCATCAATTGTCATTTTTGTGCACTTTCAATTTATCTGCAGGTATAAGTTAATACAATTAATATCTTTCAAATGCTTGATTGTGCCCATTTCCCTGCTGAATGCAAAACCAGATCATGCTGATAGACCCAAATTTAATCTCTCTTTCTGCTGAGAGATTAAATGTCTCTGCTGAGCATTTGCTATTGCCATATTTATTGTTAATATTATGTTGCTGCCCTGAGACTGAAGATGTTATTAGGGTCCATGCTGAAATGTTCACTGTTACACACCTGAATGCAAAAGAAAATAGTTCTGTGATCTAAACTTTCATCCCAGGAAACAAAAAAAAAACCTAAACCCCAAACAAACCAAGAAAAACAAAGAAGCAAAAAATCAAATCGGTGTGAGGAGACCACGGTGTCGCATCTCATTGCTGGATAAGTCTTTGAGACAGTGAGAGAACGAGTTTGTTCCCTGAGGTTGCACAAAACCCACATCTGAGTCTGGAACTGAGCTTAAACCCTTGACTAGGTGCAAGAATCATCTTTTCTTTCTGAGGCTTAAGGTACATAAAAATGGCTGTGATCCTTAGGATGGGATCTGAACATCCTCACTATAGGAGTATGCATTATCTCAAGTGTGATCTAACAGTTGGAACCCGTATCTGCCATCTGGCTGTAGAAAGAAAATGGCATATAAATGAAGCAATTTTTTAAGAAGTACATTCTGGAGTTGATTCAACTTTTCAGAGTCTAAATAAATTGTAAAAATAGTACCATTTGATATATTGCCCTCTGAGAGAGCAGGAAGGAGGGTTATCTGCCGAGCTGTGGTTCTCCTTGGAACATCATGCCAGTCATCATTAGGTTCTTCACACTTCACTAGTCTCAGTTTCTAGATCTACTATTCCACTAGCAAAGGTCACTTCAGTGTTTAGTAAGGAGAGAGACTGCCAATCTTACTGATTAAAGATAAAAATTGCAGTGTGGGATAGGATTCAAAATAAGGAGAAAATTCAGCAGATATTTAGTTAATATGCTGCAATGGTTTTCAGGTAAATGTACTAGAGTTTTTGAACAAGTTGTTCTCCATTATCAACATTGCTTCACCGTTTTGAGGGACTGATCACCTAAATCCCTTCAGAATAACAGACTTTCTTTCACGTATCAGGAACAATTTGTTTTTACCAGGTTTTTCTTTTGTGGAAAAGAAGAGATGTACTGGCTAATGTCAAAAGGAAAATTAGATAAGCTGATGCAAAAAGCTTTAAGGAAATCAAGGTGATGCCCTTAAAAAATTACTTTGAGAGTTTTTCTACGTATTTGCTGGGCAAGTTCCCTCTGTGATTTGTAAATTCTCTCCTTTCATCATTTCCCTGAAGCCCAGACAGTTTCATTGGTTCTGACAAAGAGTGAACAATTGAAAACATTCTTCAGTAGAGAAATATTCCAAACTTCACTTTCACAGTTGAAGGTATGGGGGAAAAAAAAGATGGTTTTAGGCAGTGAGACGTGAAGGACAAGTGGTAGGCCTGTCACAGCTGCTGATAGCTTGGCGATGGTTGTACATCATCTCCCCTTCGTTGGCTCATGGACCTGTCTCAGCTGAAATGCAAACGTGCAAAATGACACGTTTATTTCTGAGCTTAAACCTTGGTACTTTCAGGCTTCCTGTGCATCAATGATTTGTTTCGTTCCCCTATGTTCACCACAGATGTGCTGCCGCCAGTGCCAGGGCAAGGAGATAAAACTGCTACCATGCTTTCCGATGGAGCCATTTACAGCAGCATCGACTTCACCACCAAAACCAGTTACAACAGCTCCAGCCAAATAACACAGGCTACGCCATATGCCACCACCCAGATCCTGCATTCCAACAGCATCCACGAGCTGGCTGTTGATTTACCAGATCCGCAGTGGAAAAGCTCAATTCAGCAAAAAAATGACCTCATGGGATTTGGTTACTCTCTCCCAGACCAAGGCAAAGGCAACAATGGTAATTACAGCTCTTATTTACCAGAGCCCTTAGCTTTATGTACTGTATCATCTGTGCATGAATTAGAAAATTCTTTTTAGCTCTGTGAGACACTGCTCATATTGACCTGAACTAATGCTTGCACACCTTGCATGCGTGCTGAACCTCACCAGATCACAAAATACATTGCACTGTGCTTTTAATGCTCTTTGTCCTGTGTTAGTCACCAAGCCACCTGCCTTCCATTAGGCTAGGGTAGGTGTACCTTTAAAAATAGCCAAGTTAAAACCTGCCACCCCACCCCATCTGCCCTTGACTTGCTAACTGCATGTGTCGCATGTGCTTGTGCTGTCGACTAATCCCACGATGCCACTGTGACCTCTGCCGTTTAACCCTTAGCCTTGCTTTACATCCCTGACTACCGGGTGGCTGAGGGACTGGCTAATAGATTGCCACACAACCAGTCACAGGATTTCAGCACCACCAGCTCCCACAACAGCTCCGAAAGGAGTGGCAGCCTCTCAGGTTGGTTCCATCGCCGTGCGTAGGGGAGTGAGGGACGGAGGGGTGTTGGCGAGCGGCTCGCCAGGGAGGCAGAAGACCTCCCAGGCACCAGTTGAGGATAACCACGAGAGTTCCTGCCCGTCAGCAAACAATGTCACGTGGGACTCTACTGAAACCAAAAAGCCTTTTGCAGAACCTACTTGGAGATAACTGGAGAGTCCTTCCATGTGGTGCTTGTCGGCGCAGCTGCCAGCCTTGCCTTGTCACATCCTTTCCCTGACACAGTCTATGGAGCAAATGTATTTCCTCATTCATCCTCAGTTTATAGGTCTCCCCACACTAAACTTCATGAGGAGATTAATATTTTTATTGAGTTATTAACAGATCCCCCACTCCCACGAGCTGTTTCTAAATGCTATTCCTCAGTGAAGCAGCTTGGAAATAATTGTAGGGCCCTGAAAGGTGACTGGGGTTTCAACAAATTGTTCCAAGTCTGCATACAAAAAGGATGTAAATTTTATGTGTGTGCTGCATGTTCTATTGGAAACATGATGCATTTTCATCAGATGAAAATGATCATAGTACATGTGGTTGTGTATTATATTTAAACATACCTTTTTTATTGATTTCTTTAATTTTGCTTACTTGTTGCTTATGTTATGTATCGCTGTCTTTTTTTGGTTTTTGTCAAGAAAAAAAATGAAAAGGCAGCAGTTAAAATGAAAATCTGTGATTTCACCAAGCTGAAATATGAGAGAGCTGAAGGGACTTAATTTTGATATTCATACTATATCCACAGCCTTTTGAGTTTCCACTTTAAGCTGGAGCAGTCATCACAGTAACAGACCAAACCTAGCAATGGCTTCTTTATGTCAGTTAAGAAGACTATTCAAATTGAATCTTGAGATAAGAAGCCTATAATCATTAGCCCATGACTCAAATAACCAAATGTGTTTGCAAGTCTTGTGTTCTCAAGGGGAAGCATTAGCTGATTTGAGTGAGGCTAAAAAATAGGCTTTATGGCATTGTTGGAGAGGTATCTGGGAGCTGAGTTAATGCAATACTTCAAGAAAGGTTCTTGTTCCTTGCATGTGAGGTATATTGGCAAGTAGCTCAGGAAATCAGCTTGCTCCCCAGGCCGCATGAAAATGCAGAAATTGATGTGCTGAGGTACATATATGTCAGATATGAGAGGGCAGTATCATGCTTTAGATGTGTTGACAGCTACAGCTGCCTCAGAATTTTCTCGGAAAATAGGAGGTGTCACTGGAAAATGCCCATTGATCAAAAGCTGGACTTTGATCAAATATTTCAAGTGCAACATATTTTGTGTAGTGTTTCCCAGTCTGAAGTAAATTTTCTGATTACACAAGGAAACTTTGGGTTAGTCAGTCTTTCTATGGCCAGGATGCTCTTGTTGTGACCAAGGCAGCTCACAGCTATTGGTTGCCCCAATGCTCAGATGAGTGTCAGATTATTGGACTGCAGAGTCAGTATTTCGCTCTCCCTTGCCCACTAATTATGCCTTTGATACAGGATAATTATGTCTGTAATACACAAGAAACTGGGGGGACCTTCAAATAGTCTGATAATTAGAGCATCACTGGAGTCAGAGACCAGCTTTAACTACATAGTCCCCATCAGGATGAGCAGGGATTTGTTTTCTCACTTCCTCGGTTAGTACTTTAAGTACTACTTATTGTTCTGACCAAGTTTCTGTCTCTCATATGAATATCAGGAGAATTCCTATCCCTCTGTGGAATGGAAAATAGCTACAACTGCTTTTTTGAGGCAGGGAAATTTTGTAGCTGTACTTTGCACAGATTATGTCTGTACTAGGATCAGCAGCCCAACTGGCAAATTCTTTCTCAAGGATCTGATTCACCTAGAGATTTAAACAATATAATTGAGTTTCAGTGTGAGGAGACATTGAAGCATCAAGCATTGCTGTTACGGGGAAACAAGGCTTCTGTGCATCAGTTTTCAAACACAAATCAGGCTTTATGTGTTAGGTGTCTGTCCCACCAGTCTGACAGGGGGGTAACTCTGCCCTTGGGGACAGAAGAGAAATCTCCTGCCCAACTGTACAATGTAGGCTGCTTTCCCTACCAGCAATGACCTCGGAGTTCTCTTCTTTCATTTCTTCACCTAAACAAGTCCTTTGTCTCTCTGCTTCACTCCTTCTAATATCTCCATTATCTCTAATCTATCTCTTTGAAACCTCCAAAATCCACGTGACTCCCCATACTAGCACTCCACACATCCAACCTACATTTTACCAGTCTCCTAAAATTATCAAGATACTACACTTCCAAAATCTTCCTCTCCACCTCAACTAATCTCTAGGCTGAAGCTGTTCTCTGCTTTTCCCTTCTCTGTGTATTCCTAGTATAAATCCTCCTGCAACACACACACACATGCATGTGCTTTTCTCCTAAAGCAGCCCCTCCTGCCTTAGTTCTTGTTGGCTCCTACTCCTGCTGACTTTTCAGAAATTTCCCCACATCCCACAAATTAAAATTAACCTATTTCCTTTGCACTGTTCAGTGACCCTATTTCTAACTCCACTTTCTTTGCCTTACCTGTGCTTTGAAAGCCTCGTTTTCCCTCCAGAAGGTTCACGTTTTTGTTCCTCTGTCTCCACTAGCACTGGGGTTTCTTTTCACTGGTCGAAATGTTCTTTCCCTTTTCAAGAAAGCTGCCCTCTCTGCCAGGCTACAAACGGAAGGAAGAGCCTGTTTTCTATCCTAAAAGAAGTAGTATCAGCTCAGTTCACACGTAGTGAATGACAGGATCTTGGCTGGACTTACTATAAATACTCCAAAACAAAGAAGGAAGAGCTCTGGTCTGAAATTGAGTAGTGGAAAGCAAAGTCTTGCTTGCAGTGTGCTGCCAACCAGGTCGATTAGAAACATTTCTGGGCCTGTTGCCTGTCTCTAGCAGCCACAACAGGAGGTAAAAAGAGAAGTCTTGGCTACTTCTGAGCCACAAAATCACCTTTTTCTTCCCTCTCTATTTGTTCCTGTTTTCATCCAGCTGACATTTGGAGGTAACTGAAGAAAGCCACTGTCTCAGACAAAAAGTCCCATGACACTGGCTTGTGTTGCTAGAATTGCACCTCCTTCTGTGTTTCTCTGTGCCTAAAGTTAGAGCCATGGCAAAGAGGGTGGTGCCTGCCAGTACACAGTGAGCCACCCTCCCTGACAGGTCAGTTGTGGCTTTCTTGATTCATTGATTCGTTTTTACGTGAGGCTTTTTTTTGGCTGATCCTTATAAATCAGCAAGAGATGTCAGTGGGTGAGATGGATTAGACTGTGCTTTCTGCAGCAGGCCAGGGATGAGTGACAGCAGCTGGGTACCCACTGAAAAGGCATCTGACAAGCCATTCCTCCACTCAACAAGACAAGGAGTTTGAAAACCACAACAAAACTCAAAAAAATAGATGGGTCCCCAAGCAGTCAAGGGGTTCAAAATGTTGAGCCATTCTTCCTCTTAATGAACTCCTGACAAGAGAAAGAGGTCAGGGCAAAAGCAGAGCAAGTAGGATGAGAGCTTTCTCTGTAGGATCACTCTCCCACAAATGGAAGTGTCTCAGCTGGAGAAGTGGATACAAGGACAGTAAGAGATGAGCAGAGGGTTTAACCAAAATGCATTGCTCACTTCATTTCTACCTCATCCACTGGAGCTGTGTATCAGAAATAGAACCTCTTCTCCACAGTGGCACAAGATATTTGAATCCTGTGAAACAGTCAGTCCCAAAAGATTGCACAAGACTTCCTGCTCTTTTAAAAAAATAGAAATTAGGAAGTTCCTATCAACAAAACCCTGTTTCTTTTGGTATTTTTTCAAGACAATTTACTCTTGTCTTGAAAGATATTGAGTTCAATGACAATTTTTTTGGATGGTGTCCTTGACCTCTGTGTTTTCCACAGAAAGTGATTATGCAAAACTGTTATAATCACACTGAATTCTGGCATTTGAAATAATTTTCTATGTTTTATTATAATTTTATCTAAGAGTGAATTCAAGAAGTCACAAAGTACACGTTAATAAATCAGGAAATATATTTCTGAGTCAGGAAAACCTGTCTTTTCTTGTTCCCGCACTTGTGGTGCAAAACTTGTGGTGCAAATGTACAGAGGTTTAAAAATAAGTGATTTCCAGCAAATATGCAGAATATTTTCCCATTCCATTCTATTATTACTTATAACCTTCTGACAGCATTAGCACGTTGATGCTGATTCTGCTGAGATATAAATACGTCTTCTTTCTTGGGGCATGCCATCTGGAATCAGAATTCTTTCAAAGAAATGTAAATAGGCTGGCTTTTTTTCCTACAATATATCTCTAACATTTTATTTTTCTTTTTGGATTTGCAGGTGGCAAAGGAGGGAAAAAGAAGAAAAACAAAAATACTGCCAAGCCCCAGAAAAACAATGGTTCAAACTGGGCCAGTGTTCCCCTCCCACCCCCTCCTGTGCAGCCACTGCCAGGCACAGAGCTGGAGCACTATGGGGTGGATCAGCAAGAAGCAGGGTAAATTTTTTTTTTTCTTTTTCTTTTGAAGAAAAATCTGTGATTTGCAGAAATGGGTCCTTTTTTTTTTTTTTTTTTAATTTTGCTAAGTGACAATATTATTCTGGTTTTTTTAAAAAAGGAAAGAAAGAGAGAGCGCCTTATCCTGTAGACTTATTCAAGGCTGTGGAGGAGGAATGTTTGAATAACTCCTCTGGATAGTGACTGAAGGTGGAAGCAAAAGTGACCTTGCCTCATCATCATGTAGGGCTTCAGTGCTTTCTCGTGCTGAAAAGTCTCTCACTTCACAGGTAGCTTAATTGAATTCTGTTGGGACTGCATGCAGCTGATGGGACTCAGAGTGAGTAAGGATGACATAATCTGGCTCTTTGTGTTTTTGCACTGCTTTGATGTTTAAAAATATTAGAGCCAACAGAACCAAAAAAAAAAAAAAACAAACCACCAAATTGGATTAATTTTTGAAGATCAACCAATGGATAATAATCTCCTCATCGGCTTTTAGAAGAAATTTCACAGTTGAGGAAGGCATGCTAATTATAGGCTTTTTTTGTTATTATTCAAACAACTTTCAAGTTTCTGGAACCTTCCACATATTTTTGCATAGCTCGAACTTGTTTTCAAGGACAAAAAATCACACAAGAAGTGCTAAATGAGAGGAAAGAGACATTTTCTACACAGACAACATTTACAAAATGCTTTTTGTAAAGTGTAATTATGTGAAATATCAGGTTATCAAACTCTGGAGGAATATAAGAGTATATGAAAACATAGTTTACTGTGGTTAGCTCTGTTTGAGCCTTTAGAATAATTGTTCTGTTCGGGACAAATTTCTGTCTGTTTCAATACATGGATTAATCAATATAAGGATGAAACATTTTTGAGAATTCATTGTAATAGCTTTACTGAATAAAAATATTTCAAGTGTTATCTCAATTGTAAGTGTGAGTTGATCATTACTATTTTTATAATTACAGTTAGAAAAATTCCACATTATTTCAGTTTATACCAAGTCCTTTGACTCTTAAAATGAGCAATAAATAACTGTGTTAGTCAATTAAGTTCTTTTTAAAATTAAGGCTCATTCAGGCTGTATTAGAGTTAGAATTTCAAAGCAATGGAAAATGAATAACCTTACTGATTGTGAGTGTTGTTTAAATCTCAAGGCAAAAAGTTCATATAATCATTTTGTTATGTATTCTGTTATAAGAGGCTAAAATAAATTTAAAATTGTTTCACCATATAAAAATTTTGTCTTTATCAGTTTATATCCTTAAGATGCATGTGCAGCCATTTCACTAAAACAATTATGCAATAGAAGGCAAACCACTTGTATTTTCTTCAGAACAATGAAATAGCATAAAAGGTAAATGGAAATACCTTATAGAGAAATCCCTTGTGACACAGGGCTTGACTCCTCAGTTGCATAAAGCATCTGTAATTTAGCTGGAAGGAATGATGTTGGTCACCAAGACAACATTGGTTATTTAGGGAGAAGATAATCACCAGGTTCACAACAATTCTGACTTAGTTTTTCCTCTGATTATGTTTTGAATTACTCTTCTCTGGTTTTTGTAATGTCCCATTAGCAGTGGTGGTAGCAAGACCTTGTAATATGCATTTTACCAAACACAAAAAAAATTTCAAGGTTCGACTTAGAGTCTCAGTCTGGACCTGCAGTAATTTGCAACCACCTTTGATGAAGGCTGAATCTGCAATGCCCATAGTTTCTCAGGATGCTTCCAATACTAATGGTCCTTCTATATTTAGGGGTTGGTCTTGTTTCCATGATTTTCAACATGCTGAAAGGGAAAGAATCATAGGCTGCAGTCCTTCTGTTGCCTTTAATATGGACATATTGGGTTAAAAAAAAAAAAGCCACATTTTTTAAACTGTTTTGTTCTTCTTGGTTTGTTTTGATGTACTCTATCTGTGACAAGTTCAAAGTGTTTTAATTTTAGAATTAGTTACATGCAGATGTAGTTATATTGGGAATTACAATTGAAAAGTGAATTTCCAGTCAGAAAAGCCGAACACTTTACTAAAATTCTCACAATGTGATAAAAAATGGGAATGCTTAGACCAATAAAACAAGGAAGGTGGCATCTAAACAGAAACTTGTTTTTCTGTGTGTCCTCCTATAACACTTGAATTCAAGTGTAAGTTTCATTGGCATGATTATCACCAAAATACTCAAAAAATTTAACACCTAGTTTTGCTTACTAGAGCTTAAGACCAGTGGCCTTATCAGCACTAGTAGACTTCTAAGTTGCAAAAAATAACAATAGCAAGTGATATAAATAAAAAGCCACCTAACTTAACCTGTCACAGAAAAAATACAGTTTTCTCTACTGTCTTCTTCCCAGAGGCACTAGGATTTGCATTTGCCTCCATTTTTCCATAAACTGCAGAAGGAAAAGTGAACATTTTACTCCAACTAGCCCTGTTATACAATGTGGTGGCTTTGGGGATCTCCTAAATTCCTATTTAACCTCAGCAAAGAGCCTGTTTGTGTCAATTAAGCTTCACTTTTCCTATAGTATCTCCCAAACTGACATGTTTACTTTCCCACCATTTTCAGAGCAGATGATTTTGTTTGATTTTATCTAAACTTGCAGTAAGGAAATGCTCATTTCTTACTCATTATCATTTACTTTGATTTTTCACCGGTAATGTGCACGATCTTGAGCCAACCCCAGTAAAGGCAGTCTGCATACTGTTATTTGGTTATTTCTATTTCTTGCTATTGACTACACCTCGAAATGCAATATTAGCTGCTGAATGTCAATATATTCAATATGTATTTTCTGTCTTTAGCAAAAGTTAAGGGAGTAGTACCTTTTACTTCAAAAAGTCCTTTCTGGTGAGTTCTAGGGAGGGAAGCTTCATTTGGTGCAACTATGTGTGTAATGAAACAGTTTCATTAGAAATGTGCCCTTTATCACCTTTATTTTATATTTTGAAGGAAAAAAATCTATCCGTGTAATGAATCAGGCTTTTTAATAGTAAAAGATCACTACAGAATAAAAATGCTGCCAATACAATAAAGCTTACTAGAAAAATAGAGATTCTTGTTTGTTAGCCAGAACTTATTAGGGTCTTAATCATAAAGAAATTACAAACAGAGGTCCCTAATGAAGTTAAGGCACTTAGATTTTAGTAAGTGTCCTTGAAAAAAGTTGCATTTTCACCACATTGGATTTACTCAGAAAACAAAAAAGAACATGGATGTGATCAATAATCACTATGGTGGTACCAGATGTTTCTATAACTGTATCATTTATGTGACATATATTTACTATGTAGTCTGTTAGGTTTGTTTTTTTCTTTTTCTTTTCTTTTTCTTTGTTGTTTTTTTGTGGTTTGGGGGTTTTTTGGGGTTTTCGTTCTGTTTTGTTTTTCTCTAAAATGCAGGTTAGAACTTGTGGCTTTTAGGACACCTTGCATGAAGAACACAAAGGTTCTTGTACCTGAAATCTTGAGTCTCAATGTCCTGAACTTCAGGTCTAGGCTGCTTTCCATTTCAAACAAAATTTGGGTAAAGATACAGTACTCGTGCAGAATCTTTTCACTAAGAAATCTCTTTTACTATCAAGCTGAATATTTGGGGATTTGAAGCAAGTAGGGTCAGAAGGCGAGCACATCCAAAGCTCGTTTATTCATCATTGAAAAGTCACCAGGGAGCATCTTTTTGCCCTGTCCCTTTTAAAGAAGGAGCCATTAGAGCAAAGCATGAGGCTGAGGGAGCAAAAGGAAGCGAGAGAACTGTTGAACTGTACATTTTTAGCAGCATGAGTTAGGATGGTTCCTTCAGCCTTGGGTGCAAATGTCATGAGTGAATATTGTTTGGAAAAACAAATTACAGCTGCTCATATCTTAATTGTCTGCTAAGGATGACTATGTATCATGTAACATTTTCTTAAATCTCTGTGTTATGAAAATGGTAATGATCAATCACTCAACCTCTCATAGAGGCCAGGTATTAAGAAGCAGCCTTTTATTTCTGTGTACATATATATGTTTGTATAGCTATATATGATTATATCTACATATATAGAGATCTAAATTTATACCAGTGTGAATTACCAGGTATGTCTTCCACGGACTTTTGGATGATTAAGTCAGATTGGTTTAACTATCCTGAATCTTTGCGTTTAAATACAGACTACAGACTTTTGAATAAGGAAAAAGCAGTTTAGTTAATTTAAGAAATCTTTGGGTTTTGCTGAAAGTAAATGTTCTGTTCATAATACAGGTATTGCAACTTCTCCATCTCAGTGTTCCCAGGCTTTTTATAACCTGGCTTCACACCTGAGAAAATTGACAGTAACTCATTTTTCTCTGGGAAATTGGTAAATCCTTCCTTCCAAATCAGAAGCTTTAAAGGAGTATTTTTAAGCTGGTTTGAGAAATTAACTGTATAGTGCAATGCATTGCCTGCCTGCATTGCAGAAAAAAGGACCTTGTCAGCAGTCCTTGAAAGTGGAAAGAAGATGAAGTGACTTATATGATGCTTGGGAAATGGCCTTTAGAGTGTGTGATGGTTTGACAGTGAAGGAGCTGTGAGAGCTTGTGGTTGTCTGGTTACCTTTTGAAAAGGAAAAAAAAGCTGTGTATCCTGACTTATTTTGGAATACACCAGAAGTTAAGAAGAAATGTGTGCTGATGCTCAAGGGACTGATGCCTGACTGGATGTTTTGAAGATGGGAAGAGTAGACAGTTGAGATTTGAGTGGTGTGATTGTCAGCAAAGCTGTGTACAACTGAAGTTGTGTTCGGATTAGGGAATTACTCTGGGGAGATAATGCACAGGGAATGACCACAGTCACTAAGGCCTATCCACTTGGAATGATGCCAGAGTCTCTAAGGGACAGCATCCCAGGATGATACTGTAATACAACACTGAATTGAAAGGTCCTCTGAGAGTACAGAGACTGAAAAGAATTTACTTGCTGGCAAAGCTTGCATAAGAAGTGGTAATCAAATATAAAGCTTCTGTTTCTAGCCCTGATCAGATAAAGCACCACCCCTTACACCTTTGGTATAAGGCAACAAATGAACCCCAAACTCCTACCAGGACACCCCTTATATTTGAAGAGAGAAGAATTTGGTATTCAAGAATACTCCTAATGGTTAATCCTTCCATTTACTTTGGGCAGGTGTGTTGAAAGTGTTCAGAGATGTAGCACTGTCTAGGTAAGTCCCAGTACAGATTGGTTAGGAGGTGGGGTGCTGGCAGAGCTGTCAACATGTGTGCTAATGTACCTTATCAGCTGGTGCTGTGACACAGCATATGCTTGGGGTCAGTGCTGCTGTGACATGAATGTATTACACATCATAGGAGATACCCGTGTGCAGAGTGGGAAGGCCAGGATTTATGAGGAAAGTGTAGCTTTATATTTAAGCTGCAAACCAGAAAAAAAATGGTCAATTTAAAGACAGATAAAGGGGAGGACGGAAGTAAATGGATAATGCTCTTGGGCTCATGGTGTGGCTCTTGGGGATGGTGCTGTGCAGGGCCGGGAGCTGGACTTGGTGATCTTTGTGGGTCCCTTTCAACTCAGTTTGTTCTGGGACTCTGTGGATAAGTGCTACTATGTAAAGCTTTTAAGAATGCTGCTATTTTCATGTCTAGGTCAATATCCATTCTCCTGCATTAATGATCCTGGAACTGAGTTAGTTCATTTCTGTTGTTGATTGTGGTGTAACATTATTTAATCACCATTAACAAACGTGATAACGGATTGGTAATTTTTTTGTTGCATATCTTGTTCAAGTTGCTTAGCTGTTGTGGGAAAAATTGTACTGACTCAGTAAGGACAATTTAAGCAATTATGACCCTATTTTCATTAAATTTTAGAACTCACACTGTGTGCAAGGTTTTCAACTGTAGCAGGAATCGTGCATACCCTCTACACCCTCTACTGTGTGGCAGAGATGAGATTTGATATATGCTAAGTTTATTTGGTTTTCATTTTAGATATGACAGTGATGGTTGGTGTCCGCCTTTGCCAGTTCAGACCTACCTGCATCAGGGCATGGAGGATGAGCTTGAAGAAGATGATGATCGTGTCCCCACACCTCCTGTCCGGGGAGTAGCTTCATCTCCTGCCATCTCCTTTGGGCAACAGTCGACTGCAACCCTCACGCCTTCCCCACGAGAGGAGATGCAGCCAATGCTTCAAGCTCACCTTGATGAGTTAACAAGGGCTTACCAGTTTGATATAGCAAAGCAGACATGGTAAATGTTTGAAGGGGTCACCTGTGATCAAGGAAATGAAATAATAATAATAATAATAATAATAATGGTAATAATAATAACAACAACAACAACAACAATATATTCCTTTATGACATAAATAGCGACTGTGTTCAACAACGTTTCAATTATGTTTCCAAAGAAGTAAAATGGAAGAAGAAATAGCAAAACTCTGTCTACAGTGTGAAGGCCTTAAACATTAATATATGCTTTTTAAATCATAATACTTGGTAATACATTACATCTTGTCTAAAAACATGCAAAAACAATATTCCTCTGAAATTTTACATGTGTTCAGCTAAGTAGTTAACACCCACCTCCCGACAGCTTTTGTACAGTAGAGAGTACTCTCTTTTCAGGCTAGCAAAAGATAGGAATTTTTTAGGATTTTCAAAAATAATAAGATTCTAAATTCCCGATTAAAAATAATGATAGTCTTTTGAAATAGCAATGTGGCAGCTTTTACACTGTGTCATACGAGAATGAAGCATTTGCATCTCTGTATTTTGAAATACTATGAGAATTTCTGGTTCTGGGTAGGAAAGACCCAGAAACAGCAGAAAGTTGTTAGTATTTACAGAATGGATCTAGTGTTTTTAGAGTGCTTTATGCCTGCTTAAAGGAAGAGCAAGCAAATACCACAGTAACATTTCCCCTGCAAAACAAACAGAAGCAATCTCTTCAGGGACTGAAAAAGAACTTGTCAACATCACCAGGCTGGGGATACGGTGAAGGTCAGTTGCTTCCTGGATGTTCCCTGAGTAGCAGTTGTCCTTTCAGAACTCTTCTACCCAGACAAAGCCCGCGACTCTCGGCGGAGCGGAGCAGAGCTAGTTACTGAATGGCACGCTGCCAGCAGAGGAGCAGCCTTTCTTCCCTGGTAAATAAAGCCACAGAGTTATTCATCCTGAGCTCCCATAAATACATCAGGCAGGTAGGCAGGCGGTGCCAAACCAAAGCCAGCTGTTTTCCCTGGACACCGTGGAAGCCTCGGGGCTTGTCTGCAATCTGCGCTCAATCAACAGGGTACCTCGGTCCCGCTGCAGCGCCGCGCTGCCAAGCACCGACCCCAGCCTGCCTGTGGGACAGACCCAAATCCCAGGCAGCAGCTAGACCTGGCCTTTTGAAGGTACTGGCTTCTGAGCCAGCACACAGATGCACACCCTGCCAGCACAGGCAGTCGCTGCTGCATTTTGCAGCTGTTACCCTTCCTACGCCCTCCAAACCTCCAAACCAGTCCAGGCACGGATAATGGAGCAGGACGCTGCACCAAAGCCTCATGCAGCTGGCCGGAAAGGTCTTGCTCCCTTTTTGGAGAGATGAAAATTGATTGGGAAGTTTCATAATGTGCTTAGGATTATACAGATTTTAATGTCACTCTTGTGTAAAGTCACAGTAATTGAGCCTGAAACTCTGCAAAAAAAACAACAAGGACATAACCTTTTTTTCATACCTTTTGGTTATTGGGCTAAATGCTGAGGGTGATTTTTACATACAATTGATTTTTATGACATGGAATTTTTTAATATTTTTATGTTGTTTGGCTGGACGTGTATCATGCTAGTCAACATCAGTAGAAAGTCCTCCATTGTTTTGGCTGGGAGGGAAGATTTCCTTAGTTTTCTTTTCACAAAGTTAACCTGTCCAGTGTAGAGAGAGGGGAAAACTAAACAGCAAAATGAGACCTGTCAGACAGGTTACTGTGGGAGTAGCAACAGAGAAATACAGAGATCAGCCAACTAGGAATTTAAGAAAGAACCCATTAGAGATTACTGGAAAAGTACATAATCATTATGGCCTTGATCCAGCAAATCACTTAAGTGTATGCTTTACTATGAGTACACGAGAAGTTGACTTCAATTGTTCTATCACAAGCTTAACGTTAAACATATACTTAAGCATTTTGCTTGATTGGGAGCTAATCACACTGTTTATTGAGGGTTAGTTAGATGGTAGTGCCCTTTAGTGCCCCAGTGTTTTGAACACTGCATAGAACACGAAAAACCCGGTGTCCAGGCATAAATGTATTCAATAACTGTTAATCAGAAGGGGGTTGGATGTCAGAAAGGAAGCACTTGTTCTGGAAATTAGATTCAGAATAAGCAATAAGTTAAAACCAACACTGAGGTGGAGAACATTACCAGTGGTACATAACATTGACCATGACATTCTCATATCTGATAGATTTCTATTATGAAATTTTTTTTTTAAAGGCTCATTGAATTAAGAGAATTCATTCATGTAGGCAATAATATAGCACAAAGTTTTCACTGAAAATGTATTAGAGCTGGGAGCCAAACCAGTGACAATTGTAATTTTTTCAGTTTTACTTATGTCCAAGCAAGAGACCAGCAGAATCCTGGGTCCCATCCAGAGTGCTGCCGATTCAAATCAGGTCATGGCACCTCATGTACAGCCACCCAAGGATTCCCACGTGCCTGTGTTAGCAATTTCAAGCATGGTACATGCTCTTGTGCCAAGGCCAGTCATGCCTGGCTCCCCTGGCACAGCTTGCTGTTTACCTGTTGTGCTGTGGGGAATGCTGCTTTGAAAGCTGATGATGTTCTTTTCTCTCAGAGACCAGGTGCATCAAACTCCAAATGCCATGCTTGCCTTTGGCCATTTAGCTATCCTGTGGGTGCTTTTTTGTCTTCTTTTTTCTTTTTTTTTTTTTAATGTGATTGCTGCATGCAGTAATTTCACACATGCATGCCCTAATACTGCTGCAATTAAATCAATTAAACTTCTTGGAATAAAGCAAAATGAAAAGGCCTTGCTGATGATGCGTTCATTGGACTTGAAAATTTCTTCTGTCCTACTGGCCATTTCCTCTTCTTTAGGGTGACTTTTGCTTCAGGCACTGCATCTGTTTAAGTGGAAGGAGTGAGATTTAACTTTGGTTCAGTGTGTGATTTGCAAGGGGGAATATTGGGTGAGACACTTATGTGCTAGGCTGGGATTCAGAACTGTGCTTTTCCATGGGTTTCCTACCTGATTTATGTAGCCTCTGTGTCTATTGCTCTTCATCTGTGAGACAACAATCCTGACCTTGCCCATCCTAGAGGATTTTATCTTTATTCTTTTTATTTAAGACTGGAAAGTGTGCAGGCACTCTGGTATTAGAAGTTGCGGTGAATACCTGAACTGACTTTTCTTGAGTTTGACCTAACCAAGCACGTTTTGTAAATCTACCTCAGGACTTGTTGAAAGGCTTGTGTTTTATTGACCATGGGCTGCAAAGTCTCATCCATTCTGATAACTTTTCCTGTTTGTTTGTGTAGGCACATCCAAAGCAATACACAACCTCCTCAGGCTCCAGTTCCTCCCCTAGGATACGTATCTGGAAACCTTATTTCAGATTTGGAAACAGATGTTCCAGATGACGATGATGATGAGGATGATATGGAAGAAGAAACTGTAGAAATCAGTAGGCCACTAAGAGGTCTAGAGCATACTCCAGGCTCCAGTATGGACAATCTAGACAGCTCTGTGACAGGTAACCAAACACAGTGACACCACCTTGTTCCTACCAGTAAAATACATCACCATTTGGACACTTTTTAAGTCAAAGTTTATTCCACTCGATTTCTGTAACATTTAAAATGTGTTAATACTAAACACTGAAGTTAAAGAAGGATTTGGAAATACTTTGCTTTGCTGCAAAATGATAAGAAAAATTCATGAATTTTAAAAAGCTTTAAAGACTTGAAAGAAAATTCAGTTATATCCTAGCTTTCATGAAAGGTTCATTCTACTAGAGAAGCAAGGCAGTTACATAAAAAGGAGGGGGAAGACCTCAGCTTAGCAATATATATTTCATAAATCAGGAGCAGCATAAAAATGTTATCTTAAAGCACTTTTAGATATTCTGCTGGGTAAATGCTTTCCCAGATCAAGACAAGGAAGTTAGAGACTTCAGAGTAAGTGTAGTTAGATCAGCACATTTATTTCTAGAGTAAATACAACATTTGTGTAGGAAAATGTGTATTTTGAACATACTTTGTATTGCTGAATTTAGTAATTGTTCCCTTTTAGAAAAGCTGTTTAATAATTCTGACCCTCTTTCCCTCACCTCTTCCTGTCCTTTGCATGCCTTGGAAAGCTACATCATCATCAAAGGGGACCTAGAAAGGCCTGCTATAAACTAATACACAGAATCTGAACGAATTAAATTGCTGTTGGTGGAATGTAGGCAGCGAAAGACACTGTTTTTTAAAAACACAGATTTTATGTGGACATAATGTACTTTTTGTAAGCATCAGTGTACTTCTCTTTAGGTTGAACTTGGGCCTCCGTATAATGTGCTGCATCCATAACGTGCAGGTGTGCTGGAGACCCAAATATCCCCAGTGCCACAGTGTTAGTGACACTGTGGGTGCTGCTTCAGCTTTTGACCTCAGCAGACGAACACTGGTAGTTGGCTGTACCTTAAGGGAGACTTGTTCAGAACAACTTCCTGCCATGGCACCACTGAATTCCGTCTTTGTCTGGACCTCTGAAATTCCAAGGCTCTTGCACCCATACTTAGAGATTGCTATTCTGAAAACACTGCAGGAATATGACAGTGATGGAGAATCAATACCTATAATTTTCTTCCTTTTCCCTTATTGAATGGATTAGTGTGTAGCTTAATCCCACTTTCCAGGTTTTCCTTCACCCTAGAGCCAGACTGCTTGCCAATCTAATTAAGATTTAAGAATTGTAGCTCTGCTGCTGCGATTTGAAATCCAGATGCAACTGAAGGCCATAGAGTTAAAGTTTAAGTCCCTGAATTGAGAAGGTTAACTTATTAGTGCATGAGTATGTTAACTCGCTTTGCTTGAATTTCTAGTGTAATCTCCTTCAGGCTATAATTCTGCATATTTTTGCATATCTCACTAACGGCTCAGAAGCCTTTCTGTTAGGAATGCAAAAAAAACACTAAGAGTTTTGCACTGGTAAAACAGCAATAAATAAATAAAAAAAACCAGGTTGGTATAAATTTATCATTTGGTATATATTAATATGCCAATGCTTTTGTATCTCTAAATCAGAAAATGAATGTTTCCACATTTGCATCTTCACCTAATAGTTTGGACCACCCTCCCTAGAGCAAATAAGGAATAGCTGTATTCCTGCTCCAATTTGAAACGTTAGTGCTTATCACAATTTATACTTTTATGAATAACCTTCAAGCTTCTTATAATATTTATAAATCTTGTTTCGTTTTTGGAGTGTTAAATGTCTAATTACTGGAGTGTTAAAAGCTTCCTGATATTCTGGAAGAAACTGGGCAGAACTTGTTAATGTAGAGTGGGAGTGTACTTAAGGTGATCTAAATACACTTCCACTCATCACCACCACTAACTTCATGTGGCCTCATACAGCTGAAAATTAGGGTTTTTCTTTTGCTTTTTCTTTTGCTTGTTTAATTACTGCTGGATCTGTTCCCTGCTCTGGTTCACAGCATGGCAAGGTGTGTGCTGGCACTGCAGGAAGGGAATGTGCATCTGGAAGGGGAGCAAAATTACAGACTGCCCCTATATAGCCAACATTTAGACTGACTGAATTAAGGGACGACAGCCTTGCAGAAGTACACCCAGAGTGTTACTCTAAAGGGTCTGCAAGATGGCAGAATCTCAAATAACAAAACTACTTCTGTTTTCCTCAGTTGCTATAATCTCAAATAACAAAACTACTTCTGTTTTCCTCAGTTGCTATATGGGTAAAACCTTGATTTTAGAAGAATTTATTTTGGGCTTTTTTTTTCCTAAGGGTGGAAAGAAATTGCCTATTATACTTGGGCAATTTTTTTTTTTTCAAAAGAGAATTTTAATTTTTGTTTTTCTGTTTCTGTTAACTCTTCCAGGCTGTGTTTGCTGGTGTTAAGGAGCGTATAGCAAATTGCTTCAGTTGTTCCCAAGCTGTTTCTCATTCTTCAATTTGATTGCTTCTAAAATACTGTAGGACAACTAAATTGTTCTTTCTTGTGCTGAGAATATATAAGCTACTTCTTTTCACAGAGCCTTTGGTGACTTCAACCAGCATTTTGCTAGGAATTTATAGATCATGTTTTCACTTCTCTAAATGTATTTGAAAATGGAGGCAAATGAGAACAGCTGACCCAGATGAAGCAATATTTCTGTTCATTCTGAAGTGCCCTGGGAGTTCAGTGTTTGTGAGAAATCTAAATTGACATCCCTTGGTCCAGACCCTCCAAACAGAGTTGCTGTGGAGGGCGCAGGGCGAGGTTCCTCACCCTGTAGTGTTAGCATGCCTCAGCATCAAAGATGCCCACTCTCGCACCGAACTGGGGCTTTGTTCTTTATGGCTGAGCTGAGAACGAGGATTTCCTGCAGCGCCAAATGTGGGATTCTCTGAGGGGAAGCACTGGCACTGCGTGAGCCAAAGCGCAAACCGCTGAATCCCTCTGACACCACAGTGCTGCTCCTTTAAACTGTTTAAAAGTCAAGTTGTCTTCCAGGCCCTTGAGTTTTAGTCACAGCTAACTGAAGATTCAGACAAGGATTTAATCTGCACTATTAAGCTTTTCTCTTTGCAGGTGGCAGAGACATAATGTTGACGTGTATAATAAAGTGAAAAGAAAGGAAGAGTGCACAGGAACTGTGTCTTAACATTCTCCAGATATCACAAAGAGAACTCAAGGAGGGAGGTTTAGATTTGCACGTTTGTGGGATGTAATGAAATTTAAGCCAAGGTTTTGCTTCATTCCCAGTATGGTTTGTTAGGATATTGAGTCACTGAATCTGCTTTAAAAAAAAAAATAGAAAGAAAGAACCAAAACACACTGGTAAACGTTTTGCTCTCTTGACTTTTAATTCATAATTACTTAGGGTTATTTTTTACTTTCAGAGACACATTGAAATATGTTTTTTGTTTCTCTTATATTCAATGTTTGCTTTTATAATGAATTGCTGTGCAGAGCTGTGGCATGGATGGCCACAAAGAGTCTGTTACATTATTCTACTTTAATAGACTTAATTAATTGCATATGATGACTGTAGAAGAAATTAATTTGCTTCTCACCAAAATCACTAAGAACAAGGCTAGGTTTTTTCAGGTCAAGGTATGATGGTTTGGGGGTTTTCTTTTTCCCTGTCCTTATCTCCACCTCATCCTGCAGCACCAGTGAAGCTGGTAGTGAGAGCTGCTGTATCTTCAGTCCTGGTGCATTTTGACTGAGGGAAGAATTTGACTCATTAACTAGCATGGAAATTAGAACAAGACCTCTCCTACCTAACTGATACAAACTGATGTAAACAGAGAGATATTCTTGTAAACATTGCCACAGCAAATAGATAACAATTTTTTTTTCAATAGAATTATATAGATCTAAATTATAAAAATCTCTGTAGATTGTATAGCTCAGCAAGGAAGAATATCCCTTATTTGACATGTTTTGGTCTTGATTAAAAGACTCACTGATCACTGTCTGTATGGAAAAAGTTGTTCATTCACTGTGTCTGAACACAAATGGAATAATTCTTGAAAACTGCACAATACCATTTTCATGAGCCATATTTTACCATGGCAGAGCTCAATATTTATATTGATTTGCTTAGGGATACCTATTGCAAAAGATTCCACTTGATAAGCAGTTAGACAGATTGCATTTAATAGGAAGAATGTGTTTCATGGATTAAATATGTGCTCAGAAAATAGGAAACTGCTACTTTTTGTATCTCATAAAAATGGTAATGCAACAATTAGCAGGGTCATATTATAAAGCACAGACTTTACTCTAGCTTAATGGATCTAGGGATATGCATTCATCAGCAACGATAGATTTAGCATAAAATGACATGTAAATGAATTGATGACTGATCATAAATTAATTTTAGTGCTGAAGAAGTAATAGAGACACAGCAAGATGCCACTTTATCATAGTATTTTACTGCTCAGCAACATTTGAGCAACTACTTAATGTTCTGTGTGCATTTCTTTTCTAACAGCTTGAATAAATTTGAGATTTTTTTGTGCCTTTCAGCAATATGGAACCAAAAAAATCTAGAAAGATGGAATGCAAACAGAAATAAATTTGGCTAACTGACATAAATTCATTTTTCATTAGATGTTTATGAAGGCCATTAATTATCATTGGACCTGTGAAGTGCCGAATATCTACGCATGGTTTTTACCTCTTTCTTTTAGTGTTTTCTGTCCAAAAATAAAATATTTAAAATTTAAGGGTTTATTCCAGGTGTATACCTTTAAATATATGGATATTTATGGTGGAGGAATCTAAAAAACAAAGTCTAGTTTTTGGAAATGTGATCATATTTATATTCTGCATTCAAACACTTCTATTATTCTTTCTTATTTTGATGATACAATGACTGTTGTCCCTTCTATTCAATCACTTCCACCAAAATCAGTGGGCATTCTTGCTGTGTAGTCATGACAGTGGTCAGACATATCCAAGAGAAGATAATATCTTTCTCCTGTACAAAGGCTAAAAGAATTCTGTGACTGGTTTCAGCTGAAGTAGCATCAGTCCCCAAGGATGTCACGCACACTTCACAAACCTAAGCAGTCTATCCCTGTTCCATTAAAAAAATGCAGAGGAGCAGGGGCTTAATATTAATATGTGTTGGACGGTCTTGTAAAGGAAAACACATAAGGTAAGCACACAGAGGTTGGTAGATGCAGGAAGGTATCTAATGGAATTCTTAGAAGTGTCAGGTTTGTTGTGAGCAGCTTTTATTTCATAGGTGCATTAGACTTTTATTATTATTATTTTGAAGTAAAGCAACAGTACACTTTACAAAGAAAAATAGCATTTTTCTTGCCAGCAAAATGCCACTAAAAGCAGTAGCATGCAGTCTACTGCAAGCTAGCACCTCTGTTCCCCTCACCTTTCCCTGAGAGCAAAGAGGCCTTCTGTTTGCATTAGCACCAAGAGATATTTTATGGAGCAAGAAAACAGAGTTCAGACTTTTCACAGAGCTGATTTTGTTCTGCATAAAGCATTTACTGCTGCTGTCAGCAAGAGTAAAATTTACAGTTGCCAGAAAGCGTAAAAACTCAAATGTGCTCTTGGAAAACACATAGTGAGCTGCATGTAAAGGAGACGCTAAAAGCCTGTTTCATCCCATTTCAAAATGCACAGTTGATCTGAAAGGAACGTCAGCATCTCTTATTCTGCCTTTATTCAGAGAAAAACAAATGTGCCTCTGATTTGGAAAGCAAGAGGCCAGTGGATGACTTTAAACAAGCAGTCACCACGTGTGCTGTGTTAACACAGCTGTGTGGTGGCCTGAGGTGCCCGGGCTGGGCTCCAGCAGTCCCATGCCTTCTGGGCAATGTCTACACCTCTGCAGGTCAGAGCAAAATGGGATTTACTCCTGCAGGTTTTGGTGGGGAAAAGAAATTGTTTATGCAGGGAAACTGAATAGCTCAGGAATCAGTAGAAATAATGTAGGGATTTTGCCTTTAGCTCCCTGGTCACACACAGCTGTGGGTGCTGAACATGTCTCAGGGTATCTTGCTGACTTCAGCAGTTATAAAAAGTTTCTATATAAAAAGTTGCTTCCAGCAACCAGAACTAACACAGAATGGTTTGGACTAGGAGGGACTTTTAAAGGTCATCTGGATCCAACCCCCCTGCCATGGACAGGGACACTTTCTGCTTGACCAGGTTGCTCAGAGCCCCATCCAGCCTGGCCTTGAACACTTCCAGGTTTGGGACATCCACAACTTCTCTGGGCAACCTGTTCCAGTGCCTCACCACCTTCACAGTAAAGAATTTCTTTCTTATATATAATCTAAACCTTCTCTCAGTTTGAAAGCACTGCTTCGTGTCCTGTCACTACAGGCCTTATCAGAAAGCCTCTTTCTGCCTTTGTTATAACCCCACTTTATATACAGAAATGCTGCAGGAAGATCTCCCCAGAGCCCTCTCTTCTCCAGGCTGAACAACCCCAGTTGTCCCAGCCTGTCTTCACAGAAGAGGGGTTCCAGCACTCTAATCATTGTTGTGGCTCCTCTCTGGACACACTTGGACAGGTCCATGTCTGCCTTGTGCCGCAGACCTCAGAACTGGATACAGAACTCGAGGTGGGGTCGTGACATCCCAGTAAAACTCACGCCCCTGCAGGAACGGAGCTACGCTTCCAGCCTGACAGGTCCCTCCTCCAGCTACTGGAGGAGAGGGGAAAGGGAGAATGATCCATAGCCAGAGCACACTATTCCTAGCCTTGCTAACACTTGCTGTCTGTGGGAATGTGGAGGAGTTGAAGAGCAGAGATTTTTATAGTACTAGCCTAGAAAACTGGCAGTCTGATAATAAAAATGCAGGTAATTTTAAAAAAACTGGCACGTCTGTGAGAGTGTAGAACAATAGCTGTATTCACACACTATGTGCTTTTGCAGATTTTCAGTATATTTCATACCTAAAATGAGATTTTTTTTTTTTGACTGACTAACAGAGCAAATGAAAAACAGCTACTGCACATACCCTGAAAGTGTCTCACCCAAATTATCATGTGCATCGTCTGTTGTGTAACAGCTGTGGTTAGCAAATAGACAGAGCAATGTGAGCAAATGTGAATTAAAAGTTCTTCTAAAACATCCATAGTCTCATGGACTATGATAATGAAAACAAAATGTTCTCTGGACAGTATACGGTTTTATATGTCTCTACATAGACAATAGACTGTATCACACAAAACCCTTGGGCCCTGAAATTATTGGCACATGTGTTAAATCTTTAGCATCTGAGTATCATCCTTTGATATCTGTAGCTCTAGTTATATTTTTATGTTTCAGCTTGTGCTCACATATTCTGTGGAATGTGTCTATAAGTTATTGTTTGAAAATGTCCTCAGTTATAGCATTTCATTTTTTTACATCTTCATGAAGTGTTTTATCTGTAGTATCTCTTTTCATACATCATCAATAACTGTTGCTAAGTCTCTTGGCTCTCCATTCTCTATGATGTCCTATCACACTTTGATTGTTAGTTCAGAAACTGTCTTCTCGGAGGAAATTCAGTTTTAGCCTTCCCTTGCTGTTATCTGGGCTCCCTCACATCTGTCTGCATCAGGTCGACTCTGTTTGGAAAATAACAATTTTATGTGTGCTTTTGGCAAGCAGAATCAAACTCTGTCACTCTCTGTTGCACTTAACACACTTTCTGCCTGTCAGACCTCCACAGTCCTCTTTGGTTTCTTTTACTGTATCTGAGGAGTGCATGGGTTTTTGTTATTATAGCCTGCCACTTCTCTGACATTAAAAGATTTGGTCACTGCAGCATCACAAAATAATCCATTGTTCTTGGGCTTTGTGGTGCAGTGTGCTACTGAATTCCAGGATTCATTTATTGTACTCATGACCTATTTTTGCAGGACATTTTTAATATTTGACACCACCATTAGTTAATTAGCCTATCAATTAACCAATAAGCAGGCCATTATTGATTTACTACTCAACAATTTTAAACACAACAATGCTTTTGTAAACCAGTTCCCTGCAGATTCTCACAGGCTCACTGGGCTTTTTTTTTTTAACATATAACTGTTGCTAAAAAACCCATTTCAGGTGTTTCAAGATGGGTATGGTGCCTGTACTATCCCAGAACAGCACGCTGTGTCTACACAGCACCATGCAATGCCATGCAGCAGCTCAGGTCCCAAAGCAGTCTGGTTGCTCTGCACCTCACCTGGACTTGGTAGCTCATTAGCAGGGCTATCCTGTTCCTGGAGAAACAGGCAACAGGGAAGAGCTGCTGGCTCTTCCTTATGCCTCCTGCTCCACTGCACAGTGCAGAATGACCCTGGGGCATTTTAGAAGTACACAACGCCACCATCTCCATCTGAAACCCTGAAAGAAACAGAATTACAGTATTTAAAAAAAGAAAAAAATGGAATTGAGCAATAGCTTTTGAAACTGCCATGCTGGGTAGCTGATTGATGCTTGATTCGTACATCAGGAAAAATAAAAGAAAATAATAATGAAGAGCAAATAAGATTAATCCTTCCTTCTCTGTTTTGCTCTTTGTATTTTAGTTATGTCAAGATTTCTATATTTCTTTCACGTGGTTTTTCTGGTATCTGGTTTTCTGACTGCATTTTTACGATGTTGTTATCACTTTCCTCTCCTGCAGCAGTGGTAATCCATAGTTAGAAGGTACCATGGGGCCTACACTGGTCTAGTGACTGACTCAGTATTAAATTTGAGCATATATTTGCTCTGCTCTTGAATCCTAATTATTTCTAACCTTTTTTAAAAAGTTATTTTAATCCACTTGAATGAACTAGTTTAGATCAGCTTTTTTCAGGCCATTAAAACTGCTAATTTATTTTAAGGTTTTGATTGACAAAATTACATGGTTCCAGTCTTGTTCAGAACAGCTCTTGAAGCCCAGGTCTGACTTTAGCCAGATCTACCAAGACTTACACATGTGCAGTCCAAAATTAAGACTTGGTTTGGCAAATATCAAACTAGATACTGATTTGTAACAAGTCAAATTTTAAAAAAATATTAAAAACAGTCATATTGAATTCAATCACAGGAAAAATCCATTAATTTTCAAAAAATTTTACTGTGGAGCCTTTGCATTTGTAGAGAATATGTATTATTTTTGTTTACAGGACCAAAGCTACATGGAGCAAGCTACGAATGAGATCCCACCTAGCTCTGATAGCGCTCTGTTGTACCAAACTCTGTCAGATAAACTTTGGGGTTTGTGTTGTGAAAGGACACAATAAGCGGGTGTTTAAGGTTTAGATGAATATTGCTCTTTCGTACCAAGCTGTGTCAAATGAATTTTGGGTTTCCTGTTGAGAAAGGACGTATTAAGTGGGTCTTTAAGCTTTAGATGAACAAAGAATATCAAATGTGCACCACTCACTAGCCGCCTACATTTGTTTTTAGGTTCAATGGTAAATGGATGGGGTTCTGCGTCTGATGAGGACCGTAACTTTTCTAGTCATAGATCTAGTGTAGGTAGCTCCTCAGATGACTCCATCTTTACCAGCGGCACTTTTGCACAAGCACTGGTTGCAGCAGCAGATAAAGCTGGGTTTAGGCTGGATGGAACCAGCCTGACAAGAACAGGTTTGTAGACTCAAAGTTGATGCTTTCTGCATGAAGGGTGTCTCTGCCTATCCTTCTCTCAGTGAATCTGCATCTCACACTTGTCTAACGTGCATGGAATAAGGTGGATGGAGATACTCTTACTGGTACATTTTAAATGAAACCTTGCATTTTGTTTCATTTTTAGTGATTTGAAATAGTGAATAGCACAAGCTTTTAATCTGCACCTTCGGTCTGCTGAAGTTCCCCTCAATGCTGACTCTGCTGTAGATTTACTGACATATGCTCATTTAGTATTTTGGTGAAGAGATTGCTAATTCTGCCTTTCAGCCTTTGATAATTTCATTTTCTGAAAAATCTCCTCACAATCATTCATGTTTCCAGTGATGAACATAATTTTTAAATTATTATCTCCATCCCTGCTCTTCTGTTGCATTTCTTCTTGCAAAAGTGTGTTTTTCTGTGAAGTTTTTCTAAGCATGGGGTGAATTGGTGTGCTTTTATTGTTAACAATACAAAACTGTTTAAAGCTTTATTAATAGCTGATTTAAAAAATACTTAATTCAATAAGTTAATATATTTTGATAACATTTAATTCTGGTTATGCCAACTGAATCTGCCAAGTAAAATGTAACAAAGGTAAAGTGGATATTACATTTGAAAACAGCCAATCTTCTGAAATTAATTAATGAAAACTAAATATGTTTTAGCTCTTATTTTTAAAGCTCTGTATGTTTTATTTCTATTCAAAAATATATGAAGAAAAATTATCTTTAAATATTCTATTAAAAAAAATACATTTACATTTTCTCACTCTTGTCAAAATAGCAACAATAACTAATTAATTAAATCCACAAATCTAATAGCAAAGTATGAACTTGCATCATATTTTTTATTATGCTTCCTCAGCTGATTCCTGATGACAGGTCCCATAAAATTCCTATCATTTAAATTTTTTAGATTTTTAGTCTTGTATGAAGTTTCTTCCTCAGTAAAATGTGTGCACTTAGGAGAAATATCTCACATGTTGGGGGCTGAATACTCTAAGCTTTCTGCATGCAATAACTTCATGGCAAGCACTGCCTTTAAGAACGTTAGGAATAAAGGAAAGAGTTGATGGCAGAGTCCTAAGATCCAGCTTTTTTCAAATCACTGGGACTTTTGCCACTGGCTTTGGTCAGACACAGTACCTTAAAAGATTGTTATTTCACCATAGCTGAAGCCTTCAATTGTTTCCTTATATTAATGGAAAATTGAGTAAATCTATCTTACCACTTTAAAAAAAAAAAAAAAAAAGAAAGAAAGCAAAACAAAACAAGAAAACTCATGTAGACCTTGACTTATTTAGTATGGACACATTTGGCCAAACTATGACTTAAAATATATTGATTTCCTTGAATAGTCTCACAGGTTCTGAATCAAAGGAGCAGATCCTTTCCAACCTTTTTTTTGGTGGTATTTGCTCCAGTAAAAGCTAATGCAAAGATTCACCCAAAGTTACTGTCACTTGTATCAAACCTGTGAGAAGTGCAGTTTCCACCACCTGCTCATAACAGCAGTAAGTGGACACAAAACCACAGAAACTTCAGAATAAATATGACTTTTTTATTATAGTTATGTGAATGGAAAATACAAGGGAAGGATGAGAGCCCCCTTGTCAGTTGTATTTTCCTACTTAATTAAGTCAGAAATGCACTTAAAGTGAGTATGTGTGTAATTCCTCAGACAGACCATTAGAGTACAGGGTGCAAAAAAGGATCCAGCAGTTGTGGTAGAGACTTTATGATTATTGCCCTCTTACTCTCTTAATGATCCAGCAGGCAAAATGGAAATAAAATAAAAACCCACATGCAAACAAACAGCCCTCCCTTCTTTCCCTCACAGAAACCCCAGCAAATGGAAGTACTCCCCCTGCTCACTGCAGTTTCATTAGGATGTGTCAGCTCGCAGGGCAGGGTGGCTCGGTCAGACATCCCTGTTACAGCCCTGCTGCACCACAGCAGCCCCCCAGAGTGCTACACGGTGTCTGGCAGTGCAGAAGCAGCAGTGTTATCCTGTTCATTGCTCTGAAGGGAGCCTGAAGGTCCTGACTCTTTATTCCTCTGCAGTCTGGACAGTAATTTTCACCCATTTAGAACAGCTGTGAAATATTCTCAGCGGTAGATACTAAAGGAGATGTCCAGCTTGATAGCCTCACGTGGGAATGTTTGATTGCCAAGCATAAGAGGCACTGGTGAATCCAGATGCAGTGTGTCTCTCCTGCCAGACACTTTGATTCCAGTTTCCAGAAGCCACCATGTGATTTGCCATGAAGTTCAAACAGCTTTCCTTTTTAACACCCTTGGGAAATTAAATCAAGAATTAGTGGATTCATCCTCGTCTCCACTTAAACACACTAAATCTGCTACTGAAAGTCTGACACTGCTCAGCAGTCCTTACTGGAAAGGCTGCATAAAAATACAAGATGCTGTAATCAGTTATTAAGTGCATTGAAAAATGCGTTATGGGAGTCTGCACATCATTTGTGTTTGCCCCATGTATGATTTAGGTCAGTGCTATTTCTTTTGCCTCATTTTCATGAAGGGATAAAAGAGAATGCTTGGTGTCTATTTCTTTTTAAAACCAGCATTCTGAATGAATAATCACATTTCTTCAGTCAAAAGAGTAAGTGTGAAGAATCTGCATCCTGCACTCACTAGTTGCACTTGCACGTTGTGAGTTTATTTTTGCAAAACATCTGTGCAACATGCTGTGAGCTGGGATGGAATTTCAGGCTCACATCTGAATTTCTCTGCATTAGTAGTCCTTTTTTATTTTTATTTTTAAAAGAAATTTTAATATTTTGTCTGTGTTCATCTGCTGTGTTATCCTTATCCATGAAACAAGGCTTGATCACTCGTCTTTGTCTGGCTGCAGCTGTGCCAGCTATAGAGGTTAATGTTCCCAAAAGCTTATTCCTGCTTTCTCCCAGCTCCAGAATTAGCTGCTTGGGCGGGTGTGCTGTAACCCAATTTCGGTTAAAATGAGCTAGGTTAGCAAAGCCATTGTTTTCAGACTATGTAAGTTCAATTGGGCTTTTTTTTTTTTTTTTTTTTTTTGGTAGAGGAGGGTTAGGGAATGTCCAAATGCAGGGTTCAAACGTGGCAACCTCCGATAGCTGGCAGAGATGTGCAGCTCGGGACAAGCCTGCCTGGGAGCAGCGCACAGCAGTCAGAAGGTAGAAGATCAAGCCTGAGACAGTCACGAAATTTCTGAAGTCAAATAGTGAAGTATTATCCTAACATGTATGTATTAATGTGAAACAACATGTTAGAGATTATGGCTACTTTTTCACTTGCCCTCTTGGCACTGAGAATATTTCAAATAGGATGCTGAGCTGTATATTACTCCCAATTAAGCTTTTCTAGATCAGGTTGTATGTGACAGCATGTTGGAAGTAAGCACATCTGTTGGAAGGTTTTCTAGAAAACATAACTCACTGCAGGGTAGACCATGGTCTACCAGTTGACCAGAAAAATAGCAAACACCCATTTTGCCACTTTCTATTAACTCTTACACCATTTGGGCCTAGAGCAGCACTGAAAGAGCAGAAGTTCTGACTGGCTTATACATTTTCCAATGCAGACAGCATTAAAACATGCAAGAACTTTAATTACCAATTCTGAATGAATTACGATGGTAACATCTCCAAAATTTGGCAAGAATGACATACATATGAACAAAAGAAAGTAAAAGATGGTGATTTTTAGTTTTCGTCAGTTATCATTAAACATTGTCTCATTAACAGAATAAAAATATCAGAATAAGCAGAAGTGAATGTAGTAAATGAACTGTGCTCTTTAAATTCCAAGGCTTTTAATCATCTGCTCCATGGAACAGCATCAAAGATACTTCTTTAAGAGAAATCGTGTATAGTATATTGTATAATATTGAATAGTATATATATAGATACACACACACACAACATATATAAAAATATATAAATAAATCTGAGGTCAGAATATATATTTTTAACGAATAAAAGTACTGAAAATTAACTGAAAAATTTTGTCATTTAAATATACCCCCATTTTTATTTCTTGAGAAAAGAGAGCCCTTAAGTATACAGACCTACACTGCTACGTAGCTTGCAAAATCAGTTATGTTTTCTCGCTGGAGTTACTCCAGATATACAGTGCATATGGGAGCCCCTAAAAGGAGAATCTGGCTCAGCAAACATGAAAGTGGAAGGCAGGAGGAGATAAATTTGATATGATTGCAGAACAGTTTTCCTTCCCTGTTCAAGGCTGAGGAGTTGTTATGACACATCTGTTCAGCACACAGAGCAGGTAGGAGTTACATGGCATACAGTAGTTTTATCACAACAGATGGAATAATTTTAATTATAAAAGTTAAAGAGGAAAGAATGCCAAGTTTGTCTACTTTACTTGTTGTGGTGTGACTTAAAGCAGTTGTTATCAGTGGGTACCTCAAGGGGACACTTGCCTGCCTCTGAGAATTAGACTCTATTTAATATTTCGGAGCAGACATTAATAGAACAGCCCATTTCAAGGCAATAACATTTTTTCATCTGGTTTCTCTTTTTTTGTTGTTTTTTTCTTCTTTAGGCAAAGCATATTCTTCCTCTCAGAGACCTCGGCCAGGCAGTCCTTTTTCTACTGACAGCAACACCAGTGCAGCTGTCAGTCAGGGTCAGAGGCCGAGGCCCACGAAAAAACACAAGGGCGGACGTTTGGAGCAGCCGCCTTTGCCTCACCGCCGGGAGGGGATCACGGACGGTGAGTGTCAGGGGAGGAAAACCTGCAACAGGCAGGTGTGCACAGCAGGAGAAGGCAGAGCCATCTTTCCAGGAATATAGGTTACAGTCAATTACTGCTTTGGTGGAGTGGGGTCCCCAGGTTGCCATGTGAGCAATATTGCAGCTCTAGCCGGGCGGGGCTTGGGTGAGTGTTCGAGGAGCTTTTCTTATTTCTGCTCCGAATGTGTCATCATCTCTTAGGGTTTCTCAGATCTCAATATAAATCTTAGCCCAAAATGACTGCGTTGCACACGAATTGACATTGAAAAATGGCCTGTGAGTAATTTTATATTTTGTAAAAGTAGCCACCACTAGCAGTAGCTGTATGCCATGAATTCTTAAGGAGAAGCAGAGAGCTGCTCCCACAGGACTCTGTCTGGTTTGTGCTGGTTTTGACAGACACCCAAGAGCTACACCAACACGTGCCATGCTTTTCCCATGATTCTGCCTCACCTCTTGTCCATGCTGCTTCAGTCCTGACATCCACTGACCTCAGTGACTGTGTCTCCCTCTTTTACATCTCCACTTCTCTCTTATGACTACTTCCCATCTGGAAATTTCAGGCATGTCTGTTCTGCTCTTCTAATAATTAAGATCAGCTCTGTCTTCCATTTTCTTTGTCTGCCCTTCTTGAGTCTGGCAAAAGACACAATAAGTGCCTGTTAGTTTTTGAGGAGGACTGGATAGGAAGGTGGCCAGCTAGCTACCTCCCCTTCATTTCTTCTGATCCCTGGCCTTGTGCCTGTAGGTGTTGAAATGATCAGTGTTCACCAAGGGGGTTATGTTCCTGCTCTATGGCTGATTCTCACTGCCATATTATTTGTGGAAACAGCTTAAAGTTAGATTCCGCTCATATGGATCTAAGTTCCTTTAAACAAAAATTCCCTCCCCTGGTGGATATATCCCAGAGGCCTCTCTGTTACACAGATCCATTAAATAGATGTGTCTATGAGAACAGTAACTGGAAATCATGGGTGTTGCCTGTGGTGCTGGCCATACTCTATCTGTGCATGTTTTGTTAACCCTTCTGAGGGGCATATCCTGGCACCCTGAACTGTGACCATCTTGGGCTACAAATTCTGTGTACATGAGAGTTTGTAGAGCACTCAGTATGGCAAACGCTAATCCTTCTGCTTCTGAATACTATTGCTACAGAAATGTTTTACAATAACGTGGGTACCAGAAAATTAATGGGAATCCAGTTCAGGTCATAAGACAGATGGAAGTGGGGCTCCTCAGAGAGTGACTCCATCATAAAATTTGGCATTGTTTTAAATTAGTGAAAGAAATCAGATTTTAAGATTTATTTTAAAAGAGAAAACTCCTGTTGCCTTTTTTTTATCCTTTATAAAATACTAATCTCACTGGAGTTTCTTGCATATATTTAAATCAGAATACCAATGATATACTATTTCCTTCAACCTCTCAGACACGGTCAATAGCCCTAACAGCTTTCGGATGCCATTAGATTAATATTTGTCTGTTATAAACCTAAAGTCCTTGCTACATGTTCCCAAGATTTATAATGTCCTGGAGCAATAGAGGAACCATTCCCATCCTGTATTAACACAGGAACAAACAAACAAACACAAATGGTACAGTTTTCCGCTTCAACTCCTACTGACTGTGAGTCATTAAAGTGTAATGTCAAGTCTGAGTCATAGTTAAATTTGCAAAAGATCATTTGTCAATTAACGAAGCTAAAGGTTGCTGCTGCCACCTGCATGTATGTAAACAATTGAATTTAGGAATCTCTGGTCTGCAGAAATTAAAAATGGTAACTGGGTGCTTTCTGTGAAATATTGCAATGAACTTTATAAAGACAGACAATACCACTATGCTTCAGCTATAGCTAGAAAAAGCAAGTAGGAGAACCTCGGACAGGGCCAGCAATTCCAAGCCCTGATCCAGGCCAGTTCATTCAGCCCTGGGCCATCCTGATTTCTGCAAAAAGCATCACTATACATTTTCTCTGGTTTTTCAAATCCATTCCCTTATAACTACTTCCTCTTGGATTTGTCATGTGAGAATATACTCGGTTTGCCAGTTGTTTTCAAATTCCCAGGTTGGATGAGTCCTGGTATCCTGTGTTTAAGTCTCATCACATACCGGATGTCTGTCATTTTAAATTTTCATTGACCGAGAAAGCTCCAGCTTTCTCTGCCCATTCCCATATACATCCTGAGTGTTTCCTCCTTGTTAACTGTAACCATGTGGGACAGTGCAAAAGGCCTAAGAAACTGTAATATTTAACACATAGCACACACATCTCAGACCATGTAAGCATTTGAGGGTTCAACTTCATGCTTAGTTTTGACAGCAAGCCACACAAATCCCCTAAAACCCTGCTTCTTCATTTCCTTCAGCTGCAGGTCAGAAGCCCCTAGAGATTGACTCCAGATGGAGTCTTCTTATTTGTCTTGCTGTACAACTTGTTTTTTCACTTCCCCATCCTGAAAGACTATGGAGACAAGAGCAAATCCACAGAGGAAGAATATGTTATAAATCCCTCAGATGATCAAAACTTTCATTCTGAGCTTACAGTCCACCGTTAAAAAAAAAAACCAAACAGGAGATTTTTAGTGTTAGTGCTCAAGGAATAATTTGTTTTCCTAGAAACAATGTAGTCATGAATTGCAAAACAGTGGAATCTGTCACTTAGTTTGCAGCATGGTAACTGTGTGGCTGAAGCTAAAAGCCCTTCCTTAGCTGAGCATGATATGCAAAAAAAAACCCAAAGAGGAGGCAGAAGTGAAATAGGCTTAGGGTTTGTAAAGGAGAACTGGAACATAAGACTTATGTTACCATGCCTTGCCACTAACTTCCTACTGTGTATTAAAAATATTTTTTTTCTAAAATTATCAGTAGATCATTGTAGAGAAAATACCTTCTGATGCTAGAAAGTGTTTCAGAGGCTTATTAAATGTCACAGTAATTATCACCCCTAGGAAAAGAAATCACTGACACAGGTAGAAAGGTGTGTCCTTATAGTTGTAGGTTCTTTAACTTGCTGCTTTTTCCAGTTAATAATGAGAGGCTGTGCCAAACCTTGACTGGTGCCTGAATCATTTAGCCAATGCTCTGCCTTCTAAAGAAGGGCTGGAGTAATCCCAAACTGAATATCCATCTCCTCCTTATCAGGCACTCTGATGTCCTACAGCTCCTCAATCACAATCCCTCCATTACTAAATCAATAAGATCATCACCTCCCCACCAATGCACTTAAAATTGCCTTGCAGGTTTGATAATCCTGCCATTAGAGGCTTCAAAATGAAAGTCTGGATGACATCCTACTGACCCAGAAAGTTGCTAGCTCAGTGCAGGCTTTCAGGTATTTTCCCTACCACCTGAACGATAACTGGGATTTAGATGGAAGTAGGGTAAATCAGTGTTACCACTCTGGGTATCCTCACTGAAAATCCCGCTGAAGTCCCTAAATTTCTAAATTCAGAACTTCTCTGAAGTGATTGTCATGATGGAACGAGTTGGATTGCCTCTATGTGGTAATAAGTCTTCCTGTGAGGATATGAGACTTCTAACTCAGCTGACATCTGTTACCCCTTTAGTAGGGCAAGGAAAGGCAAGGCAAGACTATTCTCAGTGTGTTGGAGGAAGAAACTCATGACTCCAGGTACTTGGGATCTTTCTATATACCCAGGCAAGATAGCAGAAATTATTTAGTTATTTACTAAGGCACAAGATTTGCAACACAGGATGTAAGTTTTAGAGCAAATAAAAAGCCACATTTCCAAATGAAACTCTCTTCCAGCTTATTTTATTAAAAAGGACAGGTAGGTGTTACTGTGACTGCCAACCTGAGTAAGGAAGTGAAGAAGCAAACAGTTTAATCAGGTGATGTTTGGCTACAGTTAGCAACTGTTCTTACAGATCTTCTCAGACACGTGTAACACAGTTCAGTCAGTCTGTTCTCAGACCAGAGCCAGTTTATGTTAATTCCAAAGTACCTGTAGTTCTTCTAGAATTCTGTGAAGCTTCCTTACAAGACACATTTTGTTTTTCTCTTCAACTCATCCACAGGTTTAAAGCACCCGAGGAAATTTACAAACATGGTGTTTAATTTCTCTTCTATGCATAAGTCAGTCTCTGTGCTTATTTTGTGGATGGATAAAAGCAATAATCAGGTTAACAGTAGATCAACACCATAACTCTACAGTAATTCCAGGAGTTGCAGCCAGCTCTAGAACATGCAGTATAGTTTAAGTACAAGCCTTCTTTCCTTTTAAGTATCTAATTAATAACAGCTATTAGACAGCAATTTCTGAAGTAGGATGGTCTATTTAAAGTTTAATACTGCAATAATTTCAAAGAATTTTTTTTTCTATGTTACAACTTGAAAATTTTGTTTATATTGAATGGTAAATATTTTATCGGGGAAAATTGCATAGTCCAATGTCATGTTATGGCCGTGTTTATTGGATTCAATGCATCTCCACAAAGTGCTTATAAATCACAACTTCAGTAATCTCTATTTCAGATTGCATAAGCAGATGCCAGTGTTGTGGTTCTGTGCATTAACTGGTTATGATCGCAATAAAATCAATTATAAGAAATGCCATTTTGGAAGCCAGCACTATAAAGCAATTTTAACATTGGCAAGCTCCCATACCCTCCTGCTTCCACCTGCAGTAACTCAAGTATAGTCATTGTCATGAAAGGTCACATCTATATTCATAACGAAAAATTTCTCAAATAAATTAGTCCTGAACATAAAGCATGCACCAGGCTCACTGACAGATTATTAAAAGGCTGTTCTTGCCAGAGGGTGCTTATCTTAATCTGGGGCACAGCACTTCAGCTGTGAGCAAAGGGGCAGGAGCATCTCTGGATACAACTTTTTTCTCTTGCAAAGACAAATAACCTGCACATCCTCACTTATCTGTAAGAGACAGTGTTGACTGGAATGACATCTCAGCAACTTTGGAAGCATTTCTGCTCCATATGTGAGGTATAAGTATCACCTCTAACAGCAAGGGCATGAAAAAAGTTCTCTGTAGCATTATATAAAGCATTATATAAAGCTGGATTACAGACTTTGAAATAAACTCCCTCCAAAGGCCTCCTGACCAATTTATAAAATGAATTTCAGTTTCACTAGAGTTATAAACATCAGACTTCCCTGCAGGCAAAACAGAGGTTTACTTTTCCATGCCTGTTACTGAGCCAAGTTCAATTCCTTGATAAACCTTCACGACACTGTAAGATAGAAAGGACAAAAAACAGGTCAGACCCAAATCTATTGTAAGCCAACATAGGTTTTTGTGAAGTTGGTGTGGCTGCAGAGATTTATTTGGGCTACCCATTGCTCCAAAACAGAATTATCAGAAAGTGTTCCTTGTATAAAATGCGTATATAATATGGAAGAATTTTCATTATGATACTAAAGGTGCTTCCATTTTCTGGGTTTTTTTTTCTTTTAAATAACCTGGAGTATTGTAAATCTATCATATAATTCACATGAAAAAGTTGCATTTAGAATTATAATTATCCTGAGTCTATAATTACCTTGGATCTTGGACTAATAAAAAAGTGCACCTTTGCCCCCACAAATGTGATTAGAAGGTTTACCTTCAGTTCTACAAGCATCTTAGTAGTCCAGGTCCCAAACTCGAAAAGGACAGAAGTTGTTAGAGACCAGGCAAGTGTCTTTCTGTTAGCTGAAATTGTGTTTTAACTGGTTATATTTGCGAGACTGCTAAACTTAATAATGGCCATCCTCTAGTCTCTGAAGATTCTAGCTCTTCATTTACTTGACTAAAATGCTCACCCGTTGTTTGGTGGTTCCATTTAAACGCTTTTGTCAGAGACATACTGATGTTTTTTCAATAGCAGTAGGTTTCACGATTAATTTTTCCAAATTTTTGTGGCATTTTATTCATATAGATGAAGTTCTATATTAGATTTTGAGTTTACACCTCAAGCTGGAAGTGTAGCCCAAAGATAGGAAGTGCCAAGCCCCAGTATGGTGGGGGGAAATTGTCAACTGGCACAGGTCAGTTTTCCACAGCCTTTCTTAATTCCTTGCTGTTACTGAACAAAACAGCTGGAGTACACCCCACAGAAAATAAACCCCATGCTTGAAAGTGTCAGTCAGGGCTCAGAGTCCATGGATTTTTATGGAAGTTAGAAAGAGCTAGCAGAAGTCGAAACCCCTTTTCTGATTAACGTGAAATTTCCTCCTTTTGAAAACAGGCCGATTTAGTGGCTCGTACCGTTTGCAAGGCACTTTTCTTTTCAGCATCGAAAACAGACCTTCTGTTTCAGTTTAAAAAAAAAATCAGTTCACCTGAATCTTATTCACATTTTTTAGATCTTCCACCACCACCCGACCCGCCCCCCGGTCAGGGTTTAAGGCAGCCCATAGTGCCCGGCCAGCGCGGAGGCTCTGCCGAGAGGAAGGGGAGCTCTCTGGAGAGGCAGCACGCAGCCAACATAGATGACACAAAGAGCTCCCTGGACCGGCCCGCTAGGACATCACTAGAGTGGCAGCGGCAAGCCCAGGAGTGGATAAGCTCTACAGACCGCCAAGAGGATTTCAGGAAAGCCCAACACAAACAAGCCTTCGGATCAGGTGTGTGTGTGTGTGCTGCACCAGCAGCTCGACACCCCACCCTCTGCTGAGGGGTTCTGCGCCCGGCAGGGCTCTAGGATCACCTCACACCTCTCTGGGAGAGCACTGGCGAGGGTCAGGCTGGAAAATAAGAAAAGGCCAAGTGAAAGGAGGGCTTGTGATCCAGCTATCTTCCCTCCTGCAGCAATGGAATCTGATTAGCACCTGATTTGGTGCTCTCTTTACAGTGTTGCCGAAATTAATAATGTTCTCAAGCCTAGCGATGGAGAAAATAGGAACAGTTTCAGGCCAGCAGGGAAGGAGACAGAGATTTTTGGAGTATCTTTTGTTAGATGTATTTATTTATACATATAGAGCCATATTTTCCAGTTCTTTCAACCTGCTTCCAAGTTGGCAGCTGTTGCTTTCACATGTCTGCAAGAAGGCTGATCCTTCTGAGCTACTGACATTCCTTTCAGCTGTACTAAAAACCCTCTCTTCTCTTTATTCAAGGATCTGACAAAGTAGCATTCATCTCTTAAGCCCAGCAAGATGACAGAGCAGGTTTTGACCGTCATACAGGACCTGCACCTTGCCCCCAAGCTGACTTTAGCACCTAAATGGATTTCAAGTCTGCACAAATGTGCACAGGAGGTGATTCTGGGCTGGAGTTGTATTTCTACCATATTCACAGCTTCCTTCTATCAGCCTGACCTCAAGTAAAAGCTGCTGTTTCATCCTAGGGTGTTTTCTTTAACCCTTTAATCACCTCATTGCAGTGCAGTGCTGATTAGAATGATACAAGAGGACAATTAAGAAAATTTAAACAAAAAATTATACTGCATGTAAAGTTTTCTGTAGGGTTACGCTTTTTCTTCGCTTATGTATGTAGCTCCCACAGTCACACTAAAGGTACTCTTATCATCCATCTTTTTCTTGATTTTATTCACTCTTAATTCTCCTTGTTAATCTAACATACTAATACCATTGCCATAATAACAAAAAAATAGTAGTGTGCGGACAAATCTGTCACGGGGACAGGATTTACTGAATAAAGTCCTCCTAGGGAAAATACTGCTACCTGTATTTAAAATGTAAATATTTTAAATACAATTTAAAATATTTCCATATTTTAAAATATAACAATAACGGCGCTGTTAAACCCCCTAATATGTTGGCTGCATAAACAAGTGAGTGGCTGTTCACGTTCTGAAATCATGATGTGAAGTCAGAGTTTAAAAATAGAGTGTGAAATTCATGCTGCTTGGTGAAATGGCAATTTTAATTGCAATGTACAAGATGTACAAACACATAGAAAATAGCCCAAATATACTCTGCACTTCTCATTTCCTTGGAAATTATTATTATTAAGGGTGCTTCTGTGACCTGCTTAGAAAGAAGTCCCTTCTTTTTCCTCTGCCTCATAAGTGTACAAGTAGAATTTGTCATTTATTCTGTGACGCAGAGCTTATACAGGAGTAAAATTCCCATCCTGCAAGGCATGCATTTATCTGTCCATAAATAAAGAGAACTTGATCTTGACACTTCCAGTGCCCTGCACAAGCATTTAATTTAGGACTGAAGTGGTTACAGGTATCCTGTTCTTGTCAAATTCAGGATGCCGAGAGCAAGTGCATATCCTTTATGCATAAAAAAGGACGCATCTAGGAGATGTTATGAGTTTACCCTGGTGTGAGGAGTTCATAAAGTTTGTGCACAAGATGGGCCAGAGCTTCCTATCTCTCATTCCAGCCTCTTGCACTGCAGCTTTCTTGCTCTGCATTCTTGTCTCTGGTAGATTTAAAAAAGGCTACTCTTGTGCACGATGCTGGTTTATACCATTAAATTTGAGTGTTTTGATAATATTAATTGTGATTCTTCCCTTTTCCTTTATCACTGGCATAGCTCTTTGGAAATCTATCCTGTCCCAGTTTTCAATACATTTCCAAAAAGAGTTATTATTAGCTATCAGCTTCCAGAAAATAGCTAATTTTCAACTTAGGGGGTTTCATTCAGACATTGCCAAGCTGTGAGTGAAATTTTGAAAGCAAGACCTTTAGTTTGAAGTTGAATAGAATAAAACTACCTAAGTCTGGGATCAGTGTTTCCACTGGTGGCTTTCAGTATAAACAAGATCACTGAGTTCCTGGCAGTGGCTTCATTGTAGAACTGCAGTTAAAGCACATCAAATATGACATTTTCAGCTCCCTCTCTGAAGAAAGTGGTGCTAGATGAGGTTACAATAGTTTTGACAATAGGAAAAGCCTTTTGGTCACTTTCTGGGGTATGGAAGCATTGTTACACACACACATCCTGATTTCACAGGGGCTAGAATTATATCTTCAAATTAAAGGCTCAGTATTTCAAAGAGAAAGGCACCAACAAAGCTTCCCCATATTCTTTGCAGGCCTGGACATGGGGCAGTGTTTGGAGTGTTTAATAAATGTGAGCCCGTTCTCAGGACTGGAGACAACTACTTTTCGTGTGCTAGAACGTTGTATAAAATCTAGCCTTTATTTTATGTCACAATTACTTATTTTATGGATTATGTTTATTTCTCAGGGCACAACAGATAATTCAACATACCATATGCTCTATAATGATAATGCACTTTATATTTATTCATGGTCGTTTTTCCTCAATATTTCATTGAACCCGAAGGAGGCCTTATCCTGAGTCCACAAGCTAGGAAAACAAATCAATTGACTATATATGTCATCTTCCAACTCTTTTGCAATGCTAGTGACTTTTGTTTTCATCCTTTGAAAATGTATCCAGCTTCCTGCTAAACTGATTTACGCCACTTGCTTTATTGCTGCCTTAATGCAAACTGTTCCATATTTTAGCCAGCCTTTGGAAACCAGGTTTGCATCTGACTCTATTGTTAGGTCTTGATATATAAAAAACAAATAACATAATTTAGGAGAGACTGTGGCTGTTAAATGCCATTCTACTGTGTCTTTCAAGCATTTCTTTTTATTTCAGCAAGGACAGCACACGGTCACAGCACAAAACACTGATAATGCCCTTACCTCCTGCAGCACAAATATTCTGGTCCCTTGGGCAGGACCAGAGGGAGATACTTTGGCAGGGAAAGAAGTCAGCTGCCTGCCCTTTTCTGCAACAGATTTACCTTAAAAACAGGCTCAGCTCAACAGCAGCTCACGTGGGGAATCCCCACATCCTCCTCACTTGTGGCAACGGGCACAAAAAATGAAATCCTGAGTTTCTTCCACAAATTTGTTCTCATTTAGCACTTCCCTAAGTTAATTATGCCTCTGCTGCAGTCTTTGCTAAGGCTTCAAGCTTGTGAATAAAAGCGTTTTTATCTCCTCTTTCTTTCTAACCATCCCTACCTACTTTTCCTTCTGTGTTCCTGTCCTCTGTCAAAAAAAGTCCATTTCTCCTTATAAGGTTGCTTAAGAGTGAAGACAATTGGAAAAGCAAAATAAAGAAAACCCTTTTGGCCTCGATTCACTTTGAAAAAAGGCAAGATTCAAGCAGTAGAAATCCCACTGATTTCAGAAGGGGAAATGCTGTGTTTGAGGTTAGGCATATATACTCATATTCTTTCTTGAATCAAACTGTATTGAGCAAGATCTCTTTCTTCAGCTTCTGAGATGGCAAAAGTGGATCATGCACAGCAAAGAAATAAAACAGTGCTTCTACTTCAGTGTTAAATCAGTGCTGCTGTTATGCTTCTTAGATCTGGATTATTACAACAATATCTCCAGGAAACCCTAATCAGAAGTGATGTCTTGTTTTACTTCATGCTATATGAAGACATACAGTCTTATGCTTTACTGCTAGTAATCCTGCTCTTGCAAGCAGTTCATTATTACAGGTCTTCACAAAAAGGAATCCAAGTGAGCAAAAGTAAGCCTTTTGCTCATAATGGAACATGAAACAAGCTGCAGGATTATTTATCCACCCCAAGTATTACAACTGCAATGTATAATGTAATATTTTCCAAAGTAATTCAACACCAGTTGAAAAAAAATTGTCAGTGTACTTTGCATCGTTAGAAATTACTGAATTGCTGGAAGCTAATTAAATTAGCTAATTTTGTAGTTCTTTATCTAAACTGATTGAGGTAATGTTGCCATAATTTAAGCTAAATAAAAGGAAAAAGCACATTTATGTAGGCTTGAAGCAAAAATCTAATCATAGCTTCATTGTTTTGGAAATTGCATGTTCACCTATTTTTATTAAAGTATCTATGATTCATGATCTCTTATTTATAATGAATCTAGACTTTTTATAATTAATACAAACTGACTTAACAGTTTACAAGGAAGCAAGATTTAAATTCATACTGGCTTCTCTGTCCTTGGGATACAACTCCTAGTTGTGTATTTTCTTAGGTAAAATTGTCATGCTGCAAAGCAAGACAAAAGACAGATAAGAATGAATATGATGTGCATAAATGAATAGCTTGTTTATTCCTGTTTCTAGGATTTTGTTGGTATTTATTTTGCTTTGTTTTGCTTTTCTAGAAGAGGCACTCGTACCATATAGTAAACCCAACTTCCCATCCCCTGGTGGCCACAGCTCTTCAGGAACATCTTCTAAAGGATCGACTGGACCTAGAAAAGGTGAAGTCTTGCGAGGAGGTCACCAACGCAATGCCAGTGACCTTCTCGATATAGGCTATGTGGGATCAAACAGTCAAGGACAGTTTACTGGTGAATTATGTAAGTTTACCTCTAGCTCCAGTTAAAACTCTCAAATAGATAAAAAGAAAAAAAAAATTATAAATCTGTTGTGAAGAGAGTAGGAAGTTGTGTGTGATAATCAGATGAAGCTTTATCCAGATCTTCTTGCTTTCAGAGGTGCACTGCATGTGATGGCAAACAAATGTCGTCCTTCTGTTCTTTGGTTTGGACCAGTTCAAGTCTGTGTAAGCCATGCCAGTGTTATCTACACGGTACATCTCTCAGTGTGTAATGCTAGTGAAGCATGGGGAAAATTGAGAAGGGATTCTAGTAACTTAGAATTTTTTTTGTCCAAGTGTGGTGTGCTTGTCTTGGAAATGCCACTGAGAGATTTCCTCAGCCTTCTCCTTAATTTCCTGTTGCTTGATGAGCAGTATTCTCTTAGATGGAGGTCCTCTTTTCTTGATTGTGTAGCCCAGTTTTTCAGTTGTATATCTCCACTCTTTTCCTCAGCATCCCAGGACAGGGAAATTGTTATCCAAGTCTGTTTTCTATTATCACTCAATATCTGTTAAACTTTGTATAAAACCATGTTGGTGCTGTGTATGTGCAGGCAGCAGCAGATGCCCAAAGGCTTGACTCTGTTGTTTGCAAAAATACATCAAAACCCCAGCATGCTCAGGCATACTGGTGTGTTTAATAAATTTATTAATGGTAATAAAAGCAGTGGAGCTGTTGGCATGTCTGCATCCTCTTGCTGCAGCCAAGCCCTCAGCACCTCCTGGCAGTTTCTGCCCCGTAGCTGTCAGACAGCTAATGGTGACCCACGAGCCCTGAGATGTGCAGTCTCAGATACGGTGTTGGTAAGTGCTGAATTTTAGCATCCATCGCTTTTCATCTTAGAAGCAATTAACCCTCTTCTCACAACCTATTGAATATTCATCCTGTGCTGCAGTAATATTGCCATAGGCTTTGTTTTGTGTGGTTTTTTCTCCTTATTACAACCTTTTTCTCTCTCTTTGTTTCTCTCTATAGAGTAGTTGAGAAGACACATTGCAAGCTGCTCTGATGGACCATCAGGTCTGAACTCATGGAAGTGATGACACTAAACAGTGCAATGAACATTTTCTTTATTTATGTACTATTAAAAGAACTGTAAATGCAATGTAAAGACACACAGCCACACATATCCCACAGATACTTTACTTGTGTTCTTCTCTTTAATACACCATCCACCTTAAACTATTCCTTGTCAGGAGTATATAAAAAAAAAAAAGAAAAAAAAAATCACCCTCCAGGATGAAAAGGATTTCCTTCTGTATATAATTTCTTTTGTTGCATTGCTATGCAAGCTCACCTTCTTTTTAGCTATGTTCATATTCATGTCTGTTTTTACTGGTCTGTTGTACTATATGTGAATTAATAGGCTGTGGTGCCATATATTAACTTTTAATTGTGTAACTTTTATGTTTAAAGTTTGCACTGCAATTTTATTTGGTGATAAGCACAAAACTCTACTCCTCATGACATGAAGAAAAAAGAGACTGAATGTGTGAAGAAGGTTTACGTCCTGTAAGCTACTTTGGATAACGGTGGATGTAAAGGAGTATGTTAGGTGGTTTTCCATTGGGGTGTAGAAATGAGAAAGTGACAGGCAAAACTGATGTCAGTGAAGACATTAGAGACAGATTTAAACCTTTTACAAGCAAGCAACATAGTTGCTCCTCCTATTTAAGAAGGGGTCAGAAGTTGGAAGTGTGAGATTAAAGAGTGAATATGAAAACTAAAGGTAGCATGAGATGGCCTAGACCCTTTCACTAGAATGATACCCTTAGTATCTGCTTTTAGCCATCCCATGCCACTAAGTAAAGGGGAAGAAAAACAAACCTTGCTACAAACAAAAGAACTTAAGGTGTTTCACTAAAGCTGTTTTTATTTTGCAGTTTTAAAAGAATTATTACCGTTAATTTCTCCAGCCCAAAATATAGGAGATTTTCCAGGAGAAACAAACCACATAAACATAAGGAATACCTAGTAAGAAGATAAGAATGCAATTTATTATTAAGACATATTCAGGCTGCTTCCAAAAAACTGAAATGTCAGAGTATCTTATTTCATCTTTCCAATACATGTACAATGCAATAGAGGATAAAGCTGCACCACTGAAATTCATGACATTAATTGTTTTGATGCAGTCTACACAACCCTTTCTGTTCCATACCTGAAGTCTGCAAGAGCTGAAGTTGGATCCACTAAATTTATAGTAAAATGTTTAGTGTTTGGAAGGAAAGCAATGGTCAAATTATTTTTGGCTTGCATTAAGTATATTTCTGGCAATACAATACATCCAAAAAAGTTGGATATAAGCAAAAAGAAAACTTTGACCTGTGTTTTAGTGAGTGGCTTCAAACTCTACTACGATGAGGAAATAACACGTTTATACACTTTTTGAATAAACCAGACTCTGTAAGTGGACATTAATGACAGCATCCTGTCTCTTCATTAATTTTCATGACTTTGTCCAAGTCTTCTTTATCTCTCAAATCTCAAAGAGTAAATTCTCAAGCTTTTCTTAGAATATTGTATGTGGATAACCCACCCATTACTTTGATGCTTAATTTAAATATTGCATCTTAGAGCTTATTTCTGTTAGTTATCTGACCATGAACACAAGTTTCCATTGAATACCCTTTTCATATAACCAGTCTATGTTGTTTTATATATTGCCTTGGAGCTCACCAGTATTAAGAACACTTTTAGTCATGGCAGAATTTTAGAAAAGTAAATTACGATGCTAAATATATGTTGCTTTTCATTTCATTAACTTGTTCCATGATAAGATAAAACACTACAGCCATCAACTGTAACTCAGCACTACTGAATATTGAAAAATGCTAGTTAACTCCCTTAAGGTCAAGATGTGTTATTTAGCAAGTTACAAACTACAAAAAGTTGAGGAAAAAAAGTATGAATTTATTTACATATGTGACCGATGAGTATATGTCATTTTCCTGCTTGTTAAAACACTGTAGTTAAAAACATTACTTAAAAATGTGCAAAAATGTTCAAGTAAGATAAAGAATGCAGCATAATTGCATATGTATGGTTTTTATTTTGGTATTGCCATATGAAGAGAAGACTATTCAGAGTACAATTCAAATTTACTTCTCTGGAAAATATTTAACTCACGTCACCGATAGTTGTTTTTTCCCCATTTAATTCAAAAGCTTGTGCTGAGCTTTGGTGGAACACCTTACTTACTCTGTTCTATTCAAAATTCAGTATCATTAGAGGTTGATAAAGCCATTCCAATTACTTTCAAATATGTGTTTTATCTCTTCCACTGGAAAGTAAATGTGTGTCAGTATTAAAGCTGTGCAGTACCATGATATTCACTAACTTGTCCATCTGCTTCTGTACATTTTTGTTCATTAATAATTTGCTTACAATATTACATAAGGTGTTGTTGTGTATGGCAAAGTGTCTCCATTATCTTACAGGTGATGTCTCTTCTTTTTTTTTCTCTCTCTTTTCTATAACAGTGTACTTCCAATGAACCACAGTACATATTTTTTAAAATGCCATTTAATTTACTATTTTAAAAGAAGTATTCTTCTTTTTTTAAAAAAAAATGAAAACATTTATTGTGAATAATGTGTTTAAAGAAAAGGGATGTTGTGGCAGCACTTAGAATTGTTTTTTAATTTGTTTTTTTTAAAAAACTGTTTATTGGCTACAGTTTGTTCACAAAAAAGTATGACCTCTTAATGTGTTTCATTGGTATTGTTAGTGCAGCAAAGTTTAATTGGCATAAGAAGTTGGTTAATAGTACTGTTGAAGTGTGTATTGTATATTTACTGGGGAAAAAATAAAACATATTCACATTTCAAATCTATGTTAAAAGACCTTGAGTAAGGAGTCAATATGTGAAAACCCAAACAGGGAAAATCAGGCAATAATAACATAGACTGAGCTATAATCATCACTGTCCACTTACAGGTGACAAGGAGCATTTTATACACTGTTTTTTGAACTAAGCTACGAGCCAGTGGTAAACATTGCCTGTCCTAGGGTTTCTGTTTAATGTCCTGTCTATACTGGAGTAGCTGTACCAATGTAATTACACAGATACAGCTGTTCCGGTGAATATTCTGTTTGTAGCTGTGCTCTCTCAGTGTGGGGTAAGCACTGCGGGGGCACAGCTTGCTCTGCCTAAAGCCCACAGAGCAGTGGATGTGTAAACCTGGTCTGAACCCTCAGACCTGGGGTTTGGTACTGGTGGAGCTACTGCCAACCCAGTACAGAACACCCCAAAATGTATGGATAGGTGCTAGGTCAATGTTTCTCAATCTTTGCGTTGAACACGTGCTCAATTTTAAATGCAGGAGGGCTGAAGGACCAAATAATGCATTGTTCCATGTGCTTCAGTGGTGTATTGCTGTATGGGCAGCCATTTCAGTGATGCTAAGAACAGACATTTCTTTTTGGGGGGGTTTTTTTGGGTTTTCTTAAAATTTCTCAAGTCTGTATCCAAGTCAGTAAATCTTTTGAATACCTTTTGATTGTCACCTGAAATGCAACAGAAACACCGTTCCTTGGGAAAAGTACAAAAGATAAGGTGCATGGAATGTTTTTAAGTATATTAATTTAACTATACACCAGTGCTAAAGGAAGACATGACTGTTTGAAATAATTATATGCTGGTTTAGGCTTGCCTCAGCCCATACATTACCAGTCATGAGAGGAGGTGTGTACTGAGGCTGAGAAAGAGTCCTCACAACTGAAAGAGGAAAGGGAATATGGTTGGGGGAGATTTTAGCAGGAACTTTTATTTAAGAAAGAAAAAATAACAGGCAGCTCCTTTGGCTTGTCTACAATTTATGCAGTTATGGAGGTTTTTTTATGGTTGATGGCCTTGTGGAGTTTTAGCAGGGGAGCTAGGAAGAAAAAAGTTGACGTTCTTTTGTAAAGATTGGGGGGTACTTGTTTGCTGAGGGGAGGATTTTTTAATTTCATTTTTATTTTTTTGACACATGTTTTGTGTTCCATCTATCTGGAACACATTAACTAAAAAATAAATTGTTTTTGAAAACCATGTGGGCAACGGACAATTCATTTAGGAGGCACATTCAAATAGCAGGAAAAAGGGAAAAACTAATACTAAAATAAGGAACATATACTGGTTTAGAATCAGCCAAGTCCGCCACAGTTTCACATGCAATTTTGAACAGTACAATAATATGTATAAATTTCATTGCTTTTGGTTTCCATACCAAAACAAATTATCCAAAGTCCATAGGGGGTCTAGATGCTCGGGACGCTAAATCTGGTGCTTTGTTTTAAATATGGGCTTAACCCAAGTTGGTGAGATGGGAGAATGCTCGGGGTTGTATGAGGCCCCAGCCCTGGCTGCTCAGACCCCAGAAAATCTCCAGCAGGGAAGCCCTCATGGCTTTAGGCTCAGCAGGTTTCAGTGGATCCCAGGCAGGTCAGGATGTACAGGAAGGTCACTTCTCTGAGGTTGGAGTTTTCAGGGCAGGGAAGGTCTTCAGTGACTGGGGGTTTGCATTGAGCCCACTTAGTCAGGCACATCTCACATTTTGGGACCATCCTCCCCGATTCTTTTTTCAGTGGTGTCCTGCTGTGGTCCATGCACTCAGTGCTGATGTCTGTGCACTCAGTGCTGATGCTGTTCCCTGGATCTGGGGTGTCTGGCACGGGGGGGTGCAAGAGCAGAAGAGCCATGGAGGTGCTCTGCATGCACTGAGTGGCTGGATATTTGGATAAATGCTTTATTAATTCAGGGGGACCAGGGAACACAGGAGAGCAGTGGCACCAAACATCTGCTCTGCTGTGTCTAGCTTCTTCCCGCTTCTCTTCAGAACTGAGCTCTTTCCTGCCAACACTCCTCCATCCAGATTAACAGATACAACTCACAGATATCTCATGGGACCCAGAGGAGATGTAAGGCCATGCATACATGTACCGTGGCCTGGTTATTTGGGGAGAAGTAGCTCTGAGTTCCACTGCTGGTGTGACGACTAGATTGCTCTCTAGCCTGCCTTTATTTAACTGTGTAGCTACATCCAGGAAGACCCCAGCAGAAAACAAGTTTCTGGAGCAGAGCTCAGCATTGCCGCTTCTCTTCTGGCATGTGACTCCTTATTCAGTCTGTTGTAGACAGTCCTGAGTTCACTGCTGAATTCTCACCACATCCTGAGGACTCAGATGGCTTACGCTGACATCTAGGCAAGTGAGGTTGTTCCTCTTGCTTTAGCAGAATGGAAAAAAAAAACCAAACAAAACCCAAAGGACGCCAAAACTTAAACCTTTAACACAAACCTTTTAAAACAGTGCTCAAAAACCCTAGAAAACAGAATTTCAGATGTACGTTTGACAGGTTTTTTCTTTCTCTTGGTATTTTGTTTTGGCTACCATTGAAATGATCGATTTGTTTTTTTCAGAGCCGTTACACTGCCCCTGCACCCCTTATCCCCTGCATTTTCCAGCACTTATCTTTCATCTGTAGAGAAGTTATGGCAGAGAATAATGACGTTTGTGTACTTACATTGTTCTAACTTTAAGCAACAAGGTGCACAGTTGCATTCAGTTCAATTGATCAAAGCCAGATGGGCACAAAATGTTTGTGGGGTTTTTTTTCTAAAAAAAACTACTGCCTGCTACTATGTGTGCTGATATTTGTTCCCCATTTATGCTGATCAGTGCATCTTTTGCCTTCAAGGATGCCATTAGTAATTCTCCTTTGTGTTCAAAAGCAGGAATCCATTGTGCAGCACTTGGAGAGCCACTCGGATGCAGGTAAAGAATATAACAGCTTGAGCAAGTGCTAATTAGAACCAATTAAAGTTAATTGACCTCCTTTGGCAGTAAAATGCATAATAGAACTTGCTCTGTCCTTGCAAAATGGAGATCTTGCCTCTAAGCGTAAGAGTGAAGCAGGGTTTCATGTAGCAGCCCGTAGTAATTATGTGGGTATAACAACCAGGAAACTGCTTGCTACAATTTGTTCTAATAACTGAGCTCTCCTGTATCAGGGCAGCGCAATAAAAGTGAGATTTCTGCTCCAGTCTATTTAAAAACCTAATTTTTACAGAGCAAATGAGCATCCCAAGATACTGATACTAATCTCTAGGAAAGAGTTGGCAGAAAAATAGAGTCCCTTTTATAGGTAAGTAATGGTGTGAGCATAAAAAAAAGGCAGTTTTACACCTGCTGGTTGGAAATAGCCCTGATGCTCAGAGGTTGCATCTATCCTGAGCAGTGGGGGTGAGCTCTGGCAGGCCTGCACTGGTGCTCTGTCTGGGTGAAGGATCTGCCCACATTGCCTTCTGCAGACTTGTGCTGGAAAAGGGGCACTGGCAGCCATCCAGCTGAGGTTGTGGTGCTGCAGGACTGCACCACTACCACGGGCACCACTGTGGACATGGTCAGAGGTACCCAAATAAAAGAGAGAGAAAGAGCAGGGGAAAGAATGAAGGGTAGGAAATGCAAAATTGTATGAATTCAAAAGCATCAGTGGTGGGTGCTAAACCATGTATCGCTGTGAAAAGTTGAAAAGCCATTTTTATTAGTAAACCAGAATTGATCCAGTTTCCATGACCATGCTTTGATGACTTTTTGCTTGGCAGGAACTGAATGCGACTGATTTTGCTGCTAACTTGGCCTTACTATGAACAGCAATAAAGGTGTTAGTCAGGTGGGGGCTTTGATGTGACCAGTAACATCACTCTCCCTTCAGGGAATGTTCTGTGCTGGCTTGTTAATGAATTTCTTTCCTAATGAGTATCATTAAAAACCCTTTGATTAGCTATTTGTGTGAATGCCCTTCCTTTTTCCTCTAAGCTGCTACTTGCACGAGTGGCAGCAGGATTTTGCCCTAGGCAGAAAGCATGCAGCTCTATTCCTCCTCTCATGAATACAAGTCTGGAACAGGAAAGAGGGTGAAAAAAAAAAGAAAAATAAAAAAAAGACCTCACGGATGAGTTGAAGTTATTTTCTACAAGTGTACAACCTGAGCAGGCACCAGCATTCAGATGGGACTGTCATTAGGGGAAATGAAGAGCAATAGGTGGTGATGGTGAAGCATGCAACAATAATTTACATACACCTCGAGTGCCAACAGGCAGAGAAACAAATAAAGCTATAACCTGGGGAAAGGGAATGCCAGGGAATAAATGGACCGCAACGAGCAAACAAAAAATGCCATGTCATAAAATGTAGCAAAAAGCCTGGAAAACAAAATTAAAAGCAAAACAAGGCATTTCAGATCCAGGGCACCTTAATGAGATATTGATGGGACAGAAATTGCCTACTCCTATGCAAGACAAAAGAAGACTGAGAAACACAAAAACAATTAGGAAACAGATTTGGCCATCTAAGGTTTAATAGAAAGAGATGTGGCATAGCAGAGCACAATTAATCACCAATTGCCTGAAACGCTTTCCTCTCCCAAGCTACTGCAGACCTGTCTCCCCTGCTCCGATTCTTAAAATGACAGTCACCCAATCCAGTTTGTATTTAAAATAAACCTCTCTGCCATTCCTCTCCCAGTCCCTCAAATCTCCCAGTGAATTGCAGACACTGATAAATAAATGTTTTGTATTTACTCTGGTGTCACAGGCTTCAAACTATCTTTAGCCTACCCACCCCCTTCTTCCTTCTCTTTTCCCACCAGGCATAAACTTGATCTGCATATTTTCTACCTTGTTGTTAGGCACATAATGAGGCTTTTCTATTTTTGTCCTTCTTTGCCCAGAAAGCTGTCTCAGCCACGTCACGCTTAGGGATGCATAAAAGTTCACTTTATATTAGATCTATGTGGGATATGAGGTTTAAGTTTAAACTAGGTCACTGGGTGCCTTCAGAGCATTTGTAACTAAGGGAGAGCCACTGATTGATGAGTCCTGATTTGAGTGGCTCAGCCCTGTACTCAGAGCCTGAGAAACTCCAGGGGAATGACCACAGTTCCAGGAAGATTCGGGCGGTGTGTCACAACCCGGGTCTGCGGTGCCCTGCGTGATTCCCTGCGTCAAGGCAGCACAGGAATGCATCTCAAAACAGCTGAAACAGTAAGTCGCTCTGAGCAGTGATAACCTGCAAGTAGATCGTGGGTCTGGTGAAACCTGTGGGAAAATTTTAGTCTTTTCTTTAACAGAGATGAAGAATTAGTTTCTGTGGTGTTTGAGCAGATTTTTGCCCGTCGAAGGACTGCCTTTCTACTCTGTGCACCTTGCAGCCCAGGGACATTCAAACACATTCTGATTTTCTCTACAAGGATGTTTGGGTACATAAAAACCTGTTTCCAAACATGGGGCTTTGAATTCCCTTCTATCATAGTCCATATGTTCTTTTAGTTCTTTTGAGGGTTACCCAAATCTCAAGTGTTTTCACAATCACTAACTAGGAATATTCAAATAACCCTTTCCGCATTTTCATATACTTTGCAGTCTCCTCCAGACCCACGAAAGAGAACAGATATGAATTTCAGCTTTTGATTGCTGATATGTTACACTTCTGATTTCATGGAGGGACTCTGAGATCTGGGAAGTACCCTTGTACTCTAGCTGAGAGTAAAACCTTTCAGTACTTGTACAACTACTTTTTCCTTTATTAATTGGATCATAGAATTACAGCATTTTGTAATATTTCTGGTAGAGATTTCTGGGTGAAGAAACTTTACTTTGAAACTGAGTTGCTCTGATCAGAAACTCCTGCTTCGACCAATATATGGACTTTTGTGGGACAAGTGAATCTCACATGCCTTTATAGCAGTAGCAGCATTCTTGGAGGAAAAAAAAAAGAGCAAAATCCAGGTGAACTCAGTGCCTTCAGTGAATTCTTCAAGTGTCCTTGCTTTTGGTCTCTGCATGTCATAAGCCAGGAAATGTTTGTTTTGGCAGGGATGTCTTGTGCCTGCCATGGCACTCCTCACCTCACTGGAGACACTCAGAGCTGGAGCAGCCACGTGAGTGGAAGGCAAGGAGAAGTAACAGAAAGTCAGGGGAGAATAAAAGAACATGCAGTATTTCAACAAGAGTTTTCAGGACAAAAAATAATTATTCTTAATTTTTCCAGACAGTTCTATAGCACATTATGGGTCTAGTACACAGAAATACTCCTTTTGCCCACAGCCCATTCTCTTTCTTTAGGTTTGGACGAATTTAAATATTCGCTCAGAAAAGAAAATTTCAGGATAAAACCCTTATGTTGAAAACCAAAACAATGTGGGTCTGTTCTCAGTGCAGGCCTCTGACTATCAATATTAGGATGTGTCAGTGGATTGATTATTGTTTGTAAACTGTTCCTAGTGCTGGCAATAATAATGACAGAATGGTCTTCATTGGTCCCAGGGAACAAAAAAGAGATACAAAATTCTGCCTCTTTTTTTTTTTTTTTATGGTAAATAGATGCACTTTTTTTTTCCTCTACTACTCAATATTTTCATTGTAGTCTTAAGGGTGTTTTGAAGCATCTTATGCTGTTCACTTTCTTAAATCCGTTTATTAAACTGAATGTTGTTGAGCATGAGGCTGACATTTGGTGGTTCTCACGCAGTTTCTAATAGCTGCAGGGTGCTCATTTTTGGAAGCAGTTTTATGATGCTACAGAATGTCTTCTCTGCTTTTGCTGGCACATATCATACCAGATAGCTGAAGCTGGAGCTGTCAGGACGGCGTCTCTATTTAGCAGACCATTGTTTGTCATCGAACAGATATTCTTGGAGTTTTTTCAACTATAGCATTGTTGCCAATGGTTAAAATTTCAAAGCTTCGTAAATGACTGTGCACAGGAAGATGAATCCAGCTGGCAAACTTTCTACTTTTACGATTTTTGTAAAAGTCATCAACAGGGGAGCCAATAATTTTCACCCTCTGATGAAGCCTTCATTATGGAGCATCTGAAACCCTGCTGTAATGTGGATGACTTTGACATTATATCTGCAGTTACGTGCTTGCACATCTAGTAGCACTCATACAATGGGAATTGAGCACCACAAAGAGCCTCTGAAAACAGAGCAACTAAATTTTCCTCTGCATTTATACAGTGAACAACTTTAGGGAGGTTCTCTCACATTATTTACAATGTCTTTGTCACATTCTTTTTTATTTTATTTCCCAGGTTTATAAAACCTGGCGAATGTCAGCACTTGTAACTATCAGCTCTCCATAAACACAATCTACAGCGATGTGAGTCATGTAGGACACGAAAAAGAGTAGGTCACTCCATAATGAACAACTGCAAAGGAAGGACAAGTTAGCTCAACACACTTCCTGTGTTTGTCAGATTTAATTTGAGGTTTTGTCTGTGCACAGATTCAGGAACACTTGTCACAGGTGGTCAAGACATGCAAAGAGCAACTACAGTGAATAATAAGGTTATTGCTCTATAATAGTATCATAACACCTGAAGCAGCCATGGTAGCTGTTGTTTCATCATTCTTCAGCATTGATGTTTTTACTGTGAAATGAAATTGTTACAGCTTTGACCTGCTAGTGGATTCTGTGATGTTGAGGAAATGTTAATAACTTTTTTTCCCTCTGTTCCTCTTCCTTCTTTTTTTTCCTTTTTTTTTTTTTTTTTTGCCTTCTACTCTCCTGCAATAGACTCAGGTTCATCTTACTTGAGGTGCAGCCAATTATCAGCACAATCCTGCTGATAAAGCATTCCTGGATGGCTGCACTGGAAAAAGAAACCACCAACAATAACAATTGGCCAGTGCTGCTAAAAGAAGCTGTATCTCCCATTTCTCTGTATAGAACTTCAACTTTTTTCAATTTTCACATCTCTGCAGAAAGGAATTTCTTATTCAGAAAAAAACAAATAAAGTTTTCCTTCAGAGAAATAATATGACCTAGGCATTAATTCACGGCCAGACAGGATCTGACCCTTATCCTTTCATACACTTTTAGCAGCATCTTCTCTCCAGCAGTCCCAAACAGTAAGTGGAGTTTACTCAGAGTGCAAAGTCTATCTCATGCTGCTCATACAAGCTACCTGGACCTTCCTTATTCATGTAATTCATTTTTCACACCACTATTCTTAAATTTATAATTTCCTGCATTCTGGACTGTAGCATTTGTAATGTGTTATGGCTTCAGTATTCTTAATTTTCTTACCCTTGGTTTTCCTTAATTTGTTTTTGTTAAAGGTATGATTTTGTTCTTTGATCCCCCTCTACAGATGGTACATGACTTCTTTGCTGTTTGCTTAAGGAAAATCAGAGCCTAATGTTCACCCAGAGCAGACTAATTTACAGGTTGCCTGTACCTATGTAGCGGTTAGGATACCTGTTGCCACTTTTGCAGGTGTATCTGGTATGTGTTCAGATATTCCTTCCTTAGGTAACTCATGTGATGTGAAAAATCCTGGCCAAATAAACTTCTGACTTTGAGAAGCTTTTTCACATCTCCTAGACAAGCCTATCTCCCTTTGTGATATATTTACTAAGTGCAACGCAGCTCTGAAGAGTTTCACATTTTCTCTTCCAGTTATACCTGGAAATTCAGTAAACAGCTTCAGCCACGCTGAGCGTGCATCCACATAGCCTGTAAGGGATTTGGGATGGCTGGAGTTCAACACAGCTAGTTAGGGAGAGACAGAACATGGCCAGCATCCTCACTCAGCTGTGGTCATAAATCATCATACAACCTGGCATTGACAAATTGATCTTGGCCTAGAGCATGCAGGAGCTTTGTGAGAAACCTATCCAGGGCAGGGGCTAAAACATTAGCAGCAGGCATCATGGGATATGCTTTCAAACTTCTTTATGGAGGAGATGGAAACAATATGCTTTGTAGGCAAATTTCCAGGAAAATCTATTGAAATTTTTAATTCATCTTCAATTACTTTTCCTGGAATATTCTTTCGGTTCAGTTGCTGTCTTTGTTGTCCAAATGAGCATGAGCAAGGTGAATCTGGGATGATAATCAGGCTCATCTGTCAGCAGTGATATGAGAAAAATAGCAGGCCAGTTGCAGTTTAGTGCACCAAACATGGCTGTTAAAGGGTAACCAGCTCATCAAACTTTGCTGAAATTGATGAGGCTTTTGGGTGGCAGTTTAGTCTGCTGGTAGTTGGAAAACTGTTTTAATCTGGCTCTGAGGCTGAGTAGCTGTCACATATGGTAAATCTCCACAGAGACTGAAAATAAGCTGAGAATTAATGAGCTGCTAATTTCAAGACTGATGTCTCTTGAACGTCTCCTTTTTTTCCCAGAGATTTTTTCCTTATCCCTTCTCTCCCCTTCCCCAGTCTTACGCTTTCCTTTATACAAATTCCTTATCTCCCAAGCAGCCATTGCAGCACTTCTCTGTTCATGTGCCTGTGTGTGTACAATAGAGCTTAACCTGAATGGTTCAAGGAGGCATTTTGGTATCTTAATCTACCAGCAAGTGATTGGCACAACTGGAGGGCTGGGGGGCCACAGCCCCAGTGAGCTATTCTGTGAGAAAATGCATCAACTTTGTACGTAACAACACATTTCTTATTAATTAGTGTCACTGAAATGCTGCTATCGGAACATTTTAATGTTTCTGCTGGCTGCTAATCTTTGTCTCTCCACTTTAGCTTTCCCCCAGATTCTTTATTACATCTTCCAGTCTTCTCTTCCATGGCAATTTTTCCTTCTTTTTCTAACTTTATGTTTTTGCTTTTGCCACTCTGCCTCCCCTCTACTAACCTTCTTCTCTGCTTTATCTAGGATTTCCAGCTCTCATCCTACTGTCCAACACCAGCCTTCCCACCATCTAATTTTCCAAGGTTATTTGTTCCTCCATCTGCATTGCTAATGCAAAATTCACTACTTTAAATATGTCGTTCTAATACGTGAATAGCTAAATGTCTGAGCATGCACAGAGAAACTAGACGTCTTCAGAAAAATGAGGAGAATCAAATTCACTTGACTGCTGATGTGGCTGATAGCCCTGTTTTATCATCTACCTGGTTTCTGCTTGCTACAAAACCTTGAAGGATTTTCTTACACCTTGTATGTAGGTGTACAACCATAGGAGAGGAATTAACAATTTTCTACAAACATACCAGTTCTTAAAAAAAGGTCTTGCAGGAAAACATCAATCTTTTTGAGGGGTGGGGGGCAAAGCATGCTGGTAATGCCTATTTCTTTTTTGTAATCTCCATGGTGCTGTTACAGAAAGATTTAGAATTGCTTGCAGGCCTATTGGCTGGGTATTGTAAGACGTGAGTACAGTAAAATAGTATTCTTTTTCCTCATTAAAGTATTATGAGTCCACTTTGACATAAAATCCATAAAACATATGGATTTGAGGAACTCTGAATCATTAATAACACAATGCTTGTTTGTGGAATAAATATAAGGGAGAGATGAAGTGGAAATTAAATGTAATTGGAAAGGAAGTTAATTTTTGCAAAGATAATATACCTTACCAGTATGGTTTAGTCTACTGGTTTAACTATAAAGGAGAAGAGTCTAGGATCATATTTTAATCCAGGTGATTTCAAGCACAGCTGGAAGTACTGTTCTCATCCTGTGAGATTTTTTTTGAAAATCAGCAGGCAAATTATCCCTGATTTGGGGCAGAGTTTTTATTTTTATTTTTTATTTTATTTTTATTTTATTTTTTTATTTTATTTTATTTTTATTTTGGGTGATGATTAGATAGTCAGGTCTCTTGACAGTACCATGACCATCAGCAGGGCCACACAGGCAGTGGAGGTGTTACAGGACAACCTGCAGGGCCTTGGGTCAGTTGTGTCAGGTTCCTATACACTGACTGCTCGTCTGCTTCTCTTGGGGAGGGGGGAAGGCAGTCTGAGCTTCTGTGTGTCCTGCATAATGCTGAGACAGGAAATGCCAGGTTTTGGTTTAATCCTTCTCCCTGTTGAGGGTTTGGAGAGTTGCTGTGGTTTTCACGGAAAAAGAGTGGCTTCTGCAAGTCTCCATCAGCTTCTTTGGTGTCTTTTGCCTCTACCGGTAAGGCTGGATAAGGTAGAAAAGGTGGAAATACCTCAAATCAGCTTTTCTTTGCCTCATGCTACTTTCAGAGGCACCCAGGGTAAACCTGTAGAATAAGGAGGGCAATAAAACACTGGTTTTTGGGGGGGGACTGAGAGGTTATCAGGGTGTTGGAAACAAGGAAGCTGGCTCTCCTTCTCTTTGTCCCACGTGCCAGATCTTTCTTCTTCACTCCCGCTGCCTTCGCTTCCAGATTCTGTGGGGTTTGTATAAGTTATGGAAATATTTCATCTTTTGATTTTTGCTGTTTGGATGCTGAAAGGTAAGCCTCCTTGGTACAAAGATAAACAAAAGAAATCACAGTATAGAGATGCTGTGTTCTCATTTTCCCTTTTCCAGCATGAGATAATGGTTTCTGTGTAGACTGGAACCACAAAATTGCATTGACAGTTTCTGGGGTGCTCTTGTCCTCTGGCACTTCTGTCTGGGAACACAGAGATTCCACAAGCAAATCTTCATTTCCATGAGGTATTTAAATAATCTGCTAAAACTTTTTATATAGGTAGGTAATGGGATTTGTTGACCATTAATTTCTTTGAGAGCTGCACTGCTGAACTTGAAGACTGGATGGATTTGTTGCTGATATTTGTTGTTACATCAACTTATTCCAACCCTTCTGAAAAGTCCAAACAACTTTTCAGATGTGTGTATTGCAAATTGCTGGGCAAGTGCTTTCTGTTGACACCAGGCTAGTGAAATGGCAGGTGAATTGTTTCACAGAGTAGATTACAGACTGGCAACACTGTATGGAAGGCTAGCAGAGTTACAGAAGTAGCCAGCTGATATTCACAGCATCATTTACCAATAACGGATGGGTTCAGGTTAAACTGGGTCCCTCAAACTGGTTTTGGTCAAGGTTATACCATGAATTTATACCAAATCATGAGGATAAAGGAAGATTATACTACTAAAAATACTTTATTACTTATTAAAACCATGTGTTCTGTCTAATACATATCTGAATAATATAATATATGAATACACCAGCATTTTACAAAGATTCACGGATAAAGTATGCAATAAAAATTGTTCCTCTCTGTTACTCTGCTGTCAAGACTAAAACTAACAAAAACATGTTGAAAAGAGCCCTCACAACCCAAGAAAAAATTATATTTTGACAAAAGAAGGCTCCTAGAAGCAGGTTTCATGAACCAATATAGCAATCCATGGATGTGCGAATTATAGAATTAACCTATTATATGAAAAATAAACGCCAGAGGTTTGGGGAACATTATGTTTGGTGTCATTGTCTGATAAATCTGTTTTAAAATGTAAAAGGATTTAAAAAGATCATTACTTAGGCTAGGATTAGTAATAAATAAGCAAAAGCTTTTTTGCTAAAGCCCTAGGTGAACAATGGCACTTGAAAATGAAACACTGGCAAGATGCCCATCTCCTCTGGGAAAAGGCGGGAGAGCCAGCAGTTCCTCTTTGTAAGCAAACAGCCCACAGAACGCCAGCGTCTTCCTGGTGCACTAAGAGCATGTCAACAGGGCACACTTCTTGTGTGGTTTTGTGATTACCTGTTTAATCATAAGTGATGGTTAAATTCAGAGGCAAATATAGGGCTAGTGTGTTTTTTTCCATCTGCTCCTTGAGGGTCCTATGTTTACATCTAAGCTCATTTTTCCCTCATCTGTGTGTATTTGGTTTTGGTTTCTTAATTTCCTCTTCCAAATGTGTCTCACAAGAATGAAAAGAGTGAAATGTTACCACAGACTTTAAGAACTGATTTTTGTCCCACGTGTTTTTAATTTTTTTTAATGTAAGTCTTACTGGAATCAGACACATTCCAGCACACACACACACAGAGGGCAGAATTTTCCTACTGCAGTAGTTCTGGCACAAGATACTTGCACAGCTCCTCATAATGACCTACCTGAATGGGGTAAGGAGGATCCACACATTAAAATAAATATGATGCCAAATTCATCATTTTGAGTATGAAATATTTAATATTAGGAAAAAAGTTCTTTACTGTGAGTCATAGGAAGAGGTTGCCCATAGGAGTTGTGGATGCCCCGTCCGTGGAAGTGTTCAAGGCCAGGTTGGATGGGGCTTGGAGCAACCTGGTCTGGTGGAAGGTGTCCCCGACCATGGCAGGGAAATAGGAACTAGATGGTCTTTAAGGTCCCTTCCAACACAAACCTTTCTATGATTCTATGAAATGGGAAAAAGGTGATCATCCTGTGTTTTTTGGCAAAACGTAACTTGGATTGTGACTTGCATCCATAATTCCAGGTTAGAAGTTTTTTAAGACCATGTATTTAAGTTTTTGATGAAAACAGCTAAAAGGCCATTTGATCCATCCCCTTAAAAAGATCAGTAGCACCATAGCATGTATAAACATGGCAACAAGTTTCTGGAGTGCTCCCATATGGAATACAAGCAGCCTCCTTTCACCAGTGTATGTCACCGGCATTTAAACCCTGTGAAATTAAAGACATTCCTTGCACCCATCATCTGTTATTTATGCCTGGTACTATTGAAAAGAAAAACACACTTGAGAGCTAAAGACCAGGTCCCTCCGGGAGCTGAAGACCAGAGGAAGGAGCCCCACTACCCTGTAGTTCCTTCAGGCCCCCGAGAGCCTGTGGAAACCAATGGCACAGGTTTTTTTTTGGCAACCATGGCCATTGGGCCAGAGCAGAGTAGAGGCAGCAGCAAGAGGAGTTCACTCCACCGTCTCTGAGGATTGTAGGGCAGAGGAGCTGGTTTATCCCGCCTTGGCTAACCCCTCATCCTGGGGCGAGGACTGCTGGGTTGCTGTGCTCAGGCCAAGAGCGGGTCTGGAGAGAAGGACCCCCATGAGCACGGGTCCCACACAGAGTGTGTTGGCAGAAACCTGTGGTGGTTCTCAGAGCAGGAGCTCTCTGGTTTCTTACATGGAAATCTGAGCCAGTTTTCAATCTTGTTTGGCTTTTCAAGAAAAAAGTGGGTTTGTTTCCACCTCCTGCAGGGTTCTGAGCATCTCCTGGTGCTGTAGAATCACCTCCACAAGGGTAACCAAAGAAGTATTGCTTTAATGCTTGGGATCTGGTTTGGGGAAAGACTGCATTTATTGCTACATAAAAAAGGCCCTTGGGAGGCTCATGCTTGTGACTTGCATACAGAAGAGGGGATATGCTACCTACCTTGGTGTAAAAGCGGCTCGTACTGAGGCTCTGCACTGGGCACATCAGCACTGGGAGCTGCATCCAGGACCAGCAATTCGCTGTCCTCAGGGCCAAGTGATGCAGAACGTTTGTATTTGTGCTGCTCTGTACCAGCCTCCTACAGAGCCTGCTGACCGCTCCGCTTGGCTTCCCGTGGTATCTCCGCAGTGCTGAAACCTAATTATTTTCTGCAGGCTTCTTCTTGAGTTTACAGTATCTGAAATACCGTGAGAATTGTGCTGTACCATGGACATCTTTATAGCCCAGAACTGAGGCACTTCGTGGGAGCCATGGGACCCACAAGGCTGCAGAGACACTTGGGACAGTGGTGAGAATATGTGTTTGTTTCAGAGGGAATTTTGTTTATATTGCTTAACTCTGATATGGAACAGAGTAGCAATATATTTAGATTATCCCTACAGCAAAAAAACCAACAATTTTAAACCTCCCTGAAGTCAAAATGCATCTTTTTCTAAATTTCTAGCGACAGATGGGAGGCTGTGTTACCCTCCTGGCTGTGAGGGGGCCTCCGAGGGTGTCCAGGCTCTGCAGTAATAAGGCTCTGAGTAACCTCAGAGGGGTGTCTGGCTCTGGAATAATAGTCTGAATGCAACAGTGCTTTGGTCACCGCTGTTCCCGTTCCCCAAAATTGCTCCTATTTTAAGCTGTCAATTTGCAGACTTAAACCACACTGGCTTTGTAATGGATACATATACTCCCCAAGCAGATAATGTTTCCGGATAGGAGATCTCATCCAGTTTCTGGGCCCAATACACCTGAGTGACAGTGGCGTGACAATGCATAACAGCAGACTTTGGATTACCCCTAAAAGCTTCTTCTGTAACTGGGTTTAGCTACCCCAAACCAAGGAACAAGCACAAGGCTTTTTGCATTCCAGGAAAATGGGTAGATCTCTTTTTCTGTGTGTGTGTGTGTGGCACTTTTGTAGTTTCTAAAGAACAAGTCAGTGGAATGTTGCTATTATGCTCATGGAAACAAAATTATATTTTCCACATGCCTCTGGTCCTATGGATTAAGAGGAGGTTTTAACATAGTATTTATTTTTTCTTTTAAATTCAAACAGTTAGTTGTTTGTTGTGTTGTTTGTTGGGGTTTTTTTTAATGGAACAGAATAATTTCCATATTTATACCCTGCATTTCGTATCTGAAGCTTTTGGTGTTAAGTATGCGTTGTGTGTGTGTTTTACAATGACTGCCCCAACACACACGCTCCACATATGTTTCCTCTCCTGATTTGAATAGAAATCTAACACTGCGAGTGAAGTATACTGAACTACTGTTTCACAAGCTGTCATTTAAGTGATAGATGGTAAATTGGAATTTTGCCATGCAAATTAGTTAATGCTCAGATGAAGCCAGTGTTTAACTATTCAAATAAGAGCTCAGCCTTGATCAGCTGTTTCAGCTTATATCTCCACTGAAGCAGACAACTAGCTTTCAACTGGAGCAGACAACTAGAACTCCACAAAACCATCAACTCTGCTCACTTAGAGCCATCTCAGTAGATCAAGTGATGTTCGAACAGCACTGATCTGTAGCTATCAGCTGGAAACAGCCAGAGATGCTGTTTCTTCAGGCAAAAAATTGTGATAGTTGGTAGTATTTTGAGGAAAAAATTTACATCTCTGGGATCCATTACATCCAGAAATGTAAAAATACAACAAACTCACAGGGTGACCTTTCTTTTAACAAGAACATATGTAAAATTCACACACAAAGAATAGTATATTTAGAATCCTAGTGGGAGCCAGGAATAACTCCTATAGCAAAGTTCCCTAAGCCTCCATTTTAAATGCACGTAACCTTTCTTTCAGCAGTTTGCTACTGCTTTTGTGCACAGGAGACCTTTGAAATCTGGGAGGAAGAAAGCCCCTTGGCTATACAAAATGCCCTGTCTTTACCTGAGAAAACTCTGTGCTGTTTCACATTTATAGCACTTCATTTCAACTTATTTTTCTTGGATTCCTTAGGGAAATTTCAGCAACCTGTCAAGTAACTGAGAAGGAGCCATCTACAGAGCCAGTCCTGCTCCCTCACCAGGAGACCTGCAGCAGCCTTGTTTATCCCTGAGAGGTACCAAAGTCATCATAAGGATGGGGGGGAAGGAGAGCATCTTTCCCACTGCAGATCTTCCTCATAGCCCTTCACTGGAGTCTCTTGGAAAGAACTGCCACAGTCTTTTGGAGGTGAGGAATAACTACAGCTGAATTTAACTGCTCCTGGCTCCTCACAGTTATTCTCAGCAGTTCAAGTGTTTGTCTTTCTCACGGGCTGGAGCGACAGCTGCCTTTCCAGCTAAGGCACTTGATCCTGCAGTACAGGTGATAGTGATCTGTTCTGGGAGTTCATAGGACGCTGCAAGTGGTGATGGATGATGGGGAGTACAGCAAAAGCGCTGTGCTATTTCAAGAAAAGCGGGCACAGAAAAAAGGGGTTTCTCTCCACTGCAAAAAAAATGAAATCTCATCACCTCTGCCTCCGACAGTGTGAGTGCTGCTATGCACGTGACAGTGAGGGTGACATTTTGTCATCAATGCTGCTTCTTTCAACCTCCTCAAAAAACATTGAGATTTTCTCTAGAGAGGTTTATAGCATATATCTTCCAAAATTTTGAAAATATTGCCCACAGTAGAGACACACCTGGTCTTCTCTTAGCTCCCTCAAGACAACATCAAAAAGTTAGATGCCACAGAGTTTGGCAGGGACAGAAGGACCAGTCCCACCCACTCATTCTTCCTGAGGAGATGGGGTGTGCTGGCTGCCTCAGCTACTGTCAGCAGGGACAAGCCAAACGAGTTTCTGAAGAAAGACAGTGCGGGATTTTCCAGATGAAGGAACCACTGAGGGAACCATGGCAGAACAAAGGAAACTGGGGCTGAGATGTCCATGAATGGGCAGAAAGGTGGGAGGAGGAAGGCAAAGAATGGGAGAAGCACCAGAAGAAAGGACTTACAGAGTGTGTGGTTACAGGAATCAGCTCCAGGTTTTGTAAGGCTCCAAGGGGAGGGAGGAGACCAAGAAATGATTCTTGAAAGGGAACACTGAACTCGATTTAAAGAGGAAGGCTGTTAGTTTATACAGTTAGCAATCCTAGCAACATCCTTTGAACAATTCTTTTTTATGTAGTTTTATGTGTATATGTATGGAATGGGCCATTTTCCTGCTCACTAATGTGTATTCTCATCACATCCCATTCTTTATAGGCATCTAAGCAACATCTACACTCTAAAGACATCTGCTGAAAGTGATGTAGGTACCCAAATCAGTTTGGGCCAGCCTGGCATTTCTCCCAGTGTGCTGACTCAAAGATGAAATGTGTTGCTATCGTTTACAAGATGTTCACAAAGCAGCTCTGTACAAAAGGAGACTGTACAGTGTGCCACCATTTGAAATCTCTTTACAGTGTTTTTCCATTAAAACAACAAACCTTGGCAGCTCCTATCTACTCTTTTCTGATTTGCAGCCAGCCAATTATATCACTTAGAATGCACTTAATTAGCAAGGATGGAAGTTCAAGGCACTGCTTTTGTGTAGTTCTAGTTGTGCCTTAGGAAAACTTACTTTTTCCTTCCCTTCTGTATGTTTATTTCCTTCACTGTTTTTGTTAATCCCTGTTACATACAATAGCTCCCTCGTAAACATTATTTTAGCAGTGACCTTAGAGCATTATGAGTGCCTTCTAAAAGTCAGATATTAAAAGAATTCAGTTGCCTCAATCTCTTAGTGTGACCTTCAGCCATGAGAATAGCTCTGATGGTTTCAGTGGGAAGATCTGCAAGAGTGAAAATTGCTGCAGTGAATCAGGGCCTGACAAACCATATTCTGGTTTTTGTGGATTACCAGATGGAAGAGCTACTGTAAGGCCTGCAATCAGAAGGGCAGACATGCTGGCTATGAAGGGGATGGAAACAATAGGATGGCCTTCGGCATGGTCTAACCATCCAAGCACAGCCAAATGACCTTGCTGAGCATTTATGACGCACTGAGCCCACAGCATTAGCCTGGTTTCTTTGTTCCCAAACCATAACTACTCTATCTGGTGGGGTGTGTCAGCCTGTAAAGCTCAGTGAAGAGGAGGCTCACTGGGATTTAGGTGGCTCTGCCCACAAACACACACACAAACACAAACACATCTCATGAACTGTGTTAGAATTGACACCTGACATAGTCACAATGTTTACAGAAACTAGGCTGTGGTTCAAAATTGTGATGTAAATATCACAGTTTCAGGGCAGCTCCAGATGAAAGGCTTTCTCATTATAATGTTTTTTTCTCTTGCTGAAGTCATAATAATGATACATTTCTTATGGTACAGGCATTTTTATACTTAACAAAGTGAGTGCCACAAAGCAAAAGATCGGAACTTCATTTTCCTGTAGTTTCAGTAAAAGCAAGATCATAGATTGTGAAGAACAAACCACATATATATGTAGTGAGTGTTAACAAAATTTAGGAAAATAATGGAAGTTTCAATTTGGTATTATTCAATATGATTTACTGAATCAACGGGTTTAAGATTTTGCATTGAGTCCTACAGATAAAATAAATAAATACAGGTCTTCAGGTTTACTCTTTATCTAATCTTTTTAATGAAAATACATTTTTTCCCCTCAAAATGTTTGTAAATATGTGCTTTCCTGCTCTGTCTTGTCTGACACATCTGACATTCATGTCACATGAGATTTCAATTTTGCTGTGGGAACTCTGCTTTTAACTTCGCTTGAGTATGTTCAAGACTTCCTGATTTAAACCTAATTCTCCTGCCTTTAAATAAGATTTAAGTATTAAACACTCTTAATCAAAACTGTATTTTCAACAGGGGGTCCCTGGCCAACTTCTTCTTTATGCCTGTTCAGATTATATCACAGTGGCCCCAGGCCCTGACTGGTGACTGCCGTAGGAAAATATGATAACAATAATAAAATTCAGCTATGCATTCAATCCCCCATGAAACCTTTCATTAGTCTCTCTCCCTGGTGTACCACTGCAATGGGAATGCCAGAATGAGAGCTGCCAGGAGGAGCAGAAACTAAAGTCTTGGCAAGAGCCATAGAAGCGCTTGACAGCGGAGGGTAGCCGGGGTGAGGGCAGAGGTGCTTGGCAGTGGTGCTGCCTCCACGGGGTTTGCTTTGCAGTCACTCCCACCAGAGACCACAGACACACTGTCTGGCCCACATGGTTTTGTCTCCTTCCCCTCTGCCCCACAGCAGTAAGTACAATATTCACTGATTTCACACAATCACACAGCAGGTGAGGTTGGAAGGGAACACTGTCTAGCTTCCCTGCTCAAGCAGGATTATCCTGGAACTCATTGCACAGGATTGTGACCAATGGTTCTTGAATATTTCCAGTGAGGGAGACTCCACATCCTTTCTGGACAAGCTGTTCCAGTGCTCTGTCACTGCACAGGAAAGAAGTTGTTCCTCATGTTCAGGTGGAACTTCCTGGGCACAGGTTCCTGCCCACTGCCTGGCACCACCGAGCAGAGCCTGGCTCCATCCTCCTGACACCCCCCCTTCAGATACTGGTACAGTTCTACCCCCTTTTGTGCTGCTCATCTTCTTCAGCTGATGTACTTTAGGGAAGAGCAGTGTGAGTCTGAAAATCTTATTTTCATGAAAGTTGTTAACAACACTGTTTAAGACAACATAGAGCTTTCAGATGAAAAGTATAAGCTGCAGGAAAAGCATATGCAGAAAATAATTCAGGTACCGGTTCCTTTCTTTGTTCATGACACCTTTATTTTGTCTTCAGCAACAAGAACACTCTGCAGTGTGAAGTTTTGCTTTGTTTGTGGCTGCCTTCTGTACCATTTCTCTTTCATGTTGCCATACCCAAGAAACAGAACAAATCTGTTTGCAAGGAAAGGAGGGAAATAGACTGGATGGTTTTGGTTTTAAGCTAAATGTTTTCAGAAGTCCAAGTATCATAAACAGTGCAATTTTAGGATCAAATCTGACTTGATTTTATCTCATTAAAAGGTTCAATCAATTGATTTAGGGAGACTTCTGCTATACTTGCTTTAGAGGTATTTTCTCAACAGATGGACATGACACTTTTCCATTTTATCTAATGTTTCTCATGAAGACTGTAGTAGTATGATCAATTGTCACTAGAAATAACTTTGAATTTTCTCATTACTGCAAGACATTAAGATGTCAGGGTATGATTTACTACGGCAAGTGACTTTTATGTCATCTATTTTTCAGAAATCCTGTGACTAGTTTAAATTTCCATTTCCCTGGCATTGTATCTATGTGTGTAGTGAAACAAAGAAAGAATTGACTAACATACTGAAAGCATTAAGCATTTGAAGCTGCCCTGCTAGATAAATACAACAGCAGCACAGTGCACCACATGAAACCAAAGCAACCACCTGGAAGAGAAGGAGAGAAGAGCTTAGGCTATTAGCACAGACTTTGAAACCATTTTGTCAGCAAAATACTCTTCTTTAGTTTGACTGCAAAGATAAGAAGTGACATGAAAGTGAAAAAATTTGTATATCCAGACATCTTAAAAGTCTGAAAATATGCAATGTATTTCTTCTGGTCTTTTGCATCTGATATAACTTTTGTTGACTTCCTGGCAACTGGAATTTCCCCTTATAGAGCTTGATTAATAGAAGTGCAGTGAATGGCTATGTAAGAGTCAAACCATACCTGTGGGTTAGCACACACCATACGTCTGTTCCTCTGGAGTGGCTGCACTGCAGATTCCTCATGCTGCTGTTTGCTGGAGGAAGGCTCTGAGACACGAAGCTGGTGGTGACTGGTGTGCCTACCACATCAGGTGCGTGATGTTTAACTGAGTTCACAAGGGTAAAATGCAGTGGTGGGGCAGGAGTCAGGTGGGATTGGTGTTATTCATATCCAAAAATGGGTCTGAGGAGAAAAGGTTTAAATGAGGGAGTTACTTCTTGTTTTAAACTCAGACTTCAATATCTGCAAAATCTCTTGCTGATTTGCAAACCAAGTACACTCTGCTGCTTGACAGTCTGGTATGTTCCCATGGGCACCTCCTTTCAGAATCACAACCGTGAAGCAGTTCCCCTTGGCTGCCTGGAAGAGGCATCCCTCCTGTCTGGGCATGTGTGGAGAACTGCTCTGCCAGTGGTAGTGCTGGCTGTCCCTTCTGAAAGGGGACTCGGTGATTTCAGGCACTGGGCAAGACAGAGGCGGCTGTGGCAGTAATAAAGAGAAGGGTGTCGTTCCTGGCACCCAAAGGTATTTTATCAGGGGGGTTTCATTTAAGAAAGAGGCGGGGCACTGGTGTGTGGTGCCTGTCTGAACATACAATGTGGTGCCCATCTGAATCCAATAAAAAGAATAACAGACTTTCTGTTCAGGGTCACTTTCAGAAAGAGGAGCTCAAGTGCTGTTGGTTTTCTGTGACTATTTAGCAATTAACTCAGCAATGAATTTTCATATCTACCTCTGTGATACTTGCATATCTGCTTTATTTTACCAGTCAAAGAATTTAAGTGTAAAGCCACAGGCAGCACGTTTAGAATTTGAGTAAAGCATTATTTAAAATCATTTAACAGTTTCTTAGTGAATATTTTAAAAACAGACTTAGAGCATTTACGATTAACAGGCAAGCAAACTTTGTCACCCAGATATAAAGCAACTGTAATAGCACAGAAACCTCCTGGAACACAGAATGTTGTACCTTTAACTGGGTTGCAGGTGTACCTCAGTCACTAATGGATTGCTCTGGATGCTGCTTGCATAGCAAGTTTCCCCTATAGCTAGTGGAGAAAATGGCTTTCTGTCCCTACGCTCTGTTTTGGTGAGACTGCATAGCTACATGTGCAAATAGACATATAAGCCAAGGTGGAATTAGTAACTGAATGATGAAAAGATTCTCCATGGTGCAGTGTTTCCAGAAGAAAAGCTGGATGAGATCTTTGCTCTCTGACAAATGGGGAGTGTTAGCAATTGGAACAAATAAATATTTCCTTCTGAAACAAAAGTGGGCATGAAGGGTGCTTTCAGGTTTCTTCTGTCCATCAGATTCTCTTCCAGGAATGAGGGCTGCAGGGTTTGTCATGGAGCAACACCTAATGCACAGCACCGAGAGAGAACATTTGTGGCTTACTTGGAGCTGCCCAAATTGACCTGCCAAAAGAGCACCTGGGATAGTGACGATCTTAATATGTTTCACTTGCTTTTTATTTTCTCCCTGACACTTAACTTTTTCACATAAATACCACATAGAAAATAAAAGCTCTCTCTTTACATAATTTTAGTGTTAATACGGCCCTGAACAATTATTTTTGTAATGTACATTTTAAAGTGTTTTAAACAGTCTGAAATACTGTGATACTTTGATGACTCTCTGGATATATTTAGTTTGCCTGAAATATGGCCAAATTAACAATTTAGACATATTTGGGGGAAAAATCAGCTATTAAAAGAGAATTAGAGTGTTATCATAGTTAAATATGGAAGAGTCTTGCAGAATATCAAAGCATAGGCTTCATATATTGTTCATGAGGAGTTTTGCGTGCTGCAAAAATGCAAGACAGTGAGTCAGTCACCTACAGAAGTTAATGGGAAATACTGCTTTGGATAGGACATAATTAATGCACAGCCTTTTCTTCCCCTTACACCCTTGAAATATCCCACAGAGGTTGGGTGAAAGTCTCTCCTTTTTGAAACCAATGAGGAATTAGGACTATATTATGAAACGCTGGTGTGGGTGCTCTTTTTTGTACGGTCTCCGGCTGATAAGGACACTCAGGATGCTGTTCAGCATTCTTTATCTGAGAGGATTTGAACTGAAACCTCCCAGGGGAGTGCCCTAATTAGCGCCCTGTGGGCTAGGCTGAGGTTTCACACACTCATTACCTTTTGTTGGAGCTGCTCTGACATCTGTCAGATTTTATGTTTACGGAATTTATGTTTAAGCACCTGTACATGTCCTGACCATCAGGCCAGATGGTTAAGGTGTGAGACTGCTGCCTCATATCAAGGTATGTAGGGGATTATTCTGCTGGAAAGTTTGGGTTGCATGGCTGTGCAGTGTCATTAGGGCTAGGGGTAGCATTTGAGGGTATAAATCAGGCGCCTAATTGATAACTTTAGATGCCCAAATCTCTTTTAATTCCCTGTGGGACATATTCTTGAGGTTTTCCCAAGAAAGATCTTCTTTTTCAGCTGAGTAAGAAAATTATGCAGAGAAACGTTACCTACAGGCTCATTGTAAAATCCTGACTGTGCAGTATAGATGCAGCTGTTTGCAATTCATCATCAAACTTTCCTGAAGTTCTATTGGTGGGTGGCTTTAATAGACACATTTCTGCCAATAAATGTAACATTGCTAGTATGTATATGCAATATTTAAAAATACATATATACTTGCATAAAGCACACAGGGTCTATACAGGGTCTATGTCTGTTGTGCTTTGTTTGTGATTTTTTGGGGTTGGTTTGTTGTTTGGTTTTTGTTTGTTTGTTTTTTTTTTTTTTTTCCTAATCTAAAAACCACATAAAATGGCATATTTTTGTCCACTTACAAAATGAAGCTCTAATTTTGTGGTCTACATGGAAAACCTAATTGGTATCGGTGAGATGCTACTGAGGCCTGGCTGTGTTTAAGTCCATCTTCCCTCACTATTATCCTTATGCACAATAAATGTTCTGTTTATTCTAGTTGGGGTGAGCAAAGCCTTCCAATCAGCCTTATACTAAAGAGCTTTTTTGGTTAGAATGGACTAATCAGATGACAAAAATTTATTCTACTGATACACCCTTGTGAACCAGTGGCTGGTTTTGAAATTTGAAAAAAATCATTCATTCATTATTACATAATTTTAGTAGTAATTTGTTAAGAACTTTTCTGCTGAATGATAGCACTTAAAAATGGGACATAATAATTCCTACCTTTGCCTCTGTGACTCAGATGATCTGTGAAAACTCCCATGCCATGCTTCAAAATGATTTCTCTCTGTGTATGCTGAACCGAGGCTCCGTTGCTCAGTCAGTTGAAAGTAATGTGGAGAGAAACAGCACTCTTTTTCTTACAGTAAGTCTGAGCCTTTGACTACAGTAGTAGCTTCTACAAATGATGAGCTAAATCCTTATTTTGATTGGTTATGAAAGAGGAAGTGCTTGTGGATGCAAAATTGGACGTATTTTTCCACTACGAAATAAGCTATGTTCGTTCTTCTTGCAGCCCTTGCTCGTTTAGCACAGCCATAAGATAAATTAAATGGAGAGTAATGACAAATAACTTACATGTGCAAGCTTCCTTTTTTCTTTTAGTGCAATGCACGGTGTACAAACCAGAGCTTCAGAGAGCTTGACTGATAAAGGACTTCATTTTGACCAGAAAAGAACCATTTGGTGATGAAGCTAGAAAATATTCTTATTGTTCATGGCCTTTCACTTCCACATTAAATTAAAAAAAAAAAAAAAATTGCCAATTATCTTTGGATGAAGCATTTTCACTACAGATTATGACTTACTAAGAAATCAACCCCAAACTTAATTTCTGTGATTAATCCTTTATGGATTTTCTTTTGTTATTCAATGCAACTGGCTAATGATTAATACCACCTGGGAGAAGGAGATTATGCAACCCTAGAGTGGCATGGTGTCTATACACACTAGGTCTGTGTTAATTCACCATGCAGCTGTCCAGAAAAAAGCCAACCCAGCAAAAAGCCATATGGGTATGCATGTGGAAGGGAGGAGGGAAATAATGACAACTGTTTTGAAAAGAAATAAAGTAAACCTTTTGACATCTATGCATGCTTCTCCTGAGTAGGCAACTACTACACAGCGAGATGTCATCAGTGGTTCCTTGGTATGGAGGAGCATTTACACTCTCCAAATACCTGCAATGTTTGCTCTTACACTGACTTTGTAACAAGCATCTTACCCCACAGCTTTCCTACAAAATAAAAACACAATTCAGCCACAACTTCTGCAGTAGCCAACGTACAATAAGCAATAAGCATTATATAGCATTTCTATTGTGAGGAAAACCACTTATTGTCACGCAGCCTTAGTTTCAAAATCTCAGAACAGATGGCCATACTTCGAAATCACGAGTATTCTCCACAGACAAAGGGCTTTTGTCCAAATGGATCTGAGTGCAGAATCAGGGCCTATATATATGGAAATACAAACTTGTACAATATTGCACAACAGGGTCTGTTGATACACAGGGAGTGTAAGAACCGAATGCAGTGCCACAGTCTAGGTGACAGTGTAAATACCTTGAACACTGTGCAAAGCTCATTTTTGTTCCAATATAAAGTCTCTTCATCCAGGGAAAAGCCTTATTGTGAGCTTAAAACTAGGGAAGAAGTCTTGCTGAGGAATTTTCTCCTCTCAAAACCAGTTCAATTATGCCAGAATTTGACTTACAAAATTAAGTCTATACCAATTATGAAGAATAAAAGGGAATCTTGAGATTATAAATATGAAGGTTTTATGCAAAAATGAATACCATTGTTTTTCACACTCATTTATTCTGGACTTCAGTCTCTTGAGTGGAAATGAAGCCTTATAAAGCCCTTAGGTGTTTTTTTTGTTATCACCTTTTCGTTTTGATCAAAGAAGTCATTATTCACCACAAATGTCAAGTTTTGCTCAGAGTGGTTTTCCCAGCTTTACTGGGGAATTAGAAATTAGCTCAATTTTTAAATTTACATAGAAAACTGCCCAGATGTTTGGTGAGGTTTTGTTTGTTTGTTTGTGGTCCTTTGTATAGCAGGGCTCATGAAAGATGTGTGAAGGAAGTATTTGGAAAGTAGAGGGAACAGGAACTGGTGAATAACAAGGGGGGCAAACCAAGCTGACAAATTGTGACTCCCTGAGGCAACTGCATGGTTAACATTGATACTACAGTTTTACTCTTTTCTCTCCTTTTTGTCTCTTAAACAAATCATAAACCAGTGATATTTTGGGAGAACAGTTCTTGTCACTGATCCTGCTTTAAAATTTCTAAGTAAAAACACATAAAAATTACTTGATCTGTGATTCTTGTTAAATTAGTAACCAACATCAAAATGAAAAGCAGAAAGTGTGACTCAAAAATGTTTGAGGGTATTATAAGGCAAACATCTTCTGATAGATGAACAAAATAAATGAGTTGTCTTGTCAGTAAGTTTGTTTATTTTAAGTTGTAGAACTGCAAGAGACAGAATGACAAGTCAGTTTAAAGATTTAGACAACTTCACAAAGTGTTTCCAAAGAGTAGGCTACGTGCTTGTGTCCACGTCTACCAAGAAAATCATATCAATACCTGACAACATTTCTGTCACTTTCATATTTCTGTGAACCCCATGTATGCTTCAAATATTGGCCTTTAGTTGTATGTGAACTTGGGATGAACTTCTGATTTGGGACTCAGTAGAAGAAAAAAAAGATGTGCCATGAACAACAATTAATTTAACTTTATTTTTGTCATTCTTCATCACCAACAGTCCAGCACCATCAACATAACTTCTTATGTCTCACTTGCAGTCTCTTATAGCCGATGCAGTCAGACCTGCCCAAGCTTGTTACTATCTCCAAATGATACTCTAGAGCTTTACAAACACTTTGCAGAAAAAGTTCATAGACAGTGAAAGGAAGACAGTGAACATTTACAGTTATTTTTACAGCACAGAGAACAATCTTCACACTTTTGGGAAATTCCTGGAAGAATCTGTTATGATCCTCCAATAGAACAGCGTTTTGTAGAGTTTTAATATTTTGTCAAAATAACTGAAGTACTTTCTTGTCCCATGGAAAACGTCTGAGAATTTGCTGCTTTTTAGAGATGACAATCTAAATAGGATCTGCTAGTTTTATTTCAGGAACGCAGTCCTTTAAATGTCAATTCACAAGATGTCTTACTGAAAAAAAATGAATAAAAATGAGTATGGGATACAAGATAGTGGATATTCAGCATCAGGCAGTTAATTTGATTGAAAGCTATTAATATTATCTCATTAGAAGCATTAGAAGAAACAACTCCCATTATTACACTTCTAGTTTTTCAAAAGGACTACGGCTAGGCAAGAAACACTTTTTCCACTCCTGCATTTATTAAAATCTTCACTGAATACCTATTTCTATATTTAGGTGATGATATCACAGCTCATTACCAGTGAACAAATTAGTTTGAATCAGAATCCAATCTACCTGTCGTTCAGGGGAATAGCGTGCATGGGAAATGTTCTCCGTGGTGCTCTGCAAGGGATCACCTGCATTTTTGCTCGCTAGAACAAGTCGGTAAGGGACAGGAAAGCACCAGAGATGTACTGGTTTTCCCTCTGACCTGGGATACGAACATTTTGAACAGACAAAGTGTTGGTTTTTTCTCATTAGTGTGGACTTTTTCTCTTCGAACTCTATCCCTTAACATTTTCTGGATCAATCAAATCCTTTTTCAGAGCAAATGTTTTAATCCTATTTGGGGAATCTTTAATTAATGCTAACCAGCAGAGGTAAAGACACGGCTATAGGTGCAGTGACAAAGCTGTAGGAAGTTTGGTCAGCTTACAACTGAGGTTGTTAAAAAGTAGGAGACCCAAATTCATTGAGCCCAGGCTTGGGGCACTGACACTTCAGCAACTCCAACACTGGGACCACTTGTCATTGCTGAGAGAGTTATTTTCATTCCTCTGGGCCCCAGTAAATATGTCATTACCCCATACCATGTAGGAAAACTGTAAGCTGGGGGTCTTGTGAGAGATCGTGGAACCTGATGGCTGGGGCCTACCAGGAGCAGCAGATATGGGTCTAAGCAGAAGAGCAAAATAAACTTTGGTTCCTTCCATTTCCTCCATGATTTTCCCAACCGCAGTACTACTAAAACTGAGTCCCAGGCCTTCTGGCTTTCACAGGGAATGTGAGTGTGTATCTGTACGTGTGTGTGAGAGAGAGAGAGAGAAATCCAGTAGAAACATTTTGATGGATTTGACCCAGTTTTGTGACTATTTTTCAGGTCAGCTGAACCTGTTCTCTTTTGATGAATAAATCATTTGTATATATTCTTCTGCCCTGCTCTAATGGGGTGAACAATTGATGGTGGGGAGGTGATGTATAACATTCATCCATCTTACTAGATAGTCACAATAACTGAGCTAAGTAGTTAATTAAGGTAGATGTGCCCCAGCAGTGCATCTACTTCAACCAGTGCAGCTTCATCACTAAGCAAAGGGAAATGAAGGAATAGTTGAGGGCTGAAGAATGTTTTGGAGCTTTTGAAAGTTACTTCAAGACTGAGTGAACATCTTGACCAAGATTTTCCCAGTCTAAGCCAGCTGTCAGGTATCATACCACAGAAAATACTCAGAGGTACAACTTTTCCTGAACTATTGGTTATTTGCAATCAAAGGAAATTTCTCTTTGGAATGGTGCTTCTCTCTTAACTGATGAAAAAAAAAAGTATTTCAGTCATGCAACGAGTAAGATATTTGCTAAAAGTTGACCAAAATTTATACAGTCTGTTCTTTGGATAAGTCACTGTGCTTTGCAGATCATCTCAACTGAGCAACTGATTTCCTCTTCTGAGTTTTTGCATCTCTTTGACGTTGAAGTTTTGGGATGAAAAAATCCTGGGAGGAAAAAAAAAAACAGGAAAATGCTGATTTTTTTGTTTGTTTGTTTTTTACTTAGTTCCAAGTAACTGCAACTGGATGAGGGTCTTAGTCAAAACCCGAGACAAAAGCAAAAGAAAAACTGGAAAGCAGGCACAATCAGCATTGGGGTTTTTTCTAAAAGGCTACTATTTAAAGTGAATGTGTGTTGTAATTGTAAACAATTACATTTTACATATCCCTGAACTTGAAATTGTTATGAAAATGCTTAGGCCTTCTCACACCTTAATTTTCCTTTTTACAATTACAATGGAACGATGCGTATCATGCAGTGATGTACAATGCAGGTGGATTAGTCTTAAAATTGATGGAGTAATATTCTGAGAACACAATGGTTTTTTTTTTCCAAGAAAGTTATTAAACTATCATGATAAAGATGACTTATAAATTTATTATTTTTTTGCAGGTGCTGTCTGTCAGGTAATGTCTTGTCAAAATAGACTTTTAAAATGAAAATAACAACAACAGCAATCCTGGCAACAAGAATTCTCTTAGAAGGGTAAAGGTACTTTGTTGACTAACCCAAGTAGACTACCCATATTGTATTGGAATGCTCTTGGTTCATGCCCCTTCTTTGCCAAGGAGGGATTAGAGTAACTGCTCAAAACAAAAGAAATGTCTATTTGAATCTTGATTTCCATATCTCTTAGAGTTTGATTAATCTGCTCCTGTAGTAAATAATGTTGATTTTTCGTGCTCTCCTATCACAAAAATGTAAATGGGCTTTAGGCCCAAATCTAAAAAAATTGACAATCAATTTTGATAACAATATCACTGATGTTGTGTTTCATGATCTTTTATATTTGTATTTAATTTGAATCCAGAGATCTGATTTAAGGACAGTACTGTGGAAAGCACAGTATGAACACATGGCACTGACCAAAAAGAAGTTATTATCTAAATAAAAATGTCAATAAAGAATGAAATGACTAGCCACAGGTCAACTGCCAGGGTTTTTGATTTCCATTTGTGTACTCTGACTCACATCACCTTTTACAGCACACACTTCATATCTGCTCTGACTAATTTCTTCCAGGGAGGCAGGGGTAACATGAAATCATTTGTGCATTACAGAAGTGATCCAACCATGGCACATTTCTCTGATTTCCCTCAAAATAATTTTGATGTGATTACCCAAGCATGTAAAATGGTCAATAAGTAGAACATAGAAAATGTAGTTTCGGATACCAAATTCAGTTGTTCCAGTGATTATGAATAAACTTCTGAGTGAAATGAAATTATTTAGGTTTCTCTTGAGAACAGACCCAAAGCAAAATAATTAGCAGCATTCCAGAGAATGCAGAATTTGGAACATGTGAAGAATGGGAATTAGTTGTTGATGTTCCAGGAGCAATTGCTCCCAGGGACCCCATAGCTCTTAAATCAGCTAGAAGACCATCTGCTCCAAAAGATTTATCCATTACTATATTTCTGTTTAAAGCAGTTTAAAGTATACAGTTATACTTCTCTCTGTCTCCTTTCTGTTGAAAAGCTTTATAGCTTTCATGAAAGTTTTTCATTAAAAACTTTCACGATGAACATCCAGCTGAAATGTGACTTGATGTGTCATCACCCACCCAGATGTAGTCTCCATTTATAATGATTCCAGAATCTGCAGTGTCTAAAACATAAAATGTATAAAATTTATAACTGTTGTGAACTAAAAAAATACCACATTCCTTTTGCATTTTATTTTGTGTTAGGCAGTAGTGCAAGGAAAACAGGGCCAGCTTCTTGATTGGGTGCCTGGCTTATAATTCTTAAATACACAGGAAAGTCTGTGTTTTCAAGCATCTGCTATTAAAATAATCTTGGAAACTTCTCCAGAAAACTTCTGCCCCAAAATGATTTCAGCCCATAATTATAAGATTTATACATTCTTACAGACTTAAGCTGGACTCCTGGCCTCTTGTCAGTATTGAATATTATAGGTCATATAACTGGATTATGAAAGACATCTTTACATCCTACCATTGGATCTCAGGGAATTAGGGGATTGGGCAATAATGAAAGCACAGTCCTGAAAGTATTTATTACATAAAACATGTATTTTATATATACAGATCTGTTGTTTCTGCATGTAAGTAATTGTTACATCAAAATCTTTGTTATAAACACTTCATCTTTAGGATATTTCTCTTTCATCAAAGTTTTTGTGCTTGATCTTACTTCTTGTTTTAGCAGAGCAGCAAAGGCATGTGTCCCTCCCTACTGCTCGGGGCTCGGCTCTGGACTGCACCAGGAAACCCAGAGCCATCTGTCCTGGCACTTGGATGATTTCATCCCAACCCATGTAGCTGGTTGTTTGTTTTCTGTTAAAAAAACATTTCTATTTATTAGGAAATGCGTGTTAGACACTTTGACACTAGAATTTGGCGCAGGTCTTTGGGTTAACTTGGCCAAAGTGATTTACAGCTGTTTGTTCATGACCAGCATCCATTCGTGGAAAATGCTGTCCAAGTAAAATCCCATGGGAGAGAAGCACAATGGGGCATTGTTAGGAGCTGTCTGCACAGCCAGCACCCCAGCCACCACTGAGTGCAGGCACGATTACCTGACGGCCTTGCTCTACGCAACCATACAGTTTACCTTTTAAATTCTGTTCCTATTCTTATTTTGCCTTCCTGAATTTTCAGAGATGGATAGAGTTCAGTCAGCAGCACTGAATAGCTGCTCTGCAGAAGGAGGGAGCCAAATTATGGACCACAATCTGATGCTGTTCCAGTGATTAGCACCTGATCCTCCTGTAGTCCTATTAAAACTTCCTAATGTAGTAAGCATGAGTAAGCATATCATTATCCAATCCTGGCTGAACATGCACCCTTCACATCTGATGGCATCTCTCATTTAGTACAAATGAATGCTTCGTCCTGTACATTAAATATGAGATGAGGGAGGGAGGAAAAGGGGCAATAAATGGTCTTCCCCATGGCAGGCTGAAGAGAATAGTTGGCTCATAGCCTCTTTATCCTGTGGTAAAGTACTTTGTAAATAATATAGGAGCTAAAGGATACTACAGGAAATTGGGGAGTTAAGAATGAAAATGGACCTCCTGAATAGATGCACATTACAGTAAGCACTGACTGCCAATTTTGAGACAAGCTAGGTCATGACTGCCTTTATACTTTCACTGTTTCATGACTAGGTAAAAGATTCCAGCAACACTGGAATTCATTCAGTGCATTGTAATGGAGTTTTTTCCTGCAAAATTGTGCAAGCAAGTGGGCTGATGCCTTGCCTACATTGAGGGGAAGCTTCTGATGTGACAGGGCACTTTACATCCAGGATTATAAGCCTGTTGGGATAGTTACTGGGCCTTGGAAATAAACAGGCACAAGGGAAACACTGGCACCACAATTTTCAGTTCTGACAGTTATTAGTCTGAAAATATGGATAGTAAGGTCCATGTCTCAAATTTGGTAACTTATGAAAGCTGTGGGTTTGGGATTTTGGGGGGTTTTCTTGTTTTTTTTGTTTTGTTTTGTTTTGTTTGGGTTTTTTGGGGTTTTTTTGTTTGGTTCATTGGGTTTTGGTTTTTTGGGTTCTTAAACTTGTTTGGGAATTTCTTAGTTAAAAAAACTACTTTGATCCCAACACCTTTAACTGTCTTCTCTGTTTAACTCCTCTGCTAATCAACTAAGCTGGTTTCCAATTAACTTACTGGAGCTACAGAGGTAATTTGAAACCATGGTACATGTGGTTTTACCTAAGACACAGAATTTAAAACCAGACTTAAAAGATTTAACAAAAAAGGTTGTGTCAAAGAAGAACCAAAAAAACGAACCTTCTACTTCCCTTCTCTCCTGGGCAAAACTTTCATGCCATAACACTGGCCAGCTTACCTTCTATTCAGACATTTCTGTAAATATTAAAACATATCTATGTGTAGTAATAAAGAAATATTTTAATAAGGAAAACAATTTAGAAGTTCAGTAAAGAGAACCACTGAAATATCTGCAACGAATATCTATGTTACAATATTTTTCTATGGTTCCTTTATATTTAAGAAAGTGCACTATACTTGAAAAAAAATTATAAGGTTTTTTAATGTCTTTAGCCTCAGTTCAAGGAAGTATATTTATATTTATAGTTACAGTTATATTTTTTTTATATATGGTATTTTCTTAACTGATAAAGTTTCTCTCACCTGTGGTCTAATATAATAAGAAAAGCAGGCACATGAGTGCCAAAATATTTTTTTCTATACTGTGGTCAAATAAGTCCTCTCTATTTCACATTATATAGTTTCAGCATCTGTTTTTGATGTCTGAAAATGTTTCTTTCTCCAATGTGTCTCTCTTCCCTTGCTCTCTCCTCATGCCTGAAAGTAAGCACTGACAATTATTCATCTTGATGTTCATTTTAAAAGAAACAGATTTGTTTTTAATGTTTTGGCTTCATAGAACAAAGTTTAATTCAAAGGACACAAAACCCCTGGTTTTGAAACTACACAGTAAATACTTGGTGCACACAATAAATACCTCTCGAGTGCACGAGAAAGGGAGAGAACAACTGGAATGGTTTCAAAAGTCCACCACATGAATAAAGGTGTCATCAAGAAACAGCAAATCACTTTGAGCACATTACGGGAATACTTCACCTTTCTCAGAAACCCTAAGCATAGGCCATTTTCAAGAACCCCACCAGAACTTGTTGTTAATCTTAATTATGTGCCTTAGCCTACTTGCTAGGAAGATGGAGTCTTCAGAAATGTTTGCAACTGATGGCAGTCACAAAACAGGAACACCTTGCACATGAATGCTTTGTAGCCTTGCTGTGTGAAAGGCTCTGATACTTTCAGTGGAAGATTAGTCTTTATTTTCAAATAATCTCAAGAAAGCTGTTATTGCTATTATTACATACACTTGCTGACTATGTGACAGCATAAAAATTGCCTGGGAGTTTTATGGTATGTTGTGGCAGAAAACATAATTTTCAGCACAACGGATGAACAGTGTGTGTATCCTATTACTTTGGTATGCAATTAATAGAAAACCTTGTGTCGTGTGTTTGATTTAGTGAGCTGTAATACTTTGTAGTAGATAACTGGCTCATGAAGCCTTGCCCATGAAGTCCTGCTAGAAGTAGCTGCAGTGGTAAATCTCACTTTTGTCAATGAAACCTATTTAGGAGGAAAGATTTATGTTAAACTGCTTTGTGCTTGTAGCCCTTCTCAAAACTATCACCAGGTTTCTCTCGTTACCTGCTTTTCACGTTGGAGTAGCTGTTGCTATCATAACCCCCCATTCCTGCCCCTTCCCCTCTGCTGTCTATTGTCTGTTTCCACACTCCTCCCTGCTTTATAATCGCTCACTCACACTCATTTATCACTGGCTTACTCTGTCCTGCCTACACTATCTCCCATTTTTGTCATGGTGCACTGGTACATTACAAATACAATTAAACCTTTTACGATACCGCAGCTTTTGGCTAATGCATCCCAGCTTCAAGGTTGAAAGATTTCTGATATTACCACTGATATCAGTTCTTTCCCATTTATCGGCAGTGTCCGGACTAATGCAGAAGTGTTGCATTAATTAAAGGAAGCATCCAGTAATGCTGCTGTTTTTGCCAGTCTGACACTGAATTGGAGCTTGATGCCTGCTCATGTTTTAAGAGCCATTCATCACACATGTCATCCCAAAGCAGCCAGCTGTCTGAGAAAAGCCTCATTTGCATTTCATCAGCTACACTCTCCCTCTTCTCCCTACCTTTTGTATGCAGCTTTGGCTTTTTTTAAAAGAGCATAGTCTTCAAAAGCAGCTTAGCTAAAATTAGTATTCCATCTAGAAAGATGATTTTCTTTAGTTCAGAGGTCTTAGAATTGATCTGAGTGGGAAAAAAGTGTCATACAAACATAGCCATGCAATCTGTCTGTATAAAGAAATTAATGCATTATGGGAGAAGACAAAGATTTTTATGATGAATGGACTACACCTCTATTAGTTCTGTACATTAAGCTGTTAGAATTAATAAAACATTTCATTTATTTTGAAAGTTTCTCAAAGGGCATGTGATTTTAAAATCCCAGCAGCTCTGAATGATTCTGCATTATGTATTTTGATTTCCTTTATTGTTAGACTGAAATTGTCTGTGTCAGGTTATATTGAAGCCATTTTAGGAGTCCAAGGAACACGTGAAACTCTCTCAGTGTGCTCAAACCAGCTGGAGAAAAGAGAAAAAAAAATGAAATTATGTGCTCACACTTTCATTCAGTGACTGACTTGATGAACTAATTTTTTGCTTTTGTTGCCTTACTGAATAGTGCAGAATGTGTAAGTAGACATATCTACCATATAGCAAAATGACCAAAATGCAAATCTGTCTGAATATATCTTTATATATTAAATACAGATGTTATGTACATATAGATGCATGTGTATGGTTATGTGTCTTCAATTTTTGCCCCGTGTCAGGACTTGTTTAGTGGAAAAAAAAACCAGTTCAAATTTGGCTCCTATGTCCCTTTAACTAAACAGCAACTATACAGCGAGGTTGTAGTTCAACATGGTGTAGTTTCCAGTTTAAAAATAAGGGTATACCTGTTTCTGAACTGTTTAAGATTTCCAAATTTTTTTTTTTCCTTTTCAGAAGCACTGAAAATCTGTTCTTCCATGCAGCAGAGGAGATGCATCGTCCACAACTGTTGTGATTGAAGTTGTTATCTGTCACCAGCGGAGACAGACAGGGCTATGTAAGTACAATAGGTGTCTACAACTGAATCTAACTGGGGGGTTGGAACTAGATGATATTTAGGGTCCCTTCCAACCCAAACCATTCCGTGATTCCGCAATTCTAGGGGCGGGTTCTTTAGGGAGTGCTGGGCTGTGAGATGTGCCTTCCGGTTTGTCTGTCCTCCATGTCAAATGTACCTCCAGTCAAAACTAGCATGCAGAGGGGTGTCTCAGTTCACCTGGATCTTACTCTGACTGCCTCTGGAAATGGCTGGTGTATGCATTTGGAAAGATCCTGAAGCTTTTACATAACTTGGACTAGATGCTTAATTGTTAAAGAACTCGAGGTTCATTGTGTGTCATGTGTATGTTTCATGCTGAGTTATTGGTCAAAACCCAATACTTACCTCAATCTAGGTTAATATTAGCCAACAAATCCCTAACTGTGTGTATATATGCTTAAGCCCCGTTCATCTCAATGAGGTTTAGGAAGTGTTTTGCTACGTAGGCTGTGTGGTTGAACCGTTAAAAAGAAAATGTGTGTTTGCATTGGCATTACAAATGTTAACTTTTATTTATTCTGATTTTTCTGATTTTAGCTGCCCCATTTGACACTGAATTTTAAATAGTTGTTTTTAAATCCTAGCAAAACTTACTGTAAGTCAATGTCCAATCCCAGCAGAAGTAAAGGAAAAGTAAACACCTCAGAACTTTGACTTGTACTAGTAAGTGTGGAAGGCATCCGTAGTTCAGAGCAGCTTTTTGGCGGGATTCTCTCTGCTTACTTGGTCACAGAGCAAATACAGGATAGGGCATCTTGCTTCTCTCTTCTCCACAAACATGGCTTATTTAATTCTGTCTCCATGCTGACCAGTCAAGCACCGGGACCACCCTCAGGGAGCCAGAGAAGAGACTGGCAATGACGTGAGCTGTAGAGGATAGAAGGTGTGGAAATAGCCAGGAGCCCATGCCGTTTCTTCTTTCCAGGAGTCAGAAGGTCATGATCATAGGTGGTGTCTCCTTTTCAGAGCTGTGTTTATGATGCATTTAAGCAGAGAGTTGCATCAGGGGCATAGTTGTGTATGGAGATGCTTTAGCTGGGTGCTTTGTCAGCCATGGGAAAAGATCTCCACCTCAGAGTCAGGTGAGCACTGGACTCCATCTCTGTTCCAGGCTATAACAGGTTATTGTGCATGAGGCATGGGAATATTGTTTCTGTAATTCCAGGAGAAATTTTGACAAATTTTAAAATTAAAAGCAAGAAATGTGTCTATACACAACTACAAGATTTGCTCTGTTTATATTTCAGAGTGAGCAAACCAGAAAGAAGCATAAGTCTCACATATATTTTTTATAGTTTATGATTTCTTTAAAGAATCATTTATCATTTTTAGTCAATAGGAAAAGGGACCCTCGGAGATATCATTTTTCTGTGATACATTTGGTGGCAGCCACTCCCTGTCCTATTCTTTCTTTTGTACAGTACCACAGCTGTTCTTTGTGTGACACTGTAGCTGCTCCTGCTATTTCCACCACAGACATGGAAAAACAGCCATAGTTGGCTTAGTTTTTGTACATGGTTAAAATTTAATACATTTGTATCTGTTATTCCTTATATAGCTTCTCCACAAAGTTATTTAATATCACATTTGGGAGTGTGAAGGGCAAAAACTTGAACATGCACAGTAAAACTTTAATGTTTCTTGTAATTTTCCAAATGACTGTCTTTTAAGTAATATAGAGAGAAAGATTTTTAAATAAAATTGATTTCAGTTTCCTGGTTTTAACATAATATGAACTATCTCACCAATACCTTTAAACTAACCTTGTGTCTATCTTTATTGTAAAATAGTAAAAAGTATCATTGTGTCATCTTTGGATTTTGACACCTGCTGTGAATTTAGAGCTTTTTCTGATTTTTTTTAAACCCAGTCATCTCACTGGGTTAATCACTTATCTATGCCCCAAATTATACAACCTCTCCCATGCTCTGACGTGCACTTAATTTGCTTTACTCTTTACAGATTATTTTCTGCTAATGTGATTAGTGGGGGTTTTTTAGGGATTATTACCAAAATCAGATCTGCTTTTAAATTCTTTAAAAGTTGTCATCTCTCTTTTGTCCAATTTATCAGATACACAATTATAGAACCTTTTTTTTTTCAATCTCGGAGCAAAATATATATACACACAAGCTTATCTCTACTTCCAGCTGGAAAATGGGAATTATTTGTAAAAGTAATTAAGAAGGATTGATTCCTAATCAAATTAAAATACTTGGAAGCCATATTCTGTGAACCCAATTGTCATTTAAATAGCGTCGGAATTGGTACCTGAATAGACTAATAGTTCTGAAGGCAAAGCAATGATTTTGGTCCTTTATAAAGCAATGACTTCTAGGCCTGAGCAAATACGTGACAGCAGCAGCATCGTTTATGAAGAGTTTACAGTCCATGTGCAGACAAAGCGTAGGGGATTAGCCCTCATCTGAGAGACAGGGTGCAGACAGCCCGGTAGGGAGAAGAATGAGAGCAGGAACTTTGGGAGCAATGTGTGGGGAAGCCACTTTCCATATAAAAGGCAGTCTGGAGAGGGGAGAGGGGGGGTCCAGGGGGAGGGTGTCTGGCAGAGACCAGCTGGGGGGACAGTGAAGTGACCTGGACTGGGCGGAGAGGCAGACACAAGGTCGTGAGCAGATGAGAAGAATCAGGAAGAGCCACGGAACTCTCGTGGATGTCCCTGAACACTGCAGGTTTCAGCATGAGGTGATGTTTGTCTGGAGTGTGTTCTCACTGCCTAAAAAGACAATGTTCCCTCCCAAAGAACTGATGCAGGGCAGCAAGGAGAGGTCACACGTACTCAGGGTCCCTCACGTCATAGAGGGGTTAGAGGAAACTGTGGGTAGCCCCTGAAATGAGGAGGAACTGGTCAGAACAGCTCGTGTGTTTGCAATCCTAGAGAAATCTGCTGTGTTCCTATCCAAGCAATTTTGTAGTGAGGTTTGTGGGGGGAATTTCCTCATTAAAGATGTCAGTAAAAGAATCAAAAGTTGTTGAAATGGCAGTGGGTGGTACAACAACCGAGAGCAAGGGTGAGCCAGGGGCACCATGGTGTAGCCTGAGGCCTCCGAGATAGAGGAGGGGAAGAGAAGTGTCAAGGTCTGTGCCAGGCACCCAAAGAAGGGCATCAGGGACTTGTGGAAGGAGTGCAGTAGCACTTTCTCCCTGCCTTCAGACGGATTTATTTTTTTCTTCTCTCTCCAGCTTTGCCTGTCCTCCATCTCTTTGACTGCTGAGGAATGAGAGTAGCCTGGACACTGGGGTAACACAGGGAAAGCGTGACCAAGGGAGGCTGAGCTGAGGTAGGAAAAGAACCTACGGCAAGATGAATCAGGAAAATAGAGCTGCCAGGAATCCTACAATCATCTTTATGCAGCTGTTTCTTGTGCCCCACCCTGAGGATGCTGTTTGGCCCAAATCTGCAAGCTCCAAGCTCTTTGTGTGTCGCTGTGCTTACCGGCTTCTCACTTCCACCCTTCTGTTATCTTTCTCTCCTTGTATTTCCATAATCATATTTTTCTGGTGATATTTATTTTTTTCTGATTCTCAAAAAAGAAGACCATATGAGGCAGAGGTGGATAGAAATACATAAAAAAGGTTTGCTGATTTTGGCCCAGGTCAGTTGCCCTTGGGTATATCCTCTTGTAAGCTTTCTTTCTAAAGAAAACTTTTTAGATTTCAGATTCTCGGTTGTGCAATATGTAAATATGAAAGAGACTGTCGACAAAGATGATTGGAAAGACTTAATTTATGTGAACAAAAAATTTGTGGATTAAATTGTCTCAAAAGCTTCTGTTTCTGTTTACATTTACATTTCACTCAGAATAAATTTTAGAAATTAAAACTTATATTAAACCATTAGGAATTAAACTACAGCTCTGAATGATTGTCATGGAAATTTATTTTCTTCATAATTACATTTGTTTCAGTAAGAGACACAAAAATAAAAGTTGGAAAAAAAGCTCTTTCATTTGACAAAACAAAACAGTTTCCATGACTGCTGCAGGATAGTGGTCCAGACTGGTTAAAGCTCTGGAATAGTGAGATAATTTGCAAAGTAAAATGCATATGCAAATTATTTGATCAAATCAGTACACTATTTTTCCTGGTGTTTGAAGTGAAAGAAAGAAAAGGCAAGACAAACAGTAGCAGGATGACATAATATATGTTATTATTGTTAACATAATGTAATAAATGTAATAAACACAAGGAAAATGAAATCTCCAGCCCTCGTGAGGCTATGGACAGCAGCAATTTCAGTGACAATGCAGTGTATAGCTGAGATTGCATCTGATGCACAACCAACTAGGGATGGCATTTATTCCATCTGACTTACATTATCTGCAGTGTTGTCATCTGGACTTCTCTTGCAGGCAACAGAGAGAAAACAGCTCGTACAGGAGAACAGCTCTGGCTGCACGTGGCAGCTTGGTCCTCACATCCCTTGCTGGTTCTCAGTAGAATATTAGTAACTAGATTACTTCCAACAACCTGGCAAATGTTAGGTGTTAATTATTGTTTGTTAGACTTTCACACCTTTATATGTAATGTCCTGGAGGTTTTTCTGGATCTTACTATAAGGAAAACTTTCAGTGAGCAGAAGGCCTATATTCGTGTGACATTTCTATCTGCAATGAGCAAGTCGCTACTGAGATTAAGCCCTGTCAGCTTTCATTTTGGAAAAAAATGCCTACATTTTGTAGAAGAAAAAGCATATCTAGATTCCTAAAATCTGCTCAAATCAATTAATGTTTGGCAATATACTCAGAAAATGAGGTTTTTGGTTTTATCTATACTAGGTCAAAAAGATGGCAGGTATTTATTGAAGTAGCTTTGGCTCGACTGGTATGTATGCTGAGGTATCTTATTGTGAAATTAAAATTGGTACTGGAGAGTGATCAATGGAGAACAATGAAAATGCCCATTTTGAGTAACAGATATGTTGATTTTTTTATCTAGTGTGTATTTTCCACTCCAGAAGTGGAATATGGCCAGGGAATTTTTATCCTTTGTTTGAAGACTTAAATAGCTACCAGGATATAATTAAATAAATAGTAACACTGTATTCATTTAAAAAACAGTAGACTTCCATGTATCCACAACTGAAAAAATGTAGTTGTTGCAATTTGTAATGACAATCCTTCTGCTCCACTGTTTACTCAATATATTTTATCAGCTCCTTAGAAAAAGCTCTTTGGAGTTGGACTTAAAGTCTCTGGAAAGAATTGCATCTGTATGGGATTCTACAAACAGCATAAGATAATTTCTCATGCTGTATACATGCCAAATGAATTAGCATTACTGACTGAAAAATTTTAATGGCACAAAAGGATGAGGTTCAGTTCTCCCGAGAAAACACAGGGAAGGAAGTGGCCATCAAGCCAGACTTCATCACAGAACGACTCTCATTAATTTTAAAAATCTGCTGACTTTTTGGAATGGTTACAGCAAATGACTTATGAAATGAAAAATTCTTTCCCAACCCAGTGAGCTTTTCAATCAATGTTCTCCATGATGTGCTGTTTGCTAGCTGTCTCAACTCAGCAACCCTAAAAATATTTAGCAATATAAATGTACATTTTAATAGCTTGCTCTGATCTCTCTTTTGATATCTGGCTTTCATGATCTGCCTCCATTCATCCACAATCTCTGGTGCCATCAGCTGAAAAGTCACTTTCTCTCCAGGGTTCACCTGAAGGCATCTGAACTACTCAGCTCCCCCCAGCCCCCACCTCTGCACTGCTCCACATCCCCATCAGTCTCACCAAATTTTTTTTTACTTTTTTTCTCTCTCATGAAAAATATAATAGTTTCTTCCTGAGCATACTCCATGCCCTGAGGAAAAGATTAAATTAAATTAAAACTTAAAAGAGGCTTTACCAATGGCTTAAATTTCTAGTTAAACTGCCTAAGCTACAAATAAGTTTTATGCAGGTTATTGTTCTTTAGCTAAAGCACCATTACTGTAAGTCTTTGTAGCAGACAGACTAATCACTGTTGAGGGACAGAGGGTTTGTTTACTGACTGGCCACAATGCTCCTTGCTGACGAACTTTTCCACCTTTTTCTGACTGTTTAACTTGTTCTTTTCTCAGTGGCCAAGCAAGTAAGATCTGGGAAGCCATCAGGTACTGTCGCTCTGGGGAAGGAGGGCATTTTGCACCAGGAATTAAGCTGTTTTAGGCATATGCTTTACACAATTCACAGGAATCATCAGGGTCATGAAACAAGGTTTCCTATGTGTTTGTTCTGTTTTATTAACAGTCGCTATTGGAGAGGTGTTTGTCTCTCAGCCAAACAATGCAGGTGCCTGAAACAGCCTGGTGTAACCCCCAACATCACAACTGCTGGTTTAAAGGAGCAGCAGGGAAGAACAAACTCCTGTGGAGATGCTTTGACCAGGCATGTGCTGTGCACGAGCCCTGTAGCAAAGCTGGCTGCTTCAGCAGGAGCCTCTCTGCCCCCTGAATGGCACAGCTTCTCATCCTGGCAGGGAGGGAGACAGCCCTGGTGCTGTTTGCAGAGGGAACACACAGAGCAGAGGTGGGTACTTCAGATACAAAGGGTTATTGGTTAGTTACAGCTTAAATTTTCTCTGCGATTCTCTATTTATTTTTCAGTAGTTTGTGGGATAAGCTAAGGTTCCCCAAGGCTAACAGTGTCAGAGCCAGTCCTGTTCAATGCCTTTATTGATGATCTGGATGAGGGGATTGAATGTACCTTTCCGTAAGTTCACAGACAACACTAGTTAGGTGGGAATGTTGATCTGCTGGAGGGTAGGAAGGTTCTACAGAGGGATCTGGACATGCTGGATTGATGGACAATGGCCAGTGGTATAAAGTTCAGCAAGGCCAAGAGCTGGGTCCTACACTTGAGTCACAACAACCCCAGGCAGCACTACAGGCTTAGAGAAAACTGCCCAGAGGAAAAGGACCTGGAGGTGTTGGTCAACAGCAGTTGAACATGAGCCAGCTGTGCCCAGGTGGCCAAGAAGGCCAATGGCACCTGGGCTGTATCAGCAATGGTGTGGCAGCAGGACCAGGGCAGTGACTGTCCCCTGTGCTGGGCACTGCTGAGGCCAAACTTCAAATCCTGTGTTCAGTTCTGGGCCCCTCACTCCAAGAAGGACATTGAGGGGCTGGAGTGTGTCCAGACAAGGGCAATGGAGCTGGGGAAGGGTCTGGAGCACAAGTCTGGTGAGGAGCAGCTGAGGGAGCTGGGGGTGTTTAGCCTGGAGAAAAGGAGGCTCAGGGGGACCTTATGACTCTCTACAACTCCCTGAAAGGAGGGTGGAACCAGATGGGGGTCAATCTCTTCTACCAGGAAGCAAATGATAGGATGAGGAAATGGCCTCAAGTTGTGCCAGAGGAGGTTCAGGTCAGACATCAGGAACAATTTCTTCAAAGAAAGGGTTGGAAAGCACTGGAACATGCTGCCCAAGGAAGTGGTGGAGTCACCACCCCTGTGTTCAAGAAATGACTGGACGTGGCACTCAGTGCCTTGGCCTGGTTGACAAAGTGGTGATCAGTCAAAGGTTAGACTCAATGATCTTGGAGCTCTTTTCCAACAAAATGATTCTGTGATTCTGTCTGTACAGCTGGAGGAAGACACTGGAGGATTATGTACCTTCAACACACAAAAGCTGTGGAACAAATTATTGATGGGTAATGCAGACTGGTTTCTGGTGCTGGGGGGGGTCTGAGAATTTTGCACTTGACTTCTGTGTATGCAGACTTCTGTCAGCCACCTTGGCTCTGGATAGTATGGGAAGATCACAGTCCTCCTTGTCTCACAAACATCAAAGGTATTTCTGCACTGATAAAAAAATGAAAGCTCATAGGGTTATGTCACTCTAATGAATAATAGAAATGTGTAGCATTTGTGTAGGTAATAAATATTACCTTTCTGTGCTAGGTAAATAAAACTGATTTTCTTGCAATGACTTACATTCTAGGCCATCATAAAAGAACACGTTCATAATAAATATGAACTGAGAAAATCTGAAACAATAGGGATTGCCAGATAACTTTCAACAAAGTGAGCAAGCAAGATGATTTTTAAAACTTGCCCTATTGTTTCAGTTATTCTGTGTATGAAGGATAAAATTTTGAACAATAGCTCCTTGATTGCATATCCCTGTAAGACCCACAAGAAGGTCAAAAGAGGCATGAAAAATTCAGGAATAAAAGAGCAGAGAAGTTTGCACCTTACAATTTGTTGGCATGAAAGTGAAGCAGAATCCTAAAAGTCTGCACTTGTTTGTCAGTGAGAAGAGTCTGTTTGGAAGTACAGCATGTGATAATATAATCCTTGCTATTAGCATGGCATGAATGATGTTCTGCTGTGGATTAAAGAGAAATGAGGAGAAACAGCAGGTTTCAGAGCTGCTGGCCATGGCACCATCAATTACCTGTCTTGCTTAGGTCTCAGGGGGTCTGGCATTTTCCCAGCTATAGCTCCTTTTAGGGAACATCTCTGTTGGAGCTGAGAAGCATCACTGTGCTACCTACCTGATGTGTGGCAAAGTCCTTGTGCAACAAGTTAAGCTCAGTGTAAAATTATGCTGAAGGCAGCATGTGAGGCAGCACAAAATGATCTTAATGAATTGGATTTTTTTCTCATTTTTTGTGACAGCAATGGACAGACATTTTATCAGCTAATCAAAAAAATGGCATTCAATAGACTGAGCCCGAATTTAAGCCTCACAGAATGTTTTGAGATTAATTGATTCAAACAACTTGTCTTTTTTCCCTTTATCTTGTGTATGAGCATACACAACAGCAAATACTAAATCCCCAAACTTGAACTGCTGGTTTAACCTTGTTGAAAAACATGAAACTTGACCCTGCTTACCTTTCCCTTGTTTCATAAAGGTGTTCTCTTACATAGGACACAACCTTAAAGTAAGAAAACAGGACACCACGTGTGGTTTGAAATAGTATCTTCACATTTTAAAAGAGTTTTGAGGGATATCATGTTCCAGGAGAAGACATGTAAATCTGTCCCTGGACTTTAGATGACAGGTCCCTTTCTGAGCAAAATGTCAGAGTCTATGCCAGAGTGATAACCTTCTCCAGAATTCTCCACGTGGTGTTTTTTTTCTTTAAGTCTGGTGCTAACATTTTTTTTGGTATCATTTCCATTCTCTTTCATGATCCCTGAAGTCCATGTTTCAGTCTTAACAGTCTTGCATTATGCTTACATATGTGCTACAGTAAACACAATGCAGTGTTTTGTCCAAAGCCTTCCAGATTCTTCCAGTCTCGGAAGAGGAACATGAGGATGGCCTCAGGAAAGGAATCATAAATAGGTGCATATTTGCTCTTGTGACTGTATACTTTAATCTAATTGAGCATTCATGGGAAAAAAGTCTGCTTTATTACTTACCATAAATCCAAGATAATTCTATTTAATGTTCCTTTAACTGACAAAAAAGGATAAACATAGCTAACTATAAACATGACATAAATAAAATCTGGCATTCCTTCCATTCCCCACCCATTGTCCCAGTTGGCTATTTTATCATATCACTCGATATAAACTTTAACAGTATGGTATATAAATGTTCTTTTTTTTTATTCTTTTGCATAATAATTGGATGGTTTCCAGTAATAAAGAATAGTAAAGCTACAATTTATTCAAAATCATAAACATCTTTGTTTTATATGTGCTTCTTTGCTTTTATTGTGGAGAAAACAATACAGCAGCCAATGGAGAGCTACATCGGCAGAAAGAAATAGTTGTTTGGAAAGAACTGGAGCCACTCAAATTCTGTCTGAATTTAGCTGACTTGGTGTCTTACTCCTTGGCTCAGGGAAGTAGAGGAGATGCTAAAATGGTGACACAAATTGATGTTAATAAATTAGTACGCTCATAAAAGGAGACTCCCAATTTTAGTGCTAACAGCACACCATTATACGCAGCATAATGTAGTTTAAAAGGCACACTGATAAGTGGCTGTATTCAAATCCATTTCTGTGCCCTTTTGTGTTCTTATCTACCCTGGTCCAGCAGACAATCCAGCTTTTCACTAACCTTTGGCACTCCACCATCAGCAATAATCCGTGCTCTCCTTTATATCCCCGTAGCTCCCGTAATGAGCATCACCTGTGGTATGTGACATTTGGAGCTGCAGCAGCAGCAGCAAAAGGGACCTGCTCTGGTGCCTGCTGGTGGAAGAGGCTCCATTGCTCAGGGCCCATGGGAACCTGTCTGTGTGCCCCAAAGCAACGCCAGGGAAATAGCTAAATACCCCTCATCTCCATCGAGCTGAGCCTCGGCCGCTAATCCTTGTAATTGCTGCTTGCTAAAAGGAAATGACCATGCAGGGTCCTGAACTCACACAGGCTGCTTGGCCTGCTTCTAACAAAAGTGTAAGAGAGCTTGCAGTTGAGATAAATTTCTTACTTGAATCAAATGGATTACCATGGCAGAATCTCAGTTTTAAAGTAACTGATTTCCTTTAAATGTTAATTTTTAAGGGGGTATTTTTGTAATCATGTGCATTTTAAAATTCCTCTTGTATATTTTTAAGTGTATTTATACTGAAATTGGAGACTTTTTCCCTCTAGGAATTTATATATATTTATCAATAAATATGAGCATGAACATTCATATGTATGTAAACAATTTTGAATTGTAGCAGCTCTGTAAGTGAATAAGTGGGCTTGTAATTTTTTCAAAATAATAGTTGATAATGAACAGCACTTTAAAAAGAATAGGTTTTCTAGAGCTATAAGCAGAATACCAAAACCTAAGAAAAAATAAAGCAGAACAAGAATAAGAAAGCAGAAGAATAAGAAGCTGAATAAGAAAATAGGAAGAATACCAAAACCAGAAATACTTACAGAAATATAATTCCAATTGTCTGAACAGAGTGCTTTTCAATCCTTTCTTGTTTGGTGGGTTGTCGGGATTTTTTTTTTTCAGAATTAAAATCTAGCTGAGAAGTTTAATAAACACATTTTCTTAAAGCAAAGGTCAGCTTAGCACCAAGACTCTTATACTCAGTTGTAAAATTAGAGACGTGGTGTGAGGATTTCCAACATGGCAGCAAACATTCTTCCAAAATCAGAAGCCTACCAGAATAAAAGCTTTTTGTTGCTGGACTGATATGCTGAAAGAAGTAGAATTCAAGTCAAGAACTGTCCCAGACTAAAAACAATTTCTCTAGTAGTAGAAATACAAGAAGATTACCATGGCTATAGAACAAAGCTATTCTGTCTCGTAATACAATTTACAATAAAGGAGGTAATATTATTTTCTCTTTCAGAAATTCACTGAGACAGACAGCAAAGAAATAATGTATTTTGAGCTGTCAGATATGCTTACCATATTTTAGCATCTCATTTATGTATGTCTGACATCTGATTTTGCTCTGGACTTCCCCAAAGAAATAGATGTATGGTCTAAAAATATTGCCTTTTAAAACGAGAAAAATATTCAGTCATGTGATGAATCAGCAGATAACACAGACAGAATATTCCGCCTCTTGAAACTGAGTGACTGACTGGCAATACTCTGTAAATTGTAACCCTGCTCTGCACATCCTTTATTTTTTATTGGAGGAAGTGAACAAGCTTTCATTTTACAAGTATCACATTAACTTACTATCTATTGATCAGTTGTTTTTTTGGTTTTGGGATTTTTTTTTTAACTCATTGCAAGATATGTGTATGGAGGTAAAAAACATAACAGAAGGAACTCTGTGAACATGACAATCTAAAATCTTTTACTATCTAAAGGAACTTGCTATCTTACAGCTCGGAGTCCTGGACATTACTCATCAGAGAACATAAACAATACCAGGATTGTAATGCCACCCACCAGTTTTGAGGATTAGTCTGGCAAAGGTTTGGTTCCCACATACTGGTGCAAAATAATTCTGCCTAGCAGGAAAAAACAGACCTCTTTTAGCTAATGTGCTCATCTGCAAAGCAATTTATATAATTTATATTGCTTCAGACTGCCCCTGGCTTGTGAGTACAGGAGTTGGGGCTCCTAATTATTTTACAGACATTTCAAAAAAAGCTTTCAGTTAGATCACTTTGTTTCCTCATTTTTTATGACCACTTGACAGTTTTGAAAAGGTATTGGAGGGCTATAAAAACACCCATCAAACGCAGCTGTGTTGCATTGCAAGGCCAGCCACGTTGCTGTAGAACAGGGAGACACCCACATACCACACAAATCTCAGAAAAATCTCCTTAAACATGGAGAAATTGTGGGTTCTCTAGAAAAGAAAGGTAACAATAAAGAAAATATGTAGAGACCTGTCAAGAGTGTAGTCCAGTTGTGAGTTGCTCTGCCTGTCCTATGGTCAGTGATGTTAGCCTGATGTCTTAGCCTGATGAATTTTTTGACCAAAAGTAATGGAATACTTCAGATTTATCTGGTCACAGGAATCAATCCAGATCACTTTCAGCTGTTCCTTCACTTCCATATGGGCAAGTGCAGCCACAGAGAAGCCGTGACAAGGTGAGAGTTGAAGTGAGATTCAGAGCCCCTTAACAGCGGTTTCCACTTCTTGGTAAAAATTCAAGGTTACAATTCTTGCATTAACTCCTCTGTCCTTCAGAAACAGAAGAATTGGAGCTGCTCACATATACCAAACTTGCAGTCACAGTCAGGCACCAAATGCTGCCTGCAGCACACGAGCAGCAGGGCTGGGTGAAGCTGGATGTCCACGGAGATCCCTGGAGAAGGACGCAACTGAGGTGGGTGTGAGAGGTTTCATACATGGGGCAGGAGGCTGATTTGTAAGTTGCTGCTGGAGTTTTCTTCTCTTGTTGGTTAACTGCACAGAAATTTGTTCCTTTCACAAAGATCTACTTCCATTCACCTTACTGATTCATTAGGAGATTCCTTCTCATGCATGGGATTTTTATCTGTGGGAGAAGAGGACAAGAGTAGAAGGAATGGGAAATTGTTGTGTAAGCTTGGGTTGTGCAAAAATTGCAGGGTTCCAGTGCTGTTGTTACTTTAATTATTCAAATAAACAAGAGACATAAATTATCTTGACAGTGCCTGCTGGCCACCTGCCTAGCCAAATGTTGGAGAAAATATGTATGATATTCAAGGAGGAAATACAGTTGAAAGTGGCGTTGTACTCTTCCAGTAAGCTTTATCTGCTATTAGTGTTTAATTAGTAACTGTAAAGAGATTTCTTCCTTAACTACTGAGTGGGATTTTTAAGTAGTGACTATACTAGGTAAGGATAATTAAGGGACTATTCTGAATATAATCTTGGCCTTAGTAAAGGTAGTAGGAATGTGTCTTCTTTCCCTCACTTGTTATTGTGTTGAAAGAAGCAAAATAAACGGAAATATTCTTAGGCTTAGTAAGCTCAATGGGGCTTTACTGGAAATACTTTTATCCTTAATAAATAAAATCATTTCATTAGTGAAACAAAGCCATTCAGTCAAAAACTAGCAATAGACTTATAACTAATAGTTTTGCTATTGTTACACATTTCTTTTTACCACTTCACTGTATAAGTTGCCTCAAGATACTGAGGGGCTTCGTTAATTCTAGGAAGCCCCTACCCCCCGAACTCTTCTTTCTTGCTTACATCAGCCTTTCAGTCTCACTGGTACCCTCATCCAGTATCCTTCCACAGACCAGGGAACAGATCCCTTCTTGAAGTGTTGCTTCCTGCTGTCTTGTCCCATCTCAGCTCACAAAGCTGGCTGCTCATGCTGGAAAAATGGAGGATTTCTGTGGTGCAGCTGAAACAAAAGCCATACACAGTAAAACAACAACATGACCTGCAGCCGCAGTAGGCTTCTGTTGAGTTGAATAGCCTGACACATGGTGATGGTTTTCGGCCAAATTAGTAGTGGCATGTCTTCTGGAAAGGGGGAAATCCTGTATTTTTATGGTGAATACCAATAAAGGACTTCGCCTGCTTATCTTAACAATGTTGAAATGAGAAGAACAAGGCCAGGGTAGAGCAGAGGAGAGAAGCCTTAAGTGGAAACACTTTAGAGACTTAAATTATTTCAATATTCACTAAATAGGAAAGATTTCTAGAGTTAACTGTGAGCATATATTTGCTTATTAGAGATGCATGGGAGCAAAAATAAGCTGAGGTGGTTTTAGAGTAAGCTGCCCAGAAGTAAATAGCTTTTGAATCTCTCTTTTTAAATATTAAAATTCCTCTCAGTTGTATTTGAAGTGTTTAATGAGAGAGAAAAAAAATGTAGTCTATTCCAATCTTTTCCCCAGCTGAGCTACATATTTGCTTACAAACTTATTGTTATCATGAAGTTAGTAATCACAGTGACAGCAGAGAGCAGTCGGAGTGTGTGAGGCTTTCGTTTGTGCTGGGTTCGGAATCCTGCTAATGACTCCGATTTGCTCTTTCCTTCCCTCCTCTTCTGGAGCCGTGTCACATGCCCACCACCTCTCAGAGCACGTTAAGCCTAATGTGGGATTCGAGAGTGTGCAGAGTGCTGCCCAATGTCAGAGCTCTCTGGCCAGAGGAGTTGTTGGAATTAAAATTGCACATTAACTCCGTGGTGGAATTAAAATAAAAGTTAGGAAAAGGAGAGAAAGAGAGCCTGACCGATTTCTTCCCGAGGGCTTTGCCGGCTCGGTGTCTGCGCGCAGCCATCAGACAGAGCAGGTGCCTGACAGCAAGGGGAGCAGGAGACAGCAGGAGTCAGGACTTCTGACTCTGAGAAATCTCTGATCACACTTAGTTCCACAACACGGGATCAAGACTATTTCGTGAAAACCCATAAACAAGTTGGAAAGTAAAGGAAAGGCAGGCTGGAGCCAAGCTGACCCCCTTCAATCACCTAGTAAAATATACATGACTTGTATTCAAAAAGTTTCAGTCAACCCTGTAGCCACTAGACCTTTCATATCACACAAGTAAAGTGAGATTTTTTGGCAATGAACAAAAATCTACAGCCTTTCATGTATGAAATGGAAACACTGCATATTGAAATTAAAAAGAACCAACAACCATTAAACCAATAAAAACAACCCAAGGTGTTAATGAATACAGCAGATATTTTCCCTCAGTTAGGGAAAATGTTGTTATAACATTCAAGTGAATGTCTTCTTTGTCTCATCCAGGAGCCAGCTCAGCTGATAGCATATTAAAATTACAACCTTTTTTTAGGATTATGACAGTAAATACAGCAGTTAGGAGCAGACTAAAGGTGCTTCCAACCCAGTGTCTGGCCTCTGACAGGGTCAAATTAGGAGTGCTTTGGGAAAGGTCTTAAGAAATGGAAAACATGGGGTAATTTTTTCTCCAATATAGTCTCTAAATTCTGTAATTGGTCATTCATTTGCAAGTAAACTGTAGTTTGTGATTTGATGAACCAGAAGTTCAGTTACATCACTGCGTTTCATTGATATTCATGGAGCTTTCCTTCATTTTATCTCATTTCTTCTTTACTCATTCATATTCTAAGCAGATTTTAAAAATGCTACTGCAATGAGTAACATCATCTAATTACAGCATGAGTAGTATTTCACTGACTTCCCTCTCAATCTCATATTACAAACATGAATGCTTTCTTCTTTACTTTATCCAAGCCATTCATGATTTTGTGGCTGTTTGATTGCATTTTATTATTGTATTATGGTTGTTTTAGTTCATATTATATAATCTCATGTATGTTCTTTCATTTATCTCATTTCTAAACTGTAGTGTTATAGTTGACCTCAGTTCCCCTATAGAAAAGAAAGCATGACAGTCACTCTTTCTGCCCCTTCCCTCTACCTTGTCTTGCACTAAAATGTAGATTTTGAAATGGCATGACCAGGTTTGTACATGGCAGCCAGAACACGGACAGTCTTTGCTAGAAGAGGTGTAGTTTTACAAGGGAGTCCAACCCACTGCGGAAAATATATTCTCAGACAATTATCCTGATTTGACTATGGCAAATAGATGATAGGGGGAGGGGATGAGCCATCAGCTGAAGACAAATCCTTCAATTTTTTTGTTATGATTGCTTGATTTTACAACTGTAGTAATAATGTTCTAACATCTATTTTCATACCAGAAGAGGGTTGTGACTTTTATAAAATGTGATAATTCACCAGAAGAGAAGTGTAATAAGGGGCTTAATGATCAGATTTTAAAAGCACTATTTCATATCAATTCAACAAAAGCAAATATTCTGAATTTGGGGGTTAAAAAAACCCGCAAGATGAGTAGGTTCCAACTGGAAGACAAATTTCAATTCTGCAGAAATTTAATTTCTCTGGAATTCTGAATATTCATGTTGAATATGAACATTTATCTTCAATACATACAAAAGTACAATAAACTTGTCAAATCCACTATTCAAAAGTCAGGAAACAAAAAAGTCAAGATTGTGACTTGGTCCCTCTGCTATGCATTTAGTAATATACAAATCTGTAATTACATGAACATGTAGATTATGTCCATAGGATCCTTTCTTTATTCAGTGTACAAAATTAACAGCACTCCCTTATTGATTCAATATTTTGTTTCATCTTCCATGGTCAATACAAGGTCATAGGCTTTACTTAACTGCAGTCCATTAAAACTCTGCTCCAAAGCAAAAGTTATTAATTCCTGATGGGCTTTTCTCTCCTATCACCATTCTAATGTTTTAGTGTTTTAGAAACATTAATGAATGTATCTTGCCTGTGCAGTCATGAGGGATGTTGGGAGCTGGCTCACAGAGATAAAAGTTTAAAGTGTACACTCATTTTGGGGTTCAACTTCACATGTACGACTGGCTTTTAGAGTGCTTAATGGTATTTTGGATGTTAAAGCAAGAAAAATGTTGATTCAGTTGCAACTGTAGGGTTCAAACATTTTTCTCAATCAGTTCCATCTCCAAGAAGAAATGCCCAGCTAATCCTGGCCAACTGCTTGCCTTGGGCACACAGAGAGTGGGAGGCATGTGCAGGCAGGGCATGCACATCCTGGGCAGGGCATTCCTCTCCACCCTGAACATGAAATTCACTTTGTCTCCCTTGCAAAGGGTTTACAGAAAAGTTGTAGATGCATTCTCAGAACTGGAGTTGGAGTTGTCCTCTGAGAACCTTTTTTCTGCTCTGCAAGGCTCAACTTTCAAGGTATTTTAGTTAACTGAAGTCATACTTGCATTTACAAAAGTTATTTATTTGTGTAAACTGTTGTTGAATCGCAGAAGAAAAAGAAAAGAGAAAGCCAGTAAAAAGAGAAATCCAGTAATCAGTAGATCCCTTTCCAGCTGTCTAAAAAACTGCAGATATCTTTGCTGTTCAAAGAAAGTTCACTGAGTTTTTCAGGTAGGTGAAATATTACCTATCTTGCTGTAGAAATGGTAGAGGTGTTTTCTATGAGAATACAACTAGAATGGGAAAAACTCAATTTCGTTGTTTAAAGATCAGCAAAATTACATGCTACTCAACAGGTTTTACCATGGAAAATGAGAGAAAGCTTGAGCAGTGAGCAGTATTAACATGCTTAGGAATGAAAAATCATTAGAGCTCCATATGAGTTTATCTGGATGATGAACTTGGTTTCCTGTAAAAAATTTAAAAGGGGCCTATTGCAGCATTTAATTCAAAGAAAGAGCTTCAGTATTTTCTACCCTCTCCAGGCATTAGAAAGTGCCTTTGAATTTTTGTGTTGTGTATTACATAAATTTATTTGTTTATGGTTATATTTATCTCCTTACATTCTGTCTGAATCATCTAAATTACAAGCTGTAATTAATTCACTATTACTGCATTATGTGCTAAAAACATACATAAATAATGAATATATTTTGGATGTGTCTTGTTTGTTTTAAGCATTTCACCTAAGCCTTCAGAATTTCCTCAGGCCATCACTTGTGCTTTTGCTTCTTGCCAAAAAAATGAAATATTTAGTAATAGTATTCCTCTTTTTATTACATTTGTTGCTGAGTTTTATGTTAGGAACTATGACAGCTTCAGCATAGCAATTGTTGATTTATTGGATTTGAGTTTGAACACTGACTTACATTAAAACAGAAATGTTTTAATCGATTGCTCTAGCATTTCACAGGTAAATTTCAGGGTCGCCTAAATTTCACAGGGATTAAACATGAACTGACCCAACTCACTTTCAAACATTTTAAATTACAAACATAGGTAGAAATTAGGCTATGGCACACCTACTATAGCCTTTACTCCTGTAAAAACATGAGAACTCAAGAAGAAAAGACCTTCCCCTCCTGCAGCTGTTGGTCACCCCTCTCAATCAAGTTTCAACAAGCACGGCCACAGGGCGTGCAAACCCCCCACGCTGTGTTTTGCACTCTCCAGCGTAGGGCTGTCTGTTTTTCCACCAGCAGAGAATTCCCCTGGCTTTCCTGCCCACCACATTGTCCTGCTGCTTTGTTCGCTCTATTGTTTTTTCCTGCAGAGTGATGCATTGCTGTATCTTCTCTTGCTGCAGCTGAAGTAGAGCCATCCATCATCCCAATCACTGGAACTAAGGACCTTATGGACTGGGAGTAAATTATGTAGCTTTGGGGAGGGAGAGAGGAAAAGAGCAAGAGTTTTTTTGTGTTTGGGCTGTGGGTTTTGTTTTGTTTATTTTCACTCCCCGGACCTGCTTTTTTGTATTACTGTTTCCTTTTGCATAATAATTCTGCCTTGCTTAGGATCATGATAAGGTAAATGCAGCAGAAGTAGTTTCATTATTTCCAGAATGTAAATTTAATCAATACAAACGCAGTTAGCAGCTCCATAGCTGACTCGACTGTTGCTTGGGTCTGAATCTGAGTTTCATTTGTGTCTTTCCTTTCAACTGTAATGTAATGCAGATGCAGACTTCACTAAAATAAATGTCCAATAAACCGTAAAATAATGCTGTATAGGTGTTGAGTCCAATTTACTGTTACAGGCAAGCTCCTCTTCCCATTCAGATAAAATAAAATCCAAGAGAGGCTCCTGGTTTTAATTTTAAAGACTACAAATTATTAGAACCTGAAACTTTGCCCTCAATCTAAGTCATATCTTGGCACTTAATTTTAAGTCTTAAATCTAACTCATAAACTAAACCAGAGCCCAAAATCTCAGCAGTGCATCCTGTCTAACTAGGACCACTGAAAACAAAGGAGATGATTAGGCCTAATTTTCACTCCTATTCCTGAGTATTCCCGTGTGTCTCTTCTTTCTGGAGCCTTACAATATCTCTGGCCTTTCACTTCAAACTTCTGGCTTCACCCTCCTCTCTCCACCTTGTCATCTCCCTGATGGGAGAAATGAAAAGTGCTTCTTACCCTTCAAAATTTTTCAATGCCTTAAAGGGATTTTTGCAATTTGAATTAAGCTTCAAGTTTATACCAGTTAAATTGCTTATAAGGATCCAAGGGACAGAGCTAGAAAAAACCCTGTAAGATTTGGGTATTAAGGTGAGGACTTTTTACTTCTAGCAAGGCCACACTAGGTTCGATATCCCAGTTACTCTTCAGATTGGCTCTTGATGTTCAGTGCATGTCTGAAATGATGGAACAAAGGAATAATGGAACTGCAGTTTAATGACAGAAGCACCTTGTTTTTCATAGCCTTGTCATGGAAACTGTGTAAAAATAAACTTGAGCAAGCTTTGTTGGTATAGTTAATGAAACAATCAAAGATGCTCTTATAATCCCTTTGATAATTAACCAACAAGTCTTAATGCCATTGATTCAGAGAACAATGAAATATACTTTCCAGTGTTTCAAAGTAAAATTAATTTGCTCTGCATTTGGTAAACTTAGAATATCAATTTCAAAATACACTCAGAGAACTGTCTTCTAAGTCCATCAGCTTTCAGGTAACCTTTTTGGGAGAGACAGTACAAGGAGCTGCCCTGCTATCAGAGGTGATTTAAGCTTAGATCCATCTGGCAAAGACTTGACCGAAAATCACTTTCTCTGTGCCTTAAAGTCTGTTTTGCTGTGGGATGAGGCTGAGGAAGTGGGCCCTGGTGGGCCATGAGGCAATCACACCTCTGTACTGAAGCTTTGGCATAACTTGTGAGGAATCATCTGTGCATCTGGTTGCACACCAAGTGCTGGCACATTTACCTGAGAACTTACTTTCTTCTTTGTGGAAGGAAGTACAGTTCTCTGGGGCTTTGTACAGCTTATAAAATGAACAGTACCATGAAATTGGCATTAGTTTCTTCTTTGCTAGAGTATGAGTAAAAACTATGTGCACAATGTAGAGGTTTTTTTACATTCTACTGTAAGACTAAGATCTTTAGGTGGGTAAAATTTCTTTCCCAGCTGTGGTATTTTGCACTTTTACTCAAATTCACCCTGGCTGACAGAACAAAATGCACCACATTTTCTCCAGCCAAGGAATGATGTAGATATACTCAGACCTGCAGGATGACCTAGTACCTCTCTGGAGTTTATAGCTCCAAGGCCATGTGTAAGGATAGAGAATTGCCCCACTGAATAAAACCAAGTACATCTACTTTTGTGATGAGTGTCATGCCTGTTGCTGATTACTGAAAGAGAAGCTGGCAAAACGAGATAGTGCCTCTCCTATCTGTAAGTTCTAGGCTAGATGCAGTATGATGCATACCACTGGAGAGGTGGCAGGTACCTGTGGGGTTATAATGAAAAATGATGGAGAATTTCACACATTGGCCATCAATGTGTGTTAATTATCGACCTGTATATAGTAGACCAAATTACATGCCATCAATTAATTTCTCATACTGAGCCAAAAAAAAATTTAACCCAATTATTTAGAACTTATTTTTATTAACGTGAATGCATGGGTGCAATTTCCAGACAGAAATCCCTAAAGTCATTTCACACCTCCCACTGAACAGTCATCAGACCATATTACTGATATTCTGGGCTGGGTTTGGTAGTATGAGGTGCCATGAAACACAGTTCATGTCATTCACTGGATTCACTAATCATCACATTGCCCCTTCAGCTGTCAAAGGCCGATATTTCCAATTCCTCACCTTGGTCCTTGATGTCAGAAACTAAATTTTTTGTTTTACGGTGATTACTGGGTCCGTACTTCCTTTCTTTACTTAATAAGGGTCATGTGGTTTTTTTTGGTTTCTTTGGTTTGGTTTTGGTTTTTGATTTTCTTTTTCCTGACAATGTGTTTGTTTTGAATATTCATTTCTTTGCAAGATCTTGCAAATATACCTTTTACTGAAAACAGGATGATTGCATCTATTTCTGTTCCAGCTCTGCTGTTCTTGGACTCATTCTGTTGCTGAATTGACCTGACATATTCTTAGCTAAGTAAGGAATGTTATTAGCAATTCTAATGTGCTTCATTTGAAATCCACATGAAGAAGGAAAAAGTTTTAAAAATATAAGGAAGAGTAAAATACTGATCCCTATAGGACAATCACTTTCAAAACAGAGGGAACATCATCATAGTTAGTCTTTTTCTTCTGGAAATCATTTTGTTAGGGAGAACAAAAGGATTGGGAGAAACAAGAGCTATTTAGCTTTATTTCTTTGTTTTCACACTGATTTCCAGTCATTGTTCCCTCAGTGTTCCAGTTCCATAATCAGTACTCAATTATTGCTCTTTCTGGATTGGATTTATGTTCTCTATGTTCTTATGTGCTTTACAGTAAATTGTCCTGTGACACTCATTTTCCCCTTAAAGTGTCAGCTCCTGGGGTCAGGTTATTGTGTGAAACACACAAACACACAAAACTTTTTTTCCTTCCTTTTCCATTATTTTTCCTTTCCTTTTTTTTAAGCAACTTTACCAACTCTCCCAGGCTGTTCTAAAAAGCTTTAAAATTGTGAAGTTTCATGCTCCCAGGACTAGAACTCCACATTTTCAGATTTTAAGACCCAAACCCTAATTTGGGGACCTATGAATACCTTAAAATTTTTAAAATCTGGCACCTCTCTTGTCATCTACTGCATGTCTCTTTTGCCCATGAATGGCTGAACTGCAGAAATTGTCACCTTCATCATCAGTACCAAAATAAAGGGGTTATCATGCCACTTCTGATTGCAGGTATGGCCATAAACACAGACAAGGACTGGGGAACTTGAGATACCCTCTTGAGTGAATTTCTGTTGTCTCCGCTGGAAGTTCCTGCAAGAATTTAGGAAAATAATCTTTTTATCCACATCTGAAAATACCTTTTTATGGTGTGAGTAACTATGTTGTCTTCACATACCCAGTTTGGAATTTGGGCCAATGGGAAGCCAGGTAAAGGGACAATCTTGCCAGTGTGTGGGAAAAGAAAAAAGAGGAATATTTATTATATATGTAAAATATTTTTTATTATTATTATTATTTTAGATCTGCCACTGTTTCAAATTTTCATCTTATGCTTATACGAAATTCTGACAAGACTCCTTTGTGACAGAAGTTTTTAGGCATTGACTAGAATTTCTTGTTTGCATCTTTTTTTCTGAATACAGAATAAAATCAACATTTTAAGCCATAAATAGAAGAAAGCACTCTGATAAAGCTCAGCTGGAAGAAGTGAAGGAGTAGAATTGTTTTTATGAGGAAGTGCTCAGGTAAACGAACACATTGTGCTTCTCTGTTGTATTTAATGTCCAGACAGGGAGAATATAACAGTAGATATTTTTCATGTCTTTTTATTTTTTTTTCTCTCCTAAAACATATAGGTGTGGTTAGACCATGTAGATCTTTCTTTTGTTCTCTGTTGCCTACAGGAACCCCACTGATATAGCTTCTGGTGCCTTATAGTCTTTAATACTTCCATCTTCAAATGTCTCCATTTCAATCCTCCTTCCCCCAGCAAGGATGGCACTTATTTAGCCATTTTAAATATGGGGAGCTGAGGTTTAACATTCCCAGAAACAAAAAAGAACAGCCTGGAGGGAGGAATCCCAGCTTAGATTATTTTAGCTTAAATACAAACAGAACAAATGAACAGTATAGCACTGGGGACACACCTTTGGTCTGCCTCTTTCCATCCAGCTACTGTCTTCAACATGAGAAGCAACAATTTCAGCACTAGTTTACAGCTCCCAAAAATTCTCAAGAGTGAACAGAAACTGACTTTTCTTGTAAGTCAAAGACAGGCCCTGGGCTGCTGGACAAAAGTCTGGGGAAAGCTGATCTGGGATGAAGAGAGGAACATGCAGGGAGCGGAGGGGCTCAGAGACTGAGTCTTGCTGCTGTGTCACTGCTGTGGGACTAGGGAAGAACCCTGGAGGCAGTGATGCAGCTGCTTCAGTGGGTTCCTCCCTGGAAGCACAGATCCTCTGTCCTTCAGCTGCTGCTACCCACCCAGCTCTGGGTGACAGGGCAGCTCACATTGCACTTTTCCAGAGTAGTTTTACTGACTTAAGCATCGCCTGTTTTGCCTTTCACACAGCTGGCTTGAACAGTGTAGCAGGAAAATTATTTTGTGGATGCATCAGGATCACATGGAGCAACTCCCATATTCACACAGCATCTCTGGGACAACTCCAGCCATTGTTTCAAGGCAACTTCATATTAGGAGATGCTTAATGTCTTTTAGCTCTTTTTAATGTGATTTGGCATGAGAAGACAACTCAGACGGGGTGCCATCATCCAATTCACTGCATGCCAGGGTTTGGAAATCTTGGCTATGTGGCACCTTTTGTCTCACACACCCATCTCCCAGCTTTGGTGAGCTCTGCCTGACCTGGCTCCTCTCACCCCCTGGATGGTGCCACAGCTTCTACTTCCCAAGCTGAAGTGGGCAACAGGACTCTGGTGTATTGGCTGGTAGCCCTGGGACCCCTTGGGGCTGCAGCTGAGCTCAGACCCTGCCTTTCCAGGTTTCCAAGCCCGTGCCTCTTTGTCCTCACTGGGAAAGAGTAAGGATTCAATTGGCTCGTGTAGTTACAGTGCATTGTGCACTTTACAGACTGTAATTTCTATTTGTTTGTGCCCGGTGTGATGTCCAGCTCTGTCTGGCTGTTATTTTGCCTACAACAGCAGATCTGAAGAGGGCTCAAGAGCCAGGTGCTCAGCTGGGATAGATCAGCATTGATGTGTTTACATCAGTGAAATGTTACTGTTTCAACACAGCTACAACATTCTGAAAATGTTTGCTCTAGGTAGAACCCACGTTGGTGATCACAGCATAGCTGTGCCTTGTTACTCACAAAGTGTCTTGCTTGCATTTATTACAGCCTCTCCACGTCCCACACCCTGCTCCTGCTGCTTGGCTGTCGTTATTTATACAGCTCAGGAATGTTTTTCAACAAAACTTGTCTTTCCCAAACATTCATTTGGGCTTGCCTGAATTTTATGAGACTGACTAGGAAATGCTGAATAAAATTCTGAGTTGCAATGCTGTCTGGACATCTACTGAACCTCCAGGGCATTGTGGATGAGAAGTGACAGCTTCTGAGATGAACTTTTTCTAAAGGAGGTGTTTAATCCTCCTGAGAAAACCCTTACAAATCCAAAAGAGTAATGCATTTCCTTAAACTGTTTGATCTATAAGCTTTTCTGGGTTCTTGTTCTCCGCAGGAAAGGTTTTGCCTCACATGTATTTACACTTTCATTTTTTTGCTCATGTTTCCTTGAATTTTTCACAGTGATGGCTTTGTGTGAAGATAACTAACTGCTCAGAGGTCTAACTACATATTCAGGGACTAAAGTACATGTTATTTAAAAGTTTGCTTGTTTGCTGGAGAAGAGTGCTTCCTTCCCCCTCTGACTCTAATTAATTCTTTCAAGTAGCTGTGCAGGCAGGGCAGGAAGGCCTTTCCCTGACTGAACTGCAGTTTAGGCTTTTTAATAATTTCAGCATGAGAATACATGAGGTGCAAAGGCCTCATTGGTTTGACTGCTCTGTCTGGAATTTTATGCCCAAAATACATTATCCAAAGTATTTTTTTTTCTGAAATCTATGAATAGGCTGATCTGTAACACCCTGTCCTGTAAAAGGTGCAGTGAGATGAACTCACAACCCAGAGCAACTTCTAGTTCCAGCAAGACAGTGTGGATCAGCTCAAGCTGGCCTGCTTTGCAGTGCCTGGAATATTTCTGTGGGGGGTCTCTGCTTGCCTTGATGAGAGGCAGAGGCTCCCCAAGAGGAGCAGCAGGACGCTGATGTTCAAAACAAAGCGGTGGTGGCATGGCACGGTGCTGCACAAAGGGCACCCACCTGAGCAGTGAAGAGTGCTGCGCTGATTTGTGACTGCTGGTGGGTGATGCAGCCCCACAGTTGCTCTGTATTAGTTAGCACTGCTCAACTTTCCTTCTGAATGAGGCTAGGAAAAAAAAACCCAGTTCTTTATTCCCACCCCTGCCCCTTTCCCCAGATAAAATGTTTCTTTTTTAGCTTTCAGGAGTCCCTATGTTTTGAAGCAATACTCCACCATGCCCAAGTTGCCCACCCTGTGTCCACACAGCAGAGACTTCAGCTGGCAAAAGTCTGTTAGGATTGTTTTTCCATTGCACGTCCTTGGGAGTCTCCCAGCTCATACATTTTCCAGGCAGAAATAAATGCACACAAAAAGTGCACGTGCATTGGGAACCCAAAGTGCTCAGGATGTGTCAGGACCTCTGCGCAAGCTACGCATGTGACAGAAGCATGTGCAGCAAGGCAAAGACATCCTGGATGGGCTGAGTTTCCTGTGCATGCACAAATTGTCTCCATGGCACACAGGAACTAGATGATCTGTCACAGATGAGCCATTGTCACTACACTTGCACTGCTGTGTTCAGATCTGGCTGGCTGTCAGCTCCCTCTGAGCTTGTGCTTCTGGGAACCACTGGCCGAAAGAGATGGATGGGAAGTGCTGCCACGGCAGCAGAGGCTCAGAGCATGGGCTCAGAGGCTCAGAGGACAACCAGAGCCATAACAGGGACCAGAAAAAATTCTCAGGTTCCTGAATTCTGATTGAACAGGTTACCCACTGGATTGTCTTGTGAAGATACATAATTTCACAGTCTTTTGTTTTGTGTTCTAAAATATTCAGTGCAAAAATAAATTATTGTGTACTGGGGGAAATACCACATGCTAAAGATGTAAGAGAAATCAAGAGTCAGCAGCTCCTGTGATCTGTGGGATAGGGAGTGATTAACTGGAACAGATGCCTTCATGAATCCTGCAAGGAATGATTATGGTGCTGAACAAAAAGGGAAAGAGCTGAGAACCAGATATACTTTTTAAAGAAAGTTTTGCTGTGCCTTTTTCTTATGCTACTGTCAGAAAAGTCAGTAAGGAATGACCATAAACAGCTATTTATGATATCCCTTCTGCCTACAGATGCAGACAGTAAAAGGACTCACCCTTCCACTGCAGGGCAAGTCATCTAGGTTCTTCTCTGCGTCCTGTGTATGCTCCACCACTCTGTGTAAACACTGTGACGACCCTGTAAGCCTGTGTGTCTGTTTTTGGGGTCTCTGCTCCTTCTTGGTCAGTCACTTATAGCTGAGGGATACTCCTTTGGGTAAACTGTTGTTTCACTAGTGTGCTTCATAGTGCTGTTTCAGATGTACTTTTAGAATAGCTTGGAAGCAAAAGCAAAAGTCCCATTGGTTTAACACATCCTAATACTGAAATTAATGCTGCAGTTAAAACTTCATTCCTACGCAGAGAGTGCATGGAGGCACGTACAATAAAAAGCCAGCTGTCTAGAGTTCACCAATTTTTCAGAAAGGAAACCATCAACTCCGCATGCCAATACAAACAAAAGAAATTGATATAGCAACCTGTGTTTAAATTACTTTTAAAACATAAGTGTTTTTAGGGGATAAGGTGTAGATGGAAATAGGCCCCTGCCTCAGAAACAGCCAACCCATCAAAATACAGAATACTGAAAAGGTCATCTTGAAATGGCATAGGACTGTATTTCATAAAATATAGGCATTACATTTCTGGAACCTCATTTGTGTGACAAAAACTGTGACAAGAACAGAGGTTGGCACAAAATCAATATACTCGGGCAAGGATGTAATAAATAATAAAAGTGAAGAACAGCATAAATTTTAACCAGTTTTCATTACAAGTTAAAGCTGGTCTGATTTCCTATGTGATCTCTTGAAGCTACATGATTTCCAAACATCAGCAAAGGTATATTATTCATTTTGGATGAAAGGTGCTAAGGCAAATATCAGAGAGAGAGAAAGAGAGAGGGATGTTTATCACCTGTACTTGCACTTGGGTGTTACCAGCAGGACTGGAGGTGTGGAGGAAGGGGTAGGAGACAGGGTGGAAGCTACCAAACCCCTTCACAGTCCTTGGGGGACCAAGGAACTTTGGCTGTTTTGGTGTTCTTCACCCCCGAGTAGTTTGTTTCACGTGTTTTACATGAGAAACTTCTCACCCATGAGCAGCTGTGCTATAGCAAAAGCCCCAAATTCAACCCTCTCTTCACAGAGACAGCTCAGCATCCACATCCTGATGCCTTCATTTTCCAGTCAAATGTACCAGAAATATCAATTAACAAGCATAATCCTCTTGTGATAATCTGTCGCTATCCTCTAAAATTTCAGCAGCGCTGCCGCTGCTGCAAAAGGATAAACCCATTAGTCGCAATTTTATCAGCCCAAATGGACACGAGCTCCTCCACTTGGCTCAGCCGAGGAGGCAATTGTCTCACTGAGGCCTCCTTGGGCAGGAGGAGTGACTCAGCTCCCGTGGTATCCCTCCCTCGGGGAGGCCGGGAGAGCCAAGCCTGGTCCCTCCACAATATGTCTCCATTTAGATTGACAACTTCCCCTGACTGCAGGTTAACCTTGTTATGACAGCACAGCTGCAGTTGCCATCTCTCCCCCTCGCACACGAGAGCTCAGCCTTCCCCAAGTAACAGCAGCTCTCGGAATCAGGGATTACAGTGTTTCATCTCTGGTGTTGTTAGTTAGCCCCAAGTCACTCCGGCATCGGTTTCTGAGGGGGCAGACGTGCTTTTTTCTGTTTTCTCTTGAGCAAGGGGCTAGCAGGGGACAGCGCCCTTATAATACACACCCAGTTATACTGGTTCTGTTTGGTTACTTTCTAGTGAAAAATATGAACTGGTGTCCAATTTCATGTGTCTATTTGACAAGTGCTTTGTCACTTGAACACCATACCCTGGCATCAATAGTAATGGTGCTCAGTCTCATCTGTACATCACCATACATTGCATAAATTTCTGCCTGGAAAAATTACATCTTTAACACAAATCCTGTTTCAAAATTTTGTTTTTACTTGGCTTTCACAATTTTTAATTTTTTTTTTTTTGAGCTAAAAGAGGGTTTGGTCATATTTTTTGTAGACAGAAAATAATGTGGCAGAAAGACTGGTCGTACCTGTGAACAGTGTAGTTTTTATAGTCAAAATATTTCAGATAAAGGGCATGTTTAATTATAATCCTCCTTTTTCAAATTAGCCTTTAATATTTTCCTTCCATCACATTACAACACTTGTCAAACACAACTCAGCTCTGCAAGATTTGATCTCTGACCACTGACCATTTTTTACAAATGTTAGCAGACCACTGCGTTCTCTCTTTACCTTCTGGATATCTCCCTAGATAAATACAATTTCTGGATAAACATCACTCTGCCTTCTGAGCAACTATTACATGATGTTCATAACTGCCCAAATGTCTATACAACGATTTTATGTGCAAAAGTCTGATAATAACTGTGTGCCTTAGGACTGACTAATATTGGACAGAAATAACTTTTCTGAGTGGATATTTTTAGTGTTGACAAATGTAGAGTGCAGCATTATTAAATTTGTTCAGTTGCCCTCTGTGTCTCAGGAATGTGCCAGACCCAGTGCAGCTTTTAATTGCTTCACTCTCTACTCAGTAATTTTCCTGCTGTTACGAGTGCAGGCTGCTCAGCAATCACTTGGAGCCAAGACATTTGTAGGACATTTCCTTTGTGTAGTGTCTGTGTCCTGCCTCTCAGCGCTCTGTAACGCAGTTCTGCCCATGGATTCCTGCTCTGCACCATAACTGGTTCCAACTGGCATCTCCAAGAACTCAGGGAAAACAATTTGCTTCATGAAGCAGGTCTTTTAGCTGTAACTCAGCCATGTTTCTTAGATGAGTGTGCAAGAAGAGCTGAAAAGATTTGGGAGATCTGTTAACACACTGCAGACATTTGGTGTTCAATCACATGGGGAGGGAAGAAAGCAGGAAGGGGAATAGCACTGCCCTGGGTTGGAGAATGTTGACCTGTACAGTCTTATCCATTGTACAGGTCTGTCTGTCTGTCTATCTATCTATCTATCTATCTATCTATCTATCTATCCATCTATCTATCCATCTATCTATCTATCTATCTATCTCATGCAGAGTTGTAATCTTTATAGCTATATTAAATGCTGAGGGGCATAAAATTCATCCAAATAAGGGCAAGCAGTGAACTAGAATATTTTTATACAATATATCTAGGTTTCATCAAATTTCAGATAGCATTCTGTTTATTGGAAGTTGCAAATCTATACAACTCTCCTGACATAAACCCCTGGAGGACCATAATGATTAAGACTGATTTACAAGAATATACAAGCGATGGATGCACAGTGGTTGGACCAAATTCAATTTTTATTGTGAAGTTCAATGTTAGAAAAATGGGACTACATACCAAGGGGTATTGACTTAGCTGGCAGCTTGTTGTCACTGTTCTGGAGATGGTGTTGAATCCAGAGTGTCCATAGCCTTTGGGTTGTGGCAAATTATTTCAGTACAGGATAGACAACAGGCTGTGGAAGGACAGTTGTGTGTCTCTGAAAAGCTGTAAACCTCCCTCATATTAGAGGGAGGAAAGATTGGTTTCTTTCCTTGAGGCAACCAACACAAGCCAAAATATAAGTAAGAGAGCTTAGGCATTTTGGAGAGGTCCTTCAGAAATGCATATCATAATAGCAAAGTCTTCTCTAATTGATTATGCAGTCTGAATCCTTGGCATTAAGTGCTTGGCAAAAGTATTACGCTCTAGCTCTCCCTACTGGATTATTATCACACAATTTCTGTGTTTAATGGGTGCAGTGTATTGCTGTGTTAAACAATTAAATAGATAATACAACTATCTCACCACAGTGTGTAGATGTTTCATACTTCACGTGCATTTCAACAGATATGGCTATGGCTTGTATCCTTACTTTGCTGATTCTTCTTATTTTGTAATATATCGGAAAGAATGTGCTGGTGTCTCCTGCTGCACTTTATGAAAGTCATTAGAGAACATGAGAATATTTCTTTTGGCTGTAATTTCTAAAACTACTCTGTGATTTTAAAGTACTTAAGGTAATTTTTCAAAAATTATTTAGGCTCTTAGAAGCCTAAACTTCAACGGTTTTCACTGAAGCTTAGTTGTAGGTCTGAAAAATACTTTAGTTATGTTTAACTGCTCTATTTCAATTGATTTTTGAAAGTTAATAGAGAGACTAGTCCATACAGATTTCATGTTTCTGCCATGCCCAGTTGTGGTTATCTACTTTTTCCAAGGGAAAAAGCAAGCAGAGATATTTTAGGCAAGTTAAAATATGCATAGGTTATATTTTGCCTTTCTGTCCCAGAATGGCATTTGACATACCAGGGCTAAGCTAAGGGAGGATAAATTCTGCATTGATAAATATTTGATTGCAATATGTTTACCCACATACTGCAGTAAATTGGTCTTTACTGGCAGCAAGACCTCTTTGACACTTTATTCTGAAAAGTGTATATATACTTTTACCTGTATGCTGAGATAACAATGGGCTTATAACATAAAGTTTTGTTGTTTTTCTGAGACATCACATCCACTGAGAAAGTTTACAAATAATGTATTCATATACTGTGGTTGTAAATGCAATAATTCGCTTTATAAAATGATTCAAGAGAAAAATTTTATTGTTTTTTCATTAATTGCTGCTTCACAGCAAAAATCTGTACAACAAAAGAAAGCAAAACTTTTTTTGTGTGTACTTATGGTCCATAGTAAATATCACTGGAAGAACTGGAGCAATTTTATTATCACTATAAAATCCATAGGCTTGAATTCACCCAGACTAAATCAAATAAAACTAACCTGCTAAATTTTAAAAAAGGACAAGAGACCAAGGCGTATGTCTGAAAGTAAAAACCAGTCTAAAATAATCAAGAATATGGTAGGTGTGATCTGGGCAGTTTGATGGTGAGAGTTAAAACAAACTAAGGGAGTGAGAAAATTGGGAAGCGTGGGGAGATCAGGGTACAAGTGCTCAGGTTTGCTCTTTAATCCTTTTTGGGGTTTTTGGGTTTGGATTTATTTCTTGGTGCAGGGAGGAAGAAAGAGGCTGTTGTTTTGCTTTGGTTCTGATTTGTTGTTGGGGTTTTTTGTTATTGTTTTGGGGTTTTTGGTTTAGGTTTGGGTTTATTTTTAAAGCACAGTAGATAGTCCATAGGATCCCTAGAAGATTAAACCTTTAAATCTACACCATCAGATGACTGACACCCTGATGCAGTCCTGTCTCCTTATCATGCGCAATGTAAGGCTGTCTTTCACAGCAAATCAGCTCATTCCTTTTGGGAGGAAAACATGTTGCAGCTCTGGGAAATGGTACTAGAACCACCCCTCTACCATATGGATGCAACTGCAGCAGCTTGGACTCCTTCAGCTCTCTGCACACCTCCAGTATGATTCCTGCAGTCTCTGCATTCTTATCAACTTATTCATAACTTTATGCTGCACCCGAAGAATTTTAGCTAAACCCTAAAAGGGATAATAATGTCATTCAGTGTGGACATGGACCTTTTACCTGAGAGGGACGTGGTCCATCCTGGGTAGTCAGGGGTCTCTCTGTGAATGGGCACCAAGAATTTTGCAGTGGAGTGAGTGCTTTCCATGATATGAGTTTAGCCACAGGAGATGCCAGGTACAAACTGGGATTTTAGGTGGGCTGAATTTCTGAGCAATCTGTTTCTCCATAAGCAGAACAAGGGACCTCCCAGTTTAGGTGCTTTAGTTTGCTACAGGAAGACACATTTCCTGAATTTGGGCTCATATAAAATTCAGCTCCTACACTAAAATTTCAATAATGTTTTACCAGATATGATTCTGTTTCAACCTCACAATATTTTAGCAGTGTCTTTACTGAAAAACATCAGGACCTATAAATAACTAGGTCTGTACAGAGACTCTAATCAATTCTCTCTTTTTAAAATTTGCCTTACCACTTTAAATGTCTATGACATGTATTAATATGTTTTACTGATAGAAAAAGTTTACGTAAAATAAACCAGTGGATTAGATCAATCAAAAAGATTTTTATTTTACCTCAATGTTTTTGAGATATATTTGATAGTGCTAAAATACTGGCTTGGAGGACTGAGTTTTTACCTCTGAAAAAATATTAGCTTGGTTATCTACCATAGGTTTGATCCAACAAGAGCAAGACATTAAAAAGCTCGAGAAGACACAGAGAAAGGAGAGAAAATAAAGCTAAGAGTAAAAAGTGCTGTGTATTTTGAGACCTTATAGAAAACAACTTTTAATTTGTGGGAAAGGAGTTTGAGAGATTACCCTGACTATATTGGTAATCTCTTCCACTGGAAAAATGCCTAGGTACTAAGTCCTCTGTAATAGGTAAAATGGGAAAGAAAAAGAGCCATATGTGCAAGCCATAGTTGCATGGATTAACATGAGAAGTCACAGAGGTTTGATGCAAAGGTGATTAATATGTGTAATAAATCCCATGCATAAGTGATAGATTTTCCATTTCTGTTGTCTTTATGTTAGTCCTTACGAAAGAACTGCTTGGCTTAAAGGCATTCACCTCAGCAGAGCTCTGCATTAACACAGCTATGCCACCTCTGTGACAGCTTGTTTCACTGTCTGTTGGACAGTACAGAAATGGATCCATACCAATAATGAAATTAGTTTTGAGCCGTAGTCATATGTTTGAGAGAGAATCCAGCCTGAAGAGCAAATATATGACATCATCTGTCAAGACAGGCAGCTGAACTTGAAATGGTTGTGTGCATTTCTTGCTGTTCCCAAACAACAGTCCTTAGCACCTTCCAGCTGATCTCATTGTTATAATATCAGGTTCATGAAGAGGAAGTATAGATACAGGGCTATCACAAAAATATAGTAACTAGTACTTGATGCTGAGCTTGGAGCTTTTTTTTCAAGAATTTAAAAGCTGTTTCAAGCCTGTCTGTGGTCAAATTGGGCAAATCCCCTAGGATCTGGGAAACTCCATTTGGTCTTTATTTTCTTCATTCTCCTTTCCAAATCCTTATTTTTTTGCCTCAAGAATACTTTCCTCTCTGCCATTCACAGAGTAATATAACATTTATTCTGACCCAATTAGGATAAAGAGACAGAAAGCAAATGGGGTACAAGGGTTTCCACCCTAAGCAGGAGTTGTGCATGTGTAGAATTGGAGAGAATAACACTAATTTTATTGAAAAGGAATAAATAAAGCCTGTGCTTCTGAGTCTGAGCTTTTCTTTTCTCTTTTGTTTTCCTCTCCTCTCCTCTCCTCTCCTCTCCTCTCCTCTCCTCTCCTCTCCTCT
>VXAZ01007497.1:1149434-1208266 GCA_013399875.1 Gymnorhina tibicen
TCTCCTCTTCCCTCTTTTTCCTTTCCTTTCCTCTTCCCTTCCCTTTCCTAAATTATGACTATGAGCTTCTGGATGAATGTGAAAATAATAAAGAACTATGTTGAGCTGAAGAGAGCAATGGCACCCCAACTTAGAGTAATATAAAGAACCACCTGCAGAATTTATGGCTTATTGAATAGACCCCCTAAGCTTGTATACATCTCATCTGACATAGAATTATAGTGTTTAAAAGCAAAACTGTACACCTGCAAGAAATTGATGAGTGGAAGGACAGGTCCGTGGAGCAATTTATCAACTGCCTGCCACTTTCAGTACAGCAACCAGTAAAACGTCACTCACTCTGACAAAGAAAGTATAATTAAAAATATATACATCTGGTGGAGAAACTGGGCTGAAGATGGCCTCCTAATGGCATCGTATATCACTGTGTGGCCTGGTGTGGAAGAAGAACGACTTGCAGAAAACACCCCTTTAAGAATATTTATAGGAGCTAAATGAACTTTATTATATCATCAGATATGCCATAAACACATCTTAAAAGCATTTTAGATAACCTATTCAAGGGAAATAGTATTTTTAATAGTGTAATCTAAAAGAAAACAGTTAATGTGGACTTGAATTGAAACAGTATTCTACAAAATAGGCCTTATGAGAACTGGACAATCACCTTGTTGAAATCTCATCGCACTTTTATGATTAATATATTCTGCTGTTTGATTGAGCCCATTTTATGATCCTTATATGTATTTTATATAAAACCCACCTGCATGATGCTTACACCTATTTAATGGAAAGCCTGGTAAATGACAATTTTTTTTGGTCTTCTGCATGCAGGATTTGGAAATGAAATATCTGTTGCCTGCTGGCTGATCTTTGATCCACGATCCTCAGTTGTAGAGCAGATTTGGACTTCAGTAAACAGAAATAGCATTCTGTGTGGGCTGTGACTAAACTCATTTCAGCACATTTGGAGGGTGCTAAACAAGTCAGTCCTCGTTTGCCGAGTTTCTGACTGGTGCCGAGTTTCTGACTGGAGTCAGGAGAAGTGAGACAATGAGAAACAAGAACAAAATGTCCCTAAAACATATGCATGAGGCAATTTTTTTTTCCCTTTCCACCATGGCTTACTGACAGAAGTGACATATCAAATGTATTTCATGATATGATTTATTACCACTGGTCATTCCACTAAGTTCAAACAATATGCTTTTCACACAATGAAAAAATGATAGCACACAAATATGTGGGTGTGCGTTTGCTCTGAGCATGGACACAAAATTTACAATGAATATATTAATCCAAATCAATCTTCCTTGAGAAGGAAAATGTGCTGTCAGCCAAGGACCACGTGCATGTTAGACAGTTGTTCACAGGAGGGATGCTTCTAACACACCAGTCCAAGAGAATGGGAATTATTTGGTGTATTTCTTCAAGCTGTGTTTTTCTGGTGTGGTTGTTTCCTTTTTTTCCTTGTCTCCCTTTTAGCACATTGAAGATGGACACCAGGAACCATTGTGCTGCTCACTCTATTTTACCACAAGTTTTGCAACAGTTTTGTTTCTCTTAAAGTTCTAATTAGCTGAAGGCCTATGATTATGATAAAATTTCAGCATTTATTTTACAGAGAAAAAAGAGATTTTAAGTCCTGTAGCTGAAGAAAGCACTTCAAAATAAAATCCTTCTGGCTTTAAAATTAATAAGAATAAAGCAAATGAAGTTCAGAAATTATTATGAAGTTATGAGTGTACATCAGTCAAATTAATTTTAGAGGGGAAAAATGAATAAAAATAATTTGATTTATCATTTTAAAACACTGGTTTATTTTAAGTAAGCAGAAAAAAAAGAGCCAGAAGAAAGCAAATCTGAAAAGATGCTGAACAGGTAAGGACATAGAAAAAATGAGTGGCAGCCAGGGACTGATAATGAACACAGGGTAGAGAAGCTGTTGGTATTCTTGTCCCAGTCCATTACTCTGATCATATTTCTAGACTTTACCATCCTTAAAATAAAGCAGAACACTTACCAATGTCCTAAATAAAACCGTGAAAGAAGTGGTGAAGTAACATGAGGTAAAGGAAGAAATAGTTGAGATGCTTTTTGTCAAGTATCTAGTCTGGCACAGGAAAAAGAAAAAAAAAAGATTTTCAGTTATTCTGGGAAGAAATGCAAGGTACCTTTACTCTGTGCATTTCCCCCTTTAGTAGAGTAAGAGAGGAAGGGTAGGATGAGAGGAAGAATCACATTCTTATGCCACTCAGTGCAATATTAGACTGAGGCAAACTTCTGTTTTCTACCAGGCATTCAAGTGCCTTTCTTACTGACATGCAGGCATAGGTCTGAGAAGTGATGCTCTCCAGATATTAATTTCTCCCTTGTGCATCCTGAAGTTTCAAGTCATCTTCAGACAGGCAGAAAACTTTTTAAAATTCACTGTCCGGAATATTGTTCTGATATTTTACGGTGAAAGGAAATTCACTTCTCATGAATGAGGAGAAGAATTGCCTGATTTTGATACATATTTTTCCTTATCTGTCTTTTAAGGTCCACTAGTATTGCTGTGGTGCATGAGGACTGGTTGCATAGTTAAGACTGTAGCACTAAGAAATAGAAATTTCTGGCCTATGGCACATGAGGAAAGCGCTAAGGGAGTGCTTCTCACTGACAGCCAAGTCATCAGAACACACCCGTGACTTGCTTTGACACTACTAAATTTAGAGAAGGAATGTGAAAAACTGGCTTCCTGGGCGTGGTGTACCCTCTAAGGCACAAAATAAAGTGTAGATTGGACAGAAATAATTCACTTTCCTACTTTTTAGTCTGGGCTGCTAAAAAAGGAAGTTTGTTTTTGCACGCTGTCCTGTGTCTCTGCTCTCCTTCTGTTTTCCATTAACATCTGAACCCATGGGTCAGTATTAACTAAACGGAAAGGCAGAGCTTTTCCAAGATTATTTCAATTCTACAAGTTCATGACAACTGACAACTGTTGGGGGAGAGATACTCAAGTACTTCTAACCCAGGAAAACTTCGGATAACTCATCTGTCTGTCCATAGCTGTGTATGAACAAGTAATCAGCAACGTGTTGCTCCACATTCACCCAGTCCACCCTCATGAGGATGTGGGAAGAAGCAGAGGGGCAGGAAAGAGAGAGGAGAAGCAGCAAAAGCACTTTTCATGACAGTGTGCAGATACAAAGGCGATCAGTCTCTAACACAGCAGCAGCTTACCAGTGTTTTTATTCAATTTTATATTCCCTTTATTATGTATATAGAAATGAGTCTGCTGCAGAGATTGGGGGCTTTAAACAGAGTTTTAGAGGAAGCTCCTCTTTTGAAGCCCAAATCTTTGCCCTGTTGGCTCTGGAGAAAGGCAAAGCTGGTCGTCATGTTTTTTATTAAAACAAAAACAACCTTAAAATGTTAATCTTAAATCAGTTCATAGAAGAAACATATGGGCACATCAAGTCTATACAAGGTCTCAGTAGTATTTCTATTGACAGTGGTTGTAAATACTTATTTTTATTTTATTAATACTATTTACAAAACTTAGGGTAATACCAGGTCAGTTCTTATTTGTGTAGTGTGTGCTGTCATGACTAGATTAGAAATTCAGAGGACACCCTCTGCATCAGAATATTTTGTAAGGAGAACTGGGAAAGGTGGCACTGTGAGTTAATAACTCCTTTCAGCTTGTGATGAGGATTATTAAAAATGAAGGGGAATGTGGAAATTTGGACTCAGTTTAAATTGAAGTATTGAGGGGGAAGGAAAAAGTGTTTACCACCTGTGGTTCAGGGTAGGGAAGCACACTCAGAGATGGCTGAGAGCATTAGATTAGTGACTGCAGTGATATCTAGGGAATTTTAATTTGTATAATTTATTCAATCATTAATAAGGAGGACTAGAGTTTCATGTAGAACTCATTTTTATATCAGTATGTGTTACAGGCAACTCAGCAAGGAAAAACTTCAGACTGAATTTTATTAAGTAAAATGCATATGGTAAGTACCATGATCATTAGGGATGGATTTTGGATACAAATACAGGTGTATTAACATGTAAATGCTCCAATTTAATACAATCAGAAATGTATTAAGTAAAATAGATTGGCAGTGTTTATGAGCAAAGAACTCTTGAGGGCAAAAAAAAGAGAATAATTTGCGAAAGGATTGGGAGGAAGTACTGCAAAGCAAAACCTGAAATATAAATTACTTAAAGCCTCCGTGAATGAGTGATAAGTTGTTAAGCTAATTGCAAGTAACAACAGAGAAGTAAAAAACCTCACAGAATGAAAAATTTTGGTACAGATATAATGTTTTTAGAAGAACCAGAGGAAGTGTAGAAAAGAGCATTTGTAGAATGAGGTAGAAAAATGAGTTTCTGTTGCCTGCCCTGGAGGGACACAATCTTTCCTATGATTAAAAAAAAAACATGCTAAACATCTATAAATAATGGGTTTTCCAGGGTTCTAAGATGACAAATAAAGTTGTCAAACTATAGCAGAGAACACAGGTACTTCTCATTTCTTTGCCACATTACCAGTGCTGGCCATAAAGTGGATCACAACAGAAAAATTTTCCATCATTCTCTTTTTTGATATTTTTTTTTCTTTTTTGAAGCAGCATGCAGTATAATAACGTGTAATGTCCAGAGACAAAAGTGGGATGTGGAGGAATTGGTAAAATTCCTATTTATTTCCAAAATAGGGTTGAAGGGTATTCCTGACAGGAGCACAAGCTCTTCCTCCCTGTTCTCCAGGTTCTGTGACCAGGAGTGTGTTACTTGGGAATGAATCTTGAGGTTCTCTCTGCTTTTTTTCTTAGCCAACTTCTTGGACAGCACCTTATGGTTACTGGAAATGAAGTATTAGTTAATGAAACACGGTCTATGTTGGAAATAAATAAATAAATTAAATAGTAAATTAGAAGAGTGTGTACTATATTGGATAATTGTGCTAATATCTTGGCAGATGTCTTGCTAATGCTCAAATCAAATCATATCTAGGAGGGATTTTCCTTTAGTCTTAGGAGAAGCTTCAGCTGCAGCCTTGTAAGACAGGAGTGAGCTGTTTCTGTTCTGGCAGTAAGCATGTTCATATTTAATACAGAAATATTAGGAAAAAAATTGTATTTTTAGAAGGAAATAACTATAAGCAATATAAGCAAAATAACTATAAGAAATATAAGCAATGAGTAAGGTCTTTGCAATTGGAAGGACTGAGGGAGAGCCAGAGAAAGTTGTCATTTGAAAGGGGGTGAGGAAAGTGTTTCATGAGAGTTTTAACTCTGATATTCCAGATGAAAATTATGAAAGCTCAATTTGCCCATTGTAATCTAAGTTTTAGCTGTGCAATAGACCTTGGGATTGCTATGTTATGACCAAGAAACGAGGAAAATTCTGCATCCCTTGAATGTGAATTTTCCAAGGTTTTAGTACCCCGATGACAAGCCAGTGCTCTTCACAGAATTATTCAAGCCGCCCTCACAGCATCTTTTATCACATTTGTTTGCTTCACTGGTGCTTTTGCTCACCCTGTCATTCAGCTCACGTCTGTGCTGCAGGTGATCAGCAGGCAGCGACCCGAGCCTGCCCTGGCTCCGTCCCCCTTCCAGGCTGGAGCCTTCGCTGCCACCCAGCCTGAGGCCAGCGGGGCCGTGGCCATGAGGGAGGGATGGTGACCTCCATCAGAGAGCTGGGAGCCTGCTGCCCTGTGTCCTCAGAGGAGAGGTCCCCACAGCAGGCGTGCCGAGTGCTGGGCTTCACAGTCACCAGGAGGTGGATTCCTGTGGGGAAAAATAATGGTTACGTGGCTTGCAGTGCCCCAAATAAATGGTTGTGACAGCCTTCACTGCTTCAGGCAGAAAATGGCAACATGCTGCTGCTCTGAAATCGTGCTGTCAGCTAGGCACACTGCTCCTTTGGACCCCTTTGTGCCTTGCAAAGGTGGCAGGAATCCTGGATAGAGGACAAGATCCTGACTTAACTCAAACATAAATGATGTATGAGGCATGGAAGCATGGGCAGGTGACCCGGGGTGAATACAGAGACGCTGTCCAGGTGTGCAGAGACAGGGCTGGGATAGCCAAAGCTCACTAGGAATTGGACCTGATGAGGGATGTGAATGGCCACAGAAAGGGTGTCTATAGATAATTTAGCATGAAAATGGGGATCCATTGCAAAAATGGCACAGGGGACCTGCTGACAGGACACATGGAAGATAGTGAGGTTCTTTCTCAGTGCCTTCTTCACCTTGATCTTCACTGGTAAGTTTTGTTCACTGGAATCGCAGGCCCCTGAGATGTGAGGGAAAGTCTGGAGCAAGGCAGACTTACTCTTGCTGAGGAGGACATGGCAAAGGAAAACCTAAATAACCTGGACATACAAAAGTCCCTGGAACCTGACAGGATAAAGCCAGAAGGTGCTGAGGGAGCTGTCCCATGCCACTGCCAGTTCTCCCTCCATCATTTGTGAAAGGTTGTGCTGATGAATAAGACTTCTGAGAACTGGAAGAAAGCAAATGTCACCTCTGTCTTCAAGAAGGAGGATGCAGGGAACCACAAGACACTCAGCCTCACTTCGGTCTTTCAGAAATCATTTCCAAACAAGGTGCTTTGGAGTAGCCAGAATGGATTCATGAAAGGGGGAATCAAGCCTGACCAGCCCGAGAACCTTTCATGATGAAGCTCAGTGAACATGATGGGCTCAGTGAACAAGGGCGAGCAGTGGGTGTTGTTTATCTTGACTTCAGCAGCTGTACCTTTTATCAAGGTACATTGATTTCATATATATCTATATAAAATGTATATAAATACCTGGTTGAGGAAGTAAAGAAGGCAGAGTCAGACTCTTCCTGGTGTCTGCTGCTAACAGGTCAAGAGGCAACAGGCACCAACTGAAAGAAAGCAAATCCCATGTAGCCATAAGAAAACACTTTATTTTGTGAGAGTGGTGGTTGGGCTGTGTCACAGGTTGCCCACAGAGGCTACGGAATCTCCATCCTTGGAGATATTCAGAAGCCAACTAGACATGGTCCTCAGCAACCCCTGTAGGTGACCCTGCTCCAAGCAGGGGTTTGGAAGTGCCTTCCAATCCCACAGTGGGTCTGTGGTTCTGTAATAGAGCAAAGATATACACTGGTTCAAATAACTTTTGTTTCTACCTTTGGGAGGCTTATAAAGTCTTAAAAGGGAATGTATGAAAAATAGATGAATGAAACATTTTCATAATTAATTTTAACCATGGAAATATTTTTTTGTATAAATGAAATAAGCTGTCTGCAATCAAACAAAGCATGCATGTTTTTAAGAGCTGGAAATAGGGCTGAAAATTCCTGTGTTTAAAAGTTTCCATGCTGTCATTGCAATAAATTAAGTTTCTAATTAAACACATACTCACATACACACTCTTGGATGGGAATGCTACGCTTGATCAATAGCCCCAGGCAACACGGTAGCAGGTAGAATTATAGCAAATGGAACTGGATGAATGGGTTTACTTAATGACCACAATATGATTTATTTCATTGGTGGGAAAGGGGGTAGGAAGACATCAAATTGCTAAAAATATTACCCGAGCAAATTAAGATATGATCTTACAGGAGATAGATTCCCCAGAGATCCCATGTGAGTACAGTAGATCAGAGCTCAGATCACTGTAAAAGAATCATACTCAATGAAAGTGTGTCAGCTAATCTGCATTCAGCTTGTTTGCCATTTATAATTAAGAGGGCTTTTTTGTTATGTTTTAATGTAGATGGCTTAACCGTGGATGACTGCTGACTTAGTCTGCCCATTTTCACAGTGTCGTGATTTTAGCTGTTGGAGGAGTCTTGGTACAAGGAACAAAATTAATGCAGATAATTCCCCATACAGTAAAACAGATGAAAAATTCATCTTTGAGTAAAGCTGCACGGAATTTAATTTTTTGACCGCAGCCCCTTTTTATTTGGCATTTGCACTCAGAGTTGAAGCAACAGCCCCTACAAGGCGTACCAGTGTGGGAATGTGCTGGAATCTTCTGGTGGTGAATCTGGGACTGGCAGCTATAGGCTTGTCCCTGCCCCTGACCCCTCTGACCAGTTACTTACCCTGCCAGTGAAGCCAATAAACCCAACCAGAGCTGAGACACAGAGAGAGAGACAATGCATTTTCCTGGGTTTTGACTTTATTGTAAATAAAGGTTTGTGTCATATGGCTTATGACCTAAAGTGAGCCAAAACTGAAGGAGCTGACAAAACTAGAAGCAGAAGAAATTTTCTTCAGTCCCCCAAAAATACACTCACACACATACGTAAGTTTTGGTTCTGGCTATTTTCAAATGTTCCTTCAGTTTCTCTTTCTCCCTACTTATTTATCTGTGAAAAATGCAGAAACTAAATATAAATCAGGTTTTGACTTTTTCTATAATTGTGCTTTTCAAAGGAGATAATTAAATTTCTGCCTCTTTGGGAAAAGGTCAGCGTGTTGGGGTAACAAATATTCGTATCTCTAGGGCATTTGCCCTTATTAGCCATGAATCACTGTTTCATAAGCTTGGAGCCTTGGCTAGAATCCATCTAGCCCGAAATACTTTGAAAACCAATGAATTAACTGAGATCCACTTTAATAGTTCAACTTTATTACTAATTAACCTGTATATGCCCCTGTTTGTTATGCTGTAATTCAGAAACTAACACTATGGCTATTGTCTAGACACATATTAAATGTACGGTACTACTTCTCCATTTACTTTAAGGATTTGTTGCTATGCTGATCACTTGTTTTGTACACAAGTTAAGGCTGTAGACAGTCTAAAGAGGTTAGTGAAGAAGCCTTTGAAAGGCTGATGGTTGACTTAATGTTGACCTCCAAATCAACTGGCTCATCTGCAGGATACAGCCTGCATTTTTGATGCTGGAAAGCTTAGTCACAAGCTGACAAACAGAGCAACTGGGGGACAACACAGGGTTTGTGTCTTTTTTTATTTTATGCAATTATTTTTGTGATTTGAACTCATAATTACAGTTTCTATTTAGATTTTCAACAACCTTTAAGCTTTTTGGATGGTGAAGTTGCTTTTTTTTCTCACCTGCAATTTTAGACTGAAGTATCATGACCAGTCTCTATGTTCTTGTGACTTGGACCAGATCCATAAAACCTCTCTAGGCCTTCTGACGTCTGCTGGGATGGAGCTGGAGCTGCCGCCAAGCTGGGAATTGCATATCCGTGCTGCTGGAAAACAGCTGGCACTAAAGCACCCCGTGGGCAGTGGGACCAGCCTGGAGCAGGACTGCAGCTGAGAGCCCAGAGCATTGTGCTGGCCCAGCTTGAAGCATGGTGACACAAGCATGGGTTTGTGTGTCTTTGCCAGCAGGCCCTTGCTTGTCTTAAGTGCTTAGACCTATTGTTAGCTAATGTGAAGTTTAGATAGTCAAGTGACCCCCACTCAGCTGCGTCCTTAGCAGCAGGAGGTCACTAATTGTCATGGGGTTCTACTTTTTAAGGACTCTGAGACATGTAACTCTCTGACTGCTTAGCCTAACTTAAAGCCCACCGAAACTGAAACACTGAGTTGTCCTCACTTCTCTCACTCGTTGAGACTCATCCTTAGAAGACACTTCTATACTGTGCTTGCGCAAAGCAAGAAAAAATAAATAGTTTCCTATTCTGACCAACATTTCCTCTGTGGATTAGCCATTAGCATATGCTTCCACTAGTAAGAGCTTTAGATGTTTGAATCTTTCCTTTCTTCTTGGACATTTTTAATTAATTACTCCACATAAGACTTTAAACCCTGGTCTTTATGGTACTCTTCACTCTTCATCCTTCCTGCTGAAAAAGTTCTGTGTGGTGTGAACCAGAGATGGAGAGCTGTAAGCACACCTTGTGACTTGTTATGAGGGCATTTGCTAAGAAGTCTAGGTCCCTCTTGAAATGCTAGCACAAGTTTAAGCATTTTAAGTTTAAGTGTGGATTGTAGCAGGAAGAGTAATAGCGTGTCCTCTTTTTTCTAGGCGAGTACCCTAAAAGCGAACATATTGGGTCACGTTTCTGTTCAGGTGCTTGTTCACCCTCTCCTTCTGCTCTACTGACTATGGAATATTAATATTATATTTAATATTAAAATGGAGCAATCACAATAAGAGGGCATGAGAGCATCTGCTCTCACGTAAGCCCGTTTGTATACTGATTCAAACCTTCACCTGCAAGGTGAGTGAAGTGGGTTCATAGCCCTTCAGAGGAAGGAATTGAAGCTGGGGGCATTAAACTTGCATGTGTGAGAGCTCTTTTATGCAGGATTTCTATATTAAATGGGACAGTAACACATAGTTCATACAAAGAACTGAAAATTTTGGTAATAGAAAACAAATAAAAGTGTGAGTGTGCCTAGTCATGCAAAGGAAGCAGATGTTAGCAATACCTTAAATTACAACTCCAGCACAGGCATACTGTCTTTTTTTAAATTTGCTATCGATCTTCAGACCACATAAAGCAAAAGCTTTCTCGTAGTAATTTAGTATTTTTTCAAGTTCTGCCAAGGATCTGGCAAAATGCAATGAGTCTCTGATAATAGGTGAGTGTGACTTTATCCGAACGCTTAAAGTGATCTTAATGTATGACATTAACTGGGGCACAGGAGCTGACTAAAATTATATAGGTCTGCTCAGGGGGAGCAGAGGAAAATTTAGGTAAATTGAGGAGAAAATTTTGTTATGTGTGATCTCACAGGAAGAAAACTTACAACTTGTTTAGAGCAGACCAACAGACAACAAAAGTTGGCACAAACCAACAGGTTTATGGAGACTGATGTCCTGTATGGAAAAGAGTCCAGAAGCAATTGCTTCAGAGAATGGAGCAAGAAAACCTGAAATAAGAAGCTGTATAGGAAAAAGGCTTAGTCATCTTTTCTAACCATACCAATAATTTCACTATTTCAATTCCATTTTCACTAGCTGTGCCTTCTCTATGTAAGGAGAAAAGGTGAAAAGAAGTCTTGATGTATATTCTACACAATTTACTATTTTGTTTGTTTTTATTACTTCTCCTATAATTTATCTCTGCTCAAAGATTAATGCTCTCCAGCCGTCTTTCCCAGAAGGAAAATAGAAATGGATTTTTCAATTTAAAGAAGCAAACAAACCCAAATCTTCCTCTGTGAAGACAACATGGAAAGTATACATAACTGATGCCAAGTAAACGGAGTTAAAAAAATAATCTCAGCTACACTTCTGTGACTGCAAGGTCTTCAGTATACATGAGCATCCACATGTATTTGTACTTAAGTACTTTAAAGAGAGGTGTGGGGGTGGTTTTGGATCTGTTTAGCTGGGGTTTTTTTATTTGGAGTATAACCTGAAGACTTTTGATAAACCCATAAAAACTTTCTATATTTGAACATTGCATAGTGCAGCACAATAAAATGAAAGAATTCTTCCTAATGGAAGTTTTGCTATACAGATGAAAAAGGAAGGATGAGAAGAGTGTTTTTCTCTTTAAAAACATTCCTAGCAATGCATAGCTGTCTCTCAGTAGTGCTAATTTAATGTTTAGAGTGCTCTGATATCCAGCTGTGTGATGCTCTCATTTGAAGGTGTAGCAGCTCACTGAACTGGGTGCCACAGGTCCTATCCCTCACATTCACTTGTGACTGGACTCACTCTTACACTGCAGAGAAAAAAGGCAGAGTAATGCCACAGTTTTCTGGAGGATTTAAGGAAACGAAGAAAGTAAAGACAACAGCCCATCAGAGTTTGAAAGAGCTCTTTTCAAAAATTCCCACGGGCTTTGTATCTTTGTAGACCAAGGCAGACTCAGAAATGCGTTCTGTTATAAGTTAATGATCTGTTAGAAGAAAAGAATAAACATCAACAGTCATAAATCCAATTTTTTTTCCTACTATTTGAATGTTACTTCCTTGTTAAAAAAAAGGCTACATTTTTTGGCATTTGGGTGCTGGAAAAATTCTCTAACAGTAATGTTTTTCAACCCAAATTTTTACATTATATTTTCTTTTAAAGATTTACACATATAATTTAGGGTTGACTTTTATTACTTCCTCTGTCCACCCAACCCTGTTCCTATCAACACTAGAGGTGTTGAATCACTTCATAAAGTAAAAGCCAAAATTTTCCATTTTAACTTTTCAAGTAGCTCTCTGATGGTTACCTTGATGAAATTATGCAATCTAGGATATTTTTCCAAACCCATGTCTGCTTTTTGGATTATCCTTCAGGGCTCCATTGTGCTAAAGTAACCAGTGTTCTCTAACAGCTTTCTGTAACACCTCCAGGGAAATGAAATGGCTTTTTCATGTCTGAAAAAAAGTCCCAGTTCCTTATCCTATTGCCCTTGCCATGAGACAGGGCTTTGGCACTGCCTGTCAAAGCAGCCTTGTCTATGGTATCAGAAATATCAGTGTAAAAGCTGCCAAATTTTTGATCCTGTTGGCTATGGGCATTTATATTACCTTGTGGGGGTGTATATTTTTTCACTGTATCCTTCATCTTAATGGAGTGTGATAGCTTATGAAAGCCAGCTTGACATTCATTACCGCACAGATTTTTTTCCCTTTGTCCACCAGTAATATCTTTGTGACGGCAGAAGAAACTGTTTGCATAAGGAAAGAATTGGAAAATATTCATGATTTTGTATGTACTTAGGGCAGTAAGTCCTTTTATTCTTTGGAAGCAATAATACCAGGCATGCCTCTGTAAGAGTTCATATTCCTGCCATCTTAGGCTAACAAACTAACAATTCTTTTGTCCTGCATAATTCCTTCTTTTACCTTGTATATGGCACAGGGCTGAAGCTTAGAAACTGAAATGGTAATCAGCGGCCTAAGTACTGAGTGTTTAAATCCAACCCTTTCTGATAAAACACAGATGAAGACACGGCTTTCCCTGTCAATCTAACAAAAAAAGCATTTGTTCTGAATGCAAGAAATACAGGAGCACGTGTTTCAGCATCATCAAATGAGTATCTAACTTAGTGGGCCATAAAACATTCCTTCAAATGTTTGCTACTCTGTTTTAGTACACACTGGAGTATCAGTCTTGACTACTTCTTTACCATTCCTCTACACTTTTCTAATGATCTTTCACTCTTGTCTTGTGAGGATTCAATTAGTACATGCACACTGAAAAATTTTAGGAGTGGAACTGCCTCACGTGCAGTCTCCTGAGCCAGGCCAGTTCCAAACAGGGCCTGTGCAGTCTGACGGCCGTGTTGCTTGAGGTTGCCAACATGTTCGAGGAGGAGGTCCTGTGTTACGGCGGAGTTCCGGTGGTGCTGAGCCGTAACCTTCCAAAAGTGTCTCCAGCCAGGAGCCACTCAGCAGGCTGCTGCACGCACACGCACACGAACCGGACAGCTTCTTCAATAAGTCAACAGCAAAGAGTCCACGGGAGAAATTTATTCCAGCCACACACGCGGAGTAGATCCAGGGAGGGAGACGAGGAAAGGACAAAGAGAGGACGAAGAAGAGCAGAAAAGTGGAAGGGTCCAGGTTTATATACGGGGTGGGTAGGGCCGGAGAGAGAGCATCAGGGACCAATAATCTGAGGGCACGGGGTCGGTACCCAGGCGGGATTGGGGTATGGGAGCCAGTGGGGAAACTCTGAGGGAGAGGCGAGGGAGCAAGGGCCAGCGGGGGGAACAGGGAAATAGGGGAACCTTCCCGATAAGGTAGAAAGGGGCAGGGAGGCCAGCGGGCCAACTGGGGAAGCAGAACTGGGGTACATTAACATAATGGAACAAAGCATCCTGGGAGAGGCCTTTTCTGTCACCATAACCTCGGAGGGCCTCCTAGGGCTCTCCCCTCCAGGGGCCCTCCATAGTCCTTCAGTCAACAAGCCTACTGGCCTCCACCATCTTGTGACTGGCTGTTGACTGTAGTTATCCATGTTTTTCTGGTTCTGCTCCTTAGCTTTCAAAGACAAGGTACAGGGCATGAGGTTTATGTATTCAAAAATGGGGGCAGCTGTAGTAATGGCATGCTGGTGTGTTTGTGTCACAGAAGAAAAACATATTTATAATGGTAGAAAAGTATTCAAACAGGTGGGTGGAGAGCACTTAATCCAAGTGTCCTAGGTCATGGATGTGCTCTGTTTCTATGCTGTTGGGCAAAAGCATTCCCTGCCACACATCAACAAACATTTTTGTGGTGGGATGCAAGCAGTCAGTGCAGTTTTGCTCTTAGTTGCTTTTCCACTAGCAACACTTCAGGAACAGAGTTCAGGAATTTTTGAAATCCTAGCTTTGAGCTTTGTAGTGTTCTTGGGGTTTTGCCCCCAAAATGCTGTTGTGGATTTAGACTTTAGTGAACAATAGAAGTGAGCAACAGCCCTGCTGAATCAAGAGAGATGAGCCTATATTTAGGGGAATAATTTCTTGGCTTTGCTATCCCATTCTGTGCATTAAGGAAGCCAAATCAGTGTTTTTAAATTGATTTGTCACAGACCAAGGAACAGAATAAGACTCAGAACCTGCTACTTCATCTCCCTGTGATACCTTCCTTAGACATTTTAATTAATATTCTTAAATGCTTAAAGATAAATGAAAGAAATCATGTCCTTCTAAAGTAAATAAATAAATGCAGTATTAGAATTTCCAATTGTCTCCATTAAGAGCAAGCAGATGGCTCATTGTAGTACTTTATTTTGTTATTTACAGAACAGCTAGCTTGTACTACAGTATCTCTTCATCTCCAGAATTTCTTTTCCAAGATTATGTATAGGCTCTGTCTTACTAGTAATATTTTAATTCATCACCATATATTTAGCAAACTCCTTCTTTTATCACTTGATGACAGAAGGGATTTTTTTCTCTGACATTTATTGCTTTTTAAACTGTATTTCTGGTAGGGTGCCAGGTTTCTCCCAAAATATTGTAAATAAATGTGAGTAATACAGATTTGGATTTATGAAGCATAATGGTTGGATGCTTTAGCTGTGAAGAGATGCTTTATCATAGTCCACTAATATGTGGGGAAACTTTTAAGACTTGCTTTCCTGCTTTATTTTACTACAGTCCTTATAGGTTTTAAACCAAGTTTCTCTGAGACTTGAACACAATTATAGTAACCAATCTGACATACACACAATGTGAATAAAATGCTTAATTATATACAGGCATTTTAACACTGATACATTCTACACACATAATATAAAGGCACCTCGAAATAAAACTCTTATCTCCCTCACCTCACTTATCTACTAATTACATATAAACTCACACAATACAAAAAAAAGATTCCTGTATGTGTATCATTAAGGAATATAAAAGAAAGGCTTGTTATCTTCCTTCGTGCTTATCTGTAAGGCTCAGTAATGTTCCTATCTGTAAAAGTATATACTCTCTCTATATGTGTATGTTCATATATAGTTTATATGTACAAATATAGCTCCCTTCAGACTCTGAATGATTAATACACTGGCTGGGGAACTCCTCTGTATTTACACTTTCTGCAATCAGAAATTCTTTATATGGAAAGCCCCCATTTCTTCCTTTGTAGGCGCTGCTTCATGAGACCATGAAATCTGTCCTGCCACCCTTTTGGTTAAATTTGGATTCAAAATGAAAAATTGCCTCTCCTCTAATACCATTATTCTCTTTCAGTCATTACTTCACAGCTTGGATCGTTTTTTTTTTCTGTATGGTGGATTAAATGTGCTGGTAACAAAATTTTAAAAAATGGTGGCTAAGCAAAACCATCACTCCTTTGCATCACGTTCCTTCCGTTTTTTGCATGGTGATACATTGTGTGGTTTACCTTGAAGAACATGAATGAACTTTGGTCCTGAAAAGAAAGCAAGTGCCTGGGAAAAAAAAGGAATATTTTGAATCAGTAGAAAATAAAGCCCCTGCCCAGCAACATGTGTAACATTCCCCTCCTGCTCATGATGTAGGGCTAGTCAACCTGTAAGCTCAGTGTGCTGCAGCTGAACAGTATCAGCTTGGGCTGTGGTGGGTTCTGATGGAACCAGTCCAGGAATCTGGATTTCCCCCACTCCTGCCCCAGGGAAGAATAAAGGGCCTCTTGTGCTGCCCGCCGCAGCAGCAGGGGCTGGCATCACTTGTCATCCACTTAGAGGCCATATGCCACACGTCAGACATGATGCAGGAATGCAGGCAGCAGATCCCTTATCTGCTTTCCATTCTGATATTTAATGATTTCTCAGTGGATCCAAACATTGCATAAGGCTTCCAAGTAAAGGAATGACCCAGATCAGAGAGATACCATCCGGGAACATTTCCCAAGTGCCTGTTTCATGGGGATGGGAAAGGAAGCAGATGTTTTCCATCAACAACTAATGCTGAAGAGCTACTATTACTCCTTCCCTAACCACAAGCTCTGTGCCATAATCATCTACTCCCTTCTTCTGCTTCTATAGATGTAACAGCAGCATGTAATAATTCAAATTCTGTCTTGTTGACACAGCTTGCTTCAGCTGTACAGAAAGCAAGTTGTTTGTTCACTGAGGCTGTGGACACATCAGCACTTTGCAGAGAGCCTGAGAGGAGTTGCTGCTTACTTGATGGCAATTGCCTGCTGTCATCCAAGCCTCACAGAAATCTGTGGCAGCACACTGGAGTGGCCACACAGAGTAAATTTCTGTCAATGTGGCATGATTATTTTTGTTAGACAGGATCACAGTTTTGCCCTGAAATATTTCCTGGAATAATCCGTATTATTCCAGGAATAATAAAAAAAACTTTTTTTTTCCCTGTTAATTCAGGAAGCTGATCTCAAAAATGCTTCTTCATTTGCCTTGAGTAATTATGCTGGTATGAATTTGTAGGGCAGTTGTGGGAAGTCCTTCAGCTGGGTCTGTGTCACTGGTGGGGAATGATCTGTCATACACACCTAGTTTTGTAGAGAGAATAACAGGTATTCTAATGTATTGAGTTGGAGACTGGTTGAATAAATATGAGGCCTAACAGATTATGTTGGACTTAAAATACAGGCACGTGTGCAAGAATGTCCCATAGAGAATATGAAAGATCAAAAAGAGTGAAAAAAAGTTGAACGGCATTAATATAATAAAAGGGGAGTAGCTCACCTTTTGAACAGAAAAGGGTTAGCTGAGGGACTAAAAAAATTAATTTTTGAATACAAACGTGGTCAAGATGTCTATTCTGTGAGGATGAGGACTTAAATATTCTGTTTGGACAATTTAGGTAATATGGCAGCTGTTATATATGTCCTCTCCTAGTGCACAGCTGTAGATATTCCAAACTGGAAAGCAAAATCCTTAAAACCTCTCTCTTTGCAAGCTCATAGAGATATGCTACTCACAGACTCCTATGGAATCATGGAATGATAGAAAAGCCCCGGCTGGGAGGGACCTTGAAAGATCCTTTTGTCCATCTTTCATAGGAAAGGGAGCCTATATCAGATTACCCAGTCCTGTCCAGTCACACCTTGAAGACCTCCAGTGGTGGGTAGTCCACCACATCCCTGGGGAGGTTGTTGCAGTGATTGATATTTCTCACTAAAAAAATACTCTCTTACAACAAGAAGAAAACTTATTTAAAACCTCTGAAATGTTCCACAGTACAAAGCTTTGCTTTTTATTTTTTTTCCTATCAAAAGGCTGCGTGGACACAGCTGTGGCCTAGGCTCTGCTTAAGGTCAGTGAGCTAAAGTTGACCCTAAATTCCTAGGAATCCTTGTCCACAGTGCAGGCAAGTCAGGACAATCCTGGGGTCACATATAGGGGATGATCCTATTCCTTCCATAGTGAGAGTTCTGGAAGAGACTGAACTCAGTATGAAAGTCACTATAAATATGAAGAATGTGAGACTGAGGAATGCCATGGGACTGTAAACCCTTCAGAAAAATGAGGGATCCTCTCCGCTGCAACTGCGTTATGTGTCTTGGATACCAACCCCAAAGAACAAGGAAAGATGATTAGTACTTTTACATACCTAGAATAAATCTAAAACCACCATCTCATGAAAAAGTGAAGAAAAGGATGCTCAGAAAGGAAGGATAGGAGGGGAAGTTTTACCATAGAGAAAAGGAAAGGAATACATAGATGCTCCTGAAGCAAAGCAGATGGGGTGAAGAAGGCTATGCCACCAGCTCCCTACGTTCATTTTAGAGGTCAGCTTTAAAGGCTTAGGAGTCAGGTGTGGAGGATTTTTTTTCCCTCCCAAGACATACCACCAAGAAATCTTAGGAAACAGCAAGAAAAGGTGGTTGATGATGGGGTTTGGGGATTTTTTTTGCACTATTTTTGTTTCTGTAATATTTTCCCCTAGATTTAACCATTATTTTGTCAGAATAAATCTTTCTAAGTTTCAGCTTTATTCAGGGGTGACAAATTTAAAATGTTCTTTTTCCTTGGGGCTAAAACTCCACTGCTGTTTTGCAGGAAACCCTTGCAAGGAGCAATGCTTATGGAGGAAGCTTCCCTCAAAACTATGAAAGTTTGGGGACCTACAGGATGAAATGCTAGGACTCAGGATAAATTCTCCCCAGGCACACAACCCAGGACCTTCCTTGTAAAAGATAGGAAAGAGGAGGCGGCCTCTGTGCTGAATACTCCCAAACTGCTACAGCTGATCAGTGCAAATTTCCTTTGGTGGAAAGATATGACAAGTGACAAGAGGGAGTGGAATGTTGCTTTGTTATTCTGATTTTTCACTGACAAACGCAGATCAGCAGCGTGTGTGAAAGGAACCTCAGAGTCTATGAAACAGGAGAGAGCTCAAGATATGATGTATAGACTTTTTTACTTGCTTCATGGGGCTGCTGGGATATGAAAATGCCATTTTGGGGAAAGCTAATTGCCTGTTCAGCAACTAAAAGCAAGATACCTTTGTTCAGTGAGTTACAATTCCCTGAAGTACACTGCAGTAGCAAAGCAGTAATTACAATGCAGCATGTCTTAAAAGAGCACCATTATACATTTCATGAAGAAAAGGGTAACTTAAGCATTGCTGCTCCCTGGTTAAAGAAAAAGATTTAAAACATCTTGAGCATGATCTTGTATGTTTTATGAATATAAATTTGTCTCCATGGCTATTTCTAATGTTAAAACTGCTTGAAGCTTACTTACCCTTTTCAGACTTCTACCAGGCCAGGTTATAAGCTATTTTGTGCTGCTGGCAACAGTCCAATAATATAAAACACATTTTTAATTTTCTTCCTCCCCCCTTTCCCCTTCCCCCCCTTTTTATGTTTTTTTCTTGTCTCCAGCAAAGAGATATTGTCTCACCAGAATGGAATGACTTGTGGATAAGGTAGCCAGTGTAAATTAAAGTGGGGTCTTTGGCTGAAGAAGCACAATGAATGTTCAGAAAAGGATGGTGAAAAAGAGAAGTGTGAGCACACACAGAGGAAACCAGGCAGAACATACATAAGAATATGAGCTTAATATATTTTTGATATCCAAAACAGAGTGAGCATGGTTGCAGAATTCTGGAAATCATAAACGCCCTAGAGAGTTAAGACTACCTCATAAATGGGAATAGGTAATGTCTCGGGGATTATTTATAAAGCAGACTTTAATTAAAATATTAGTAAAAGATGAACATACGTTTTAATAAATAGCTCATAATTAAATTTTAAATAATCACTTATTGATAACTACAACATGCTATCGTTATTCATTAATTAGTCATTTATTAATCTTTGACAAATGGAACACTTTCTATGCAGTATAAAGTTGCCAAAGGAAGCTGGGAAGAAACAAGATATGAATTAGGATTTTGACAGAAATCAGTAAGGACGGTAACTTGCACACCAATTATGTTGTGTTGCATTATAGGTTCCATACTCTCTCCCAACAACTACGTAATTTTCTCGTGTCTCCACGGCACATGTTTTGTGACTTTTTCATTAAAAAAGCCAACACAAACCCAATAATCTTTTGCCACATAATACATTATTAGAAGAATCATAAGGAGGGAGGATAAAGGGGCAACTTTAATAAATGCTGCAAAGCATACTACTGCTCCTGAATGTTTGTGTTGGATTTCATATGATGTATGAGAAGCTGACATGTCCTGTGGGGGCTAGTTTACATTTTTTTTAATGAAAGGTTACAGTACTCTGGACCTATAGTTTATTTAGTTTTGCATTAGAGATGCAAATATTTATTAAGGCTTTGACTCATTAAATTTTGTGCAAACCTTGCACTCCAAATCTCTGTGATTCACAGTATACTGAAAATAGAAATAATACCCCTAAATCACACCTGTCTGTGAAGAGAAAAGCTGCCAGTTCTTTCACTCCCAACTCATCACCTTGAGACAGGCAAGGAAAAAGAAAAGAAACAGAAAAAAACTAGCTGCTACTTAGAAATGAATTCACTGGAAAAATGTTCCTTTGTTAAGAAGTGCTCGGCTGGGATGGCTGGGCAAATGCAGAGCTCAAAAGAGTCAACATGTTCTCGGTTCTTAGGTCACCTAGCCCCTCATTTTGAAAAATACCTGTATCACTGCCTTTGTTTTACTATATTTTATTTATTTGTTTCGGAGTTTTGGAGGCTTGTTTGTTTGCTTGTTTGTTTTGAGAGAGATGAGTTCAAATTCTTTTATGTTAGGCAGATGTAAATCATGGCCTTATACCTCTTACTGCATCCATCTTTTAGACAAGTGTGTCTTCCACCTTATTTTGTGATGAGCTTGACCCTGTTGTACTCTAAAAATACTTTGATGAGTCTCTCTCTAAATAAAAAATTACAGCCTTTGTGGAGTTCAAGTGGTCTCAAGGTTATGCAGTGTTAATCAGTTTTGTGGTTCTTAATTCTGTTTTCAAATTTGGCCGTAGTAGTCTTTCAATTCACTTTTGTGGCACTTGATTGATTTTGTTATTAACATTACAAGTCATGGGATCAGATAGCAGTGTGTTGAACAGACATGCACCAACACCAGTCTACTGAAACATATATTGATTTGCATCAGTGCTTTTAGTCTAGGAAAGTGTTTAAATTTGGGGGTTAAAATTACTCTCTATGTATTTAGCAAAGATAAGGTATTACAAATATTTGTGTGAACACAAAATATAAAAATTTATAAAAGGTATTTATATATCTTTCTGTTAAATTACATCTACTTATAGATCTGCACTGTTACTTTATGCTTCCAGATAAAACTGTAAAGCTGCTTTTCCCAGTACAAGAAAATCCATCTTGAAACTTTAATTAAAGAATAATCTATCAATGACAAATTACCAGAGGATGGATGTGTCACTCACAGTGTTGGCACGTCATTTCAAAGAACACAACTGAAATCACAGGAGAATAACAGATCTGGGTATTTGTTTGCACTTAACAGACAAGGGGAACAAAACTGATATAAAGCAATTTCTAGAGAGTTTCTATATTAAGAGATTAGTCTGAAATTCCTTCACTCTGAAAGAAAAAACAGCACTAGAGCAAATCTGCACCTTCTGTGAAGCCTGTAAAACCTCTACTAAAACAAGTAATCACTTGGCATGTTTAAAACTACTAGTTTGTTCTTTTTAATTGTGCTCATGAAGTCTCCACACTGGATGAAAACCTGAGCAGCTTTTTATTTGACTTCATGGAAACAGTTCTTGTAACCCTATTTCAATTTATCTTCTAAAATAGCACGAGAAGAGGCAGCTGTGAGGATGTGAGAATTAGGAGCTTTTTTTCCCTCAGTTCTGTAATTCAAATAAATTAATACTTACATCTTCTCCCTGGTCAGCTGCATGTGCATTTCCTTGCATAGAGCCATTTACAAAATAGTGGCTCTAAGTAGACTTCCTATGTAAATGATAGTAAAAGCTCTTTAAAAAACCTAAGTAATTACAATTACTCAATTTCCCATGAAATTGGGATTTTTTTTTTTGTCCATGAGTTATTATTATAAGGCCTGTAACAAGATAGACTTCAAATGAGAGGCATGTGACCTCAGTATCCATAACCTTAATTTTAGCTTCTCCTGCTTCAGAGAAAACACCGACATAGTAAAAATCATAGTGAACAATGATTATCAGTTCTTTATTCCTTCTCCACAGAGTATAGTTTTACCTTTAGCTCACCCAGGAGAACCTGGTAAATCAGGTGGGACAATACTTCTATCAGAATCGTATGAGAATTTCATATAACCTGAAAGCAACTTGCTGGCAAAACAGAAACCTGTTATCCTGGGCTATCTACAGCCTCCTGATCACGTCATGCACACGTATCCCTTGGCTATAATCCTGTATGTTTTCTGGTCGCTATTACTTATTTTTAACTTTCTGTTGGGTTGATTGGCTTCTCTTTTTGATTTCCAGATACCAACTTTTTTCTTATTTTTGTCCCCTGAAACGTATCCAACCTGCTCTACCCTTGCAAGGATGTTAAGTCTAAAATAAAAGCATAGAAATTCACATCTAGAGGTCAGAGCTACAATTCTATATTTAGGCTCAGTTGGACTACATTTCTTTCAGGAACTACTTTGAAGCCTCAACCCAAAGGAATCCATTTATTCTCTATCATGTCCTTTGGCACAAATGCAGTTGTATTATGTTTCTCCCAAAATCTAATCATGTTTTCTATATGAAGAAGGTATTGAAATAAAAAAACTGAAATATGATAAATCTGATGAATTTAGCTTTCTTAATTAACAGCAGTGTTAATCAGGTTGTTGATTAGATTATTATTGACCAGCATCTCCCAGTCAAAGCATTGACTGTCCAGCCACTGCTTACACAACTTTCCATCATTTTGGCCTCAAGCCCATGGTGAACTTCAAGTCACACCCTTTTTTTGGGCCATTCATAATGCACAGGTGGTATTTGTGGGATCAAAAGCACAGCAAAAGTTCTGTATTGGAGGTTGTCAGAGTTGATTGTATTCTGATGATTGCTTCCCTTCTTAGGTATTTTATCACATATTTTGGTACTTTCTGTACTGCTTTAACTGAATGCTGCATAACTTTGTGATATTCTTCAAAAAGGAATTGTTTCTTTCAGCAGAGGAAACACTAGATATTATTCTGGAATTATCAGTCCTTCAAACCTCTACTCTTTTCCTAATGGTGGTCTCTTCCTTTCAGTTTTGAGGGTTCTTGCCAATCTGTGGCTTTCTGTGCAGAGGATGTTTAACACCTTGCAACAAATATTCCCTATGTTTCAGACACCTGAGAGGACAACAGCTTAGCTTTCTGAATCTACTGTGGCTGAAATGAGATGGCTTATTTGTAAGGTTTTGCATTTTTGTCTTGTTGATTCTTCTAAATTTCTTTATTACAGATTTCGCTGGCTGAAGATAAATATATGTCTTTCCAAATGAGACTCAGTGTTTGGGGAAAATAACCAAACCTGAGCAACTCTAAATGGAGTATTTGTTCCTGAATAATCCTTTATTTACCAAATCCTCTTGAAAAATTGGTTTCAGGGTAACAGTTACTTTTTACTTAAATTATTTTAATAGTAGTATCTTTATTTTACACATGGCACTATAAAAGGTATTCAGTAACAATCCCATAGTGCTTAAATAATTAATGAATTATATGGGAAAGAGCTTCCTAACGATGGCATTATTCCATTGCATGACGAACATAACAGACCACAATTCTAGCAGGCTAGGCAACTATTAACAGCAAGCTTTGCTATGATCAATGGCTTTTGATTATTGGAATTTTAATTTAACTATAAATAATAGTGTCAACACATATATTGAGAAAGACAAAATTAGACTTGTACATGAAAATAAAAAAACTCAGAGCAGTTATTTAGGATTTAGTATAAATGATTTGAACTGGTAACATTTTGGTTCCAGGACTAAAATATCTTAATAGGATATAATTGCTTCTATTAAGGATATAGAAGAACTCTGTCTGTATGTGTAAATCAATACAAAACAAATAAGAAATACTGGTGGTCCTTCACTATGCAAAAAAAGCAAGCTACTATTTTCAGCTAAAAGCATTCTCACAGCTTATGATGAGTGACAGTACATAATAATGATACCACTTATTTCTTGGAATCAAGATCAAAGGCTCAGGCTCAGGAGTTTTCATAGATCTTTTGTTATGTGGCAAACAATTCTTAAGTTCACCGATGCACTCAGAGATGCTTGTCTCCATTTAAAAACGCAGAGGTGAAAAGGAGAGGGGTAGAAGTCATGGAAATACCATTTTGATTTTGGTGGCACACGCTATCCACCACGAACATCTAGCATACAGAGTCACACCTAAATACACTTGGTTAGTTCTGTCTGCAGGACTGATGCTGTCTCAGGCCCTAGGCAGGTCTGCTTTCTTTTGTGAAATGTCTGTCTTGAAGCTGGCACAGTGGTAAGATTGGCTTATCTAGTTCTTTCTGTGCAGCCCAAATACACTTTTTGCTTGAAAATGGAGGGATTGTCCCTTCCTTGGGGGCAATTTTTTCTCTAGATGAATGAACTGTTTTCTTTTCCTGGGAATTATTTCCAAAGAGAATCACTTCAAACAGGTTACAGGAAAATATTAACTCTCAAGTCTGGCTGATTCCTTCAGGTGAGCAACTCTGTGTTTGCCTGTTGAAGTGAACAGTTTTGTAGGGTCTCAAGTCTGTCCATCTGAACAATCCTTATCTTGGAGAAGCCTGAGCTGCCCTTTACTCATATGCCCAGTTTCCTCCTGCCCACTTCCTTTCTGGTTTTCTTCTGTAAGAAGGGGACAAAATCAGTATAAAATATGTATCTGGATTGTTTGAATCTGAGCAAAATATTCTTTGGATACTACCTGGCTGTCTTCCTGTGTTGCTCTTCAGCAATTCATTTTTCCACCTAAGATGGCCAGTTACCAAATTCAAGTATTTATGGCATGATTATAAAATGTACAGAAGGTTTACTTTTCCCTCTAGCTTCCATGAGGACTTCAGAAGTTTTGAAAATTCAAACTCTAGATTGTCTAAACTGGACAGATAAAATTAATGCACAGAGGAGTTTTGTTTGTTTGTTTGTTTGGGTTTTATGGTGGGGTTTTTGCCACAAGTGGTTTGCCCAAAGTTACAGAGGGAAATGATGTTAGAGTCAGTCAGTATTCAAACATTTTCTCAAGAAAGATGTCAGAGTTTGAGATCCTGACATCTGGTCATCATTAACTATCGCTGTTCACTCATGATATTTTACTTAGACTGAACCAGGAGGCAGACAGTAATTTATACCCTGCAGCCAGTGAGAAAAAGTTTGGTAAAACATATAAGTGATCATGAATAGAAGTCTCTAGCAGGTTCAGCTGTGGGGTAAGGTACGTGGGGAGACAGATTTAAAAAAGGAAATCACACTTTGGTGATTTTCCTGGCTTAGGATAAGGAGGCTCCACCTCAGCTCATCAGATGAGACGTGGTGTTAAGGTACCTTTTCCACAGAATGTCGGGCTGCATGGAAAGGAATTTTGCAATACAAATGTTGAGCTTCTTTATGGTTCTCTTTTCTGTTACTTTTTTATGTCTATCTCTCTAAAATTTCTGGGGGAAAAAGATCTGCAGCATTATTTCATTCAATTTCAGTTGGCAGTGTGAAATGTTAGATTAATAGCTGTCAGGCAGTCAGTCAAATATCCCAAAAGTTTGCCTGCGTGCTTCCTTAATTTTGCCAAAGATTAAAATGTCATCACTGCCACTAGGGACATTGGGCATGCTCTAAATTATTCTATGGATTATACTTTAAAAAGTTTCAGCAGCTAAGTATATTTCAAACATTCATTTCTTGTACTCAGTATTTCAAAACTTTATGAATTTCCTTCCTGAACTCAGGTTAATAACTGATCAAAGACCACTAATTTAGCAGACCTCCACTTCAGAAAATCCTATTTTAAACTTTAATTCCTTGTATCCATACCTTTTTAGTTTTTCATACCTTTACAGTCTTCAAGAGCTTTCTAAATTTGTACAAAGTTCAGGAAAGTCTCTGATACTGAAGCAGACTTGGGCAGAAGGATTAAACAGTGAGACTGATAAAGTGATCTTGTGGGATCAAAGAAGAGGTGGATGACATCGAAACTGAAAATGTTTCAAAATTCTGGAAAGTTTTTAAAAGGGAAGGGAAGGGAAGGGAAGGGAAGGGAAGGGAAGGGATGCCACTGTTATCTTTCAGTATGAAGATAGCTATGGAAGTATAACAAGGCAGGAGGGGGAGCAAATTAATGCATTTTTGTTTTCAGTTCTAAGAAATTTCAGTGCAATGTGTAATGCCCCCACAAAGTTGTTCTCTACCCAACCCATTTTTTTTGCTTCTGTGCACACCTAAACACCTGTAGGTTGCCAGCTGTGCAAACTGGTGTGAGGGGACATCCTTGTACAGAGGTTTTGTGGGTTTTGCTTTGGTTCCTTTCCAGAGAAGCAGTTCATGGCTTTCATTGTTTCAGCTAAGCACTGACTAAAGCCTTCAAAGTTTGTCCCCATGTCTATTACAGAGGGGAAACACTCAAATACCTCAGTATCTGATCAGTGTACCTATTTCAATGTCTTTACTCATAGACTGTGTCCTAATTTCATTAATATCTGGGCTTTTGGGGAGAATTATATTTGTGTTCGAACATAGTCTCCATACAGGAAAAATAGACATTGAAATGAATTTTGTTCCACTTCTCAGTGTTTTCTCTGTCAGTCTGACAGTCGGATAAATTCCACTGAGGTTGTGAACATACGGACTGTCCTCCAGCTGTGATACACATATGAAGCAATTCTCTTTCCAGTGATCATCTCTGAGTGCTCAGACACAGCAGATGTAGGCAGCTATAAACAGTTGAGGATCACTTGCAGAATAAACCCCAAAACCAAAATCTTTCTGGATACTGTGCTGCTGAAAACCTACCCCTAAAGAACCCCCAAAAAACCCAACCTAACAAAGACAAACCTAAAAAAGCCAAAGTCCGCTCTGGTGAGATTTCTGTGTTGAAGGAAGACTGGGGTTTACTGTGTTTTTGTAAAATAAGCATGATTATTGTAATTAATATTACCTTCTAAGAGGAACAGCAACAACTAGAACACCACCAAACATTGACAAACAGCTCAAATTTAAAGAACAAAAGGATATTCATATTACAGACTTTTTTGTTTCTATGGTACTGGACAATTTCATTTTCATTTTGAGTTTTTAGCTCATTCAGTGTCAAAAAAGTAGACATTTTCAGCCAAAGAAACCAATACACTTTATGACAAAGATGACATTAAGAAGTCCACCTTAAGAGTTAACAGTAGAAATTTTACTTGGAGGACAAGGGTTGCTCACGAAACTGAAATTATTAATGTGAGCTATTCAAAATAAAAGCAAACTCTGGTAAAAAAAATATATGATGGAATTGTGGATTTTTAAACTTTAGTTTTCACTTTGAAACAGTTTGCTTCTAATCTATATTCAGACTCACTACATGACTGCCAGAGCTCTTCATGTGTCTTCATCCTGTATTTCCATTCCTCATCTAAGCATGAATATTTACAAGGTTAATCTTCAGTACAAAGAACATGCAAAAAACTTTTTTTCAAGTATCAGGGAATCCTAGATAAGCCATGGTACTCCAGCAAAAACTATTAACTTTCAGCATCCTTAACACTGATTAGCTCTAAGGTAATTGAGATCAGTTAATGTCTCACTGGGACAAGAACCTTAATTTTTTCAAAGTCTATCATCAAAACTTCTCTCTGCATTGAGAATTCCAGGAACTGAATGGGATTCCATCTCACCTTCTGCAGGCTGCTGAATGTATTCTTTATAATTTTAAATTTAAACCTCTCTGGGATAGTCTCATTAAAATAGAGCATTTCATTGGCTGCATAAGGGAGTAACAAAGCTGTTACCCCTTTCTGGTCAATTACATCGATTGCAGTTCTGACATTTTCAAATGTATTTCTCCATTTACTCCAATTATACTAAGCAGATTGTTAAGAAGATTGTCTTGGACTTCGAAAGACATGCAACGAGCCAGCTCACTTGTACTTGTGTCAAAGTTAATTAATTTTTCTAAATCTAAAATGACCAGGGATGCATTCTGCTTTCTGTTTTGAATTTAAATCACTTTTTCACTGCTGTGTTATTCTGAGTTCATATTGATTTTAGGTTCAAAGAGCATTAACTTCAATTCTAAATTTTCTTTTAACCTGTAGAGAACATGGAGGCATCAGAAGCTCTGCTTAGAAATTTCCCCAAGGGGCTCATCCAAAGCTTAACAAAATATTTTCAGTAACTTAATTTCACTTGATGTCTTTGAAGAACTTCCTTTTTTATCCATCAGGGTCAACTTTGGGAATGCTTTTATTCAAATGCAAAACATCCCAAACTTAGAGTAGTCTTCTTTTAGCTGGAATTATTTGAATATTTGCAAATGCCCTAAAGCAAAAACAACAACAAAAACAAAAAAACCAAAGTAGGTATTTTGGAGTAATTTTCATAAAAAAAAAAAGTCTGTGGCAGGTTAGCCTTGGCTGACAGCCAAAATCCCACCCAGCTGCTCAGTTACCTCACGCAATGGGATGAGGGGAAGAAAATAGAAAGAACAAGAATAAGACAGTTCCTGTGTTCAGATAAGGACAGGGACATCAATCACCTTTGTGGCCAGACACAAACTGCGTAATTTATTGTCAATTAAAATAAATATTTAATTGCTGATGCAGGCACTAGCAAAAAAAATAGTATATATACAAACTCAAAAACAACACTTCCCCTCCTTTTCCCAGGGTCAGCTTCACATGTTCTCCCCAGACTCCATCCACCACGTGAGCAGTGCAGGCAGGCCAGGGGGTCACAGTACAAACACCGCTGTTCCTCTCTGAGGTTTTCTCCTTCCCACATCTTTCCCCTGTTCCAGTGTGGGCTCTCCATGGTGGCAGCTCCTTTGAGAATGGCCATTTGCATGGGCTGAAGTGGGTGCCTTGTCTGGTGCCAGGCAGAACTTTCTCCTTCTGTTCTTCCTCCTCCTTCTGCTCCTCTGACCTTGCCTGTTCTGTTTCTGACTCTTTTTGTTCTCTGTCTCCATTTGGCACTTTCAGCTCCTTCTGTGTGGCTGCCACACTGGGTCAGTTGCAGTTGTCTGAAATCAGCTGTGTTGGGCACAGTACTCACAGAGACTCCTCCCTGACACCTGCACTCAGTACAAATTCAAAGGAAATATTTAAATCAAACCTTACCGCTGAACCAGTTCTTCAGGATTTGGCTCCTATGGTGTTTTTGCACCTGCAGTTAATTCCAGCCAACAGGACCTGCAGCTGAAGGGGTGTGGAGGAGCCAGGACAGTCAGCCTTCCTGCTTGCTCCAGGAGTATGCATTTTAGGAGGCTATTTTATTGATCATCCCAGTGTACTGTGCCATGGCTCACACTGTGGCGCAGGCTCAGAGCACCCAATCCTTTGCAGCAGCACCGCATCCACAAGGGACAGCCCAGGGCATCCCTGGCCCGGGCCCAGCCCAGGCACAGCCCTGGAGCAGGGCTGAGCTGGTCTGAGCAGCTTCGTGCACAAGCAGGACACGGGCAGGGCATGAGCATGGACACAGTCATGGACATGGGCATGGCATGGGCATGGCATGGGCACGGGATGGGCACGGGATGTCTGGCCACACCAGCTGCTTTGCTGCTGTGCTGCACCTCTGGCCGTGCACAGATGCACTGAGTGCACCAATCATGCCAGTGTTTGATCTGGGATCTGTCAACTCCCCAAAGCATTCTGGACAGTGTGATAAGATGCCTGCTTGCTGGACTAGGTGCAAAGAGCTCGACAGTATCAATCTAAAGCCCAGAGAGGCAGAAGCCATGTGACCAAAAAAAGATAAATACGAGTAGGTTTGACGCAGTAATTACCTCTGTGATAGCTCTTTCTAGGTAAGGTGAATTGATGATGACAATGTAGGAAAATTTGCCTTTCTAGTACTGTTTTCTGAACAAAATTCCCCACAGCTGTCAGTCAGGTCATTTTACCCTCACACTAAATTAGCACCATTTATTTTAACAGTGTCTTTTGTACAATCCTGAAAGGTGAACTATGTTTTAATTCAACCTTGAGAATATTCCGGTGTGTTAAAAGTTCTTATTTTTGTGTAGTCTTCATTTCTTTAATAAAGGTGTTGGACATATGAGCTTCCCTCTCTCAACCTGATCTTGGTCTGAAGACCATAACCTAGCAAGCATTTTTATTCTTTTTACTTTATAACTATAAGTGAATTGTATTTTTCCTTTGATCGTGGTTACATAGATTTCATTTTCATTTTACTGTGTAGCTGGAAGATGCTGTCTCCTTCATATAATGCTTTCCATACTTGGATATTTTGTTTTATTAGAATAGCAAATGCCTTTTGAAATGACTCTCGCATCTCTCCTGCACTGCCAATAAAATGTAAGACTGACTGATGCATGGGACCTTGCATAGACTTGTTACCACTACAGGCAGTTTCGCAAAGAAGCTATGGCAACATAAAGCTGAGTATTTCAAAGGTAGTTCTCAGGCAAATGACTTTTCTTCTCAAAATAGGAGCTACAAAATACCGTGTGCTAAAGCAGGGTGTGCTAGGAAGTGGTCACTGAGTTCAAGGATGATTTTAAATTCCAATCCATCATGAAGGTTTAAATATTTTCATGAAAAGAGTGAAAGCTTGGATTTCCATTCCTATTCCAAAGACTTATTTTATCTAACAACATTCATAGTTACTGCTTCAGGCGAAGACTGTATCCTGTGTTTCATCTTTCAGTGCCCTGATCCCTTGGCTGAAGACTCATGCTCCCTAAGGAGCAAGGAGAAGCTTTCTCAGGAAGCAGTACTGTGCCCACTGTTCTCCTCCTGCCTGTCCCACAGTACATGAGCTGTGTTTGACACAAAACCATGAAAGCTGGCAAAGTTTCTGTGTCACAAGGTAGGCCCTCTCAGACCTGCCTATAATCTACACTGAAGGATGCTCTGAAACATAAGAGGGTTCCAGATGCAACAGAGGCTTCCTGACTCTTTCAGTTTAGAAAGGCACAGCTTTGGGAAAGTGAAAACAAAAGGTAAGCACTTACATTACTAGGTTTATAATAGATTAATAACCTTGAATATATTTTTTTATTATTATTTTAAACACTTAAGGTTGTCTCATGTCTGTTAGTTTTTCCATGTACTAATATCAGGTGATCTGTTCCCATGAAACAAACAGAACCATTATGATGAGATTTGCACACAGTATGTTTAATCCAGTGTTTAAGTCTTCTGTGTCTGCCACATTCTTCCAGAGCCATCCACATGCGTAGATGATGGGTTTTATAAGCTGGAAAGTGTCTCAATGCCTGAGATTCCCTTGTCTTCATGGACAGATGCAGATGCTGAGACTCACTGGAGCTACTTGGTGAGCCCAGGCAGAATTCAGCAGTAACACTGTGTTTCCTGAGGAGGCACCGCCAGGTTCACATATGGAGCCTGCTCAGCATGTCACAAACCGAGTCACTTAGGGTTTGAAATGGTGATGGTGTCATCACTACCTGCTAGAGAAGAATTAAAAAGACACATGTAGGTCAAAAATGGTTTACAAGTCGCTCCACATGGCCACTGCCTTCTCTGAGACAGGAAGAACAGGTGCGGAGCTTTCCCCGTGCTCACTCCAGATGCACACACAGGCAGGATCCATGCTGGGTGCAGCTGGGAAGCAGGAGCATCTGCTGGCACAAGGACAAGCAAACCAGATAGTGGCTGATGGAAAAGAGGGGTGAGGCATCTTGCTACCGCGGTGCAGGGATGGGGATCCCCTTCCTGGACAGATGTTTGAAGGTGTGCAGGGGGCCAGGAGGAGCAGCTGTTTGCCCCACACAGGCAGGTAGGTGCCTGTGTTTCTGTGAACAGGAGAAGGATCAGGCATCCTTGTGGGAATGGAGGGGAGAAGCAGCGCTGGCAGGGAGGTGAGGCAGAGGCTGCTCTGCAGGCAGCAGTAGGAAGGAGTCCCAGGGGCACACTCGGCACCAGCTGTGAGTTGGACCACCCTGGACCTTATAAACTGTGGGTTTACTGAACTGTGCAACCTCCGTCCTGAAGAGTCTGAGCTCTTCATTAAACCTCAGCTTAACCAATCTGGCCCCAGCTGAGCCTTACATAACCTCTTGGAGACAGGCTTGTGTGATGAAGAAAATTTGGCAGAGTCTCAGAGGTATCAGATAAACCTGAAAGTACTTTAAATTTGTAACTTAAGAAGGCTCTTCTTTCTGGTCTCTTGGTTAGAAAAAATAATGTATAAAGAAAATTTCATTTGGTTTTTTCTTTTTTTCCTTTGTGAACACTCAGATTTCATTCCACACCACTTTATCTTCCCTTTAATGAAACTTTTCGTCAGACATACAAATTGGATAATGTCAGACCTCCCTTTAAAAACTGAAATAAATGAGTGAGCCTTTGCTAGTGAGCAAACCTATTCAATCAGCTTCTGTGTAGAAGCAGTTTTCAACATTAGGAACTGGATACCTCCCATTAGCATGACTTAGTGCAGCTGTGAAATGCTGCCAAACTTATGTAATACAATTATTATGTGGCGGCATCACATAAAATAAACCAGGGCTGCCACTGTAAGCTCTCATTTGTAACAATTCTGGTTTTAAAAGCTGATGAAGAACATCAGGCGATTCTGTGGTAAAAGGTAGATCTGGGAAAGCTCAAAGAGTCCCATGAGGATAAATAAAAAATTGCAGTACAAGACATCTTATCAAATTTACAGCCTGTCGCATTTCTGTGTTGGTTCTTGCTTTCCTAGAGAAAAATGGCAAAACATTCTTTTCTCTGCAATTAAATAAACATGAATTCTCAATATCTGCATGTCAGAAAACATGCTGCAGAAACTTATTGTAGTACCTTGATGACTAATCTGATTAAAACAATGTACAAAATCTTGTTGATTTAAATAAGATAAACTTTCTATTAGTCTAATCCTCTGTGCAAGGAGGAAAAAAAAAAGAGATTATATTTTTTAAATTATGGTGGGGTTTTTTTCTACAAAAGCCAGAAGTCCAGAGACTGCATGTGTAAACAGATGATTCAGAACAAACTCACCTGATTTTGGCTTTAAAAAAAGATACATGAATCCAGCCAGGACTTCAGAAGTTATGTTTAAGACTACGAAATTGTGTTAATCCACAAGATCTTTACAATGCAGGTTATTCCAAAGGCATTGACTCAGCTATGCAATGCTAACATTTAAAGATATGAATTTATTTCCCCCACAGTAAAGTAATAACAAAAGGTATACTCCTTTCCCACGTGTTAGCTCATTTAAGGTTTTATGCTTTGTGGCCATATTTTGGAAGCATTGCTTAGGGCAGACCCCTGCTGCTGCAAACAAATCTTCATCTGTAACTATGTGGAGTTTTAGCAGCTTTTTCCTCCTTTCATTATTTTCTAAGTCTTTCCTTGTAGACCTTGTGTCTTTCACCATTCGCTTAACTACCAAATATCACTTGAAAAGACAGATGAACTAATAAAAATTTCCTTCAGTGTGGGTTTTTTTGGCCAAGTCACAATACTTATCTTTTTTTTTTGCTTTTGCGTTTCTTCATTTTTATGATCCCTACTAAATAACACTGCTAGCTAGAGAATGGATCGTTTAATTCTGTAATTTTATCACTCGTTATTAAGGTATTTAGAGCATTACTCTTTCAAGACAGCATTTTCTCTCACTGAAACCTTTCACTCCTTTACTGGAGAAGTTCTTCACAGTACACTGTTTTCAGTACCCTCGTGTATTAAGAGGTAGAGATGTGAGGAACAGTCATCTTGTGCTGAAGTGTCACATCCTGAAACTTAATATTTTGCTCTTTTTCTACTCCCACTGCAGGATGAGCAGGATCACTTGGCTGTTAAGCCTTGCAAATTCTTACATGACCCACTTAATTTTCAGGACACAATACAGGGATCTCCAGGGGTCAAAACCTGGGTAGCTCCTTTGTTAGGCCCAGATTGTTTCTGGAGCACTGCTACATTCTTCCTAAAAAGACAGCGCAACTTTCAGCTGAGAAGCAAAGGTGCTGGCTGTGGAGTTCTTCCTGCGGTCAGCTTGTCAGAAAGGCTCTTTGTGCAAACCCTTATGATTGAGCAGATGTGAGCTCGTGGTTTGCTGCCAGGTCCTTTTCCACCACCCCCTGAGGCTGTAGAGTCCTGCCAGTCAACTTTTGCCACTTACAGACCACTGTGTGAGTCGCTTTAACTCGCTAAACAACGGGAACAGGATGTGGATTGATTTCTGCTGCGTTAGTGAACTCCAAGGAATGAAGCACAGCCACCTGGGCAGGGGCAGGGATTGTTTAATGGATAGGTGAAAGAAAAAACTGGAGTTGAAGCAAGCTCACATCAGCTCGGGATCTTTCACAATTGTTTGTGAAAGAATTTAGGTACTAATTTTCTCCTTAATCGGCTCAAAAAAAAAAAAAACCGAACCAAAACCACACACCTCCCCACTCCCTCCCTCCCCCCTTGCCAAAAAAAGCCTCAAAAAAAAACCCTACCAAAAACCCCAAGATGACAAAAAACCCCTACAGTGAGGATTTTGGGCTTTAATTCTCTGCAAGGACCCTTGAAGCACAAACTCTGTTATGCATTTAGGCAGAATTAAAACAAGATGCAGAAAAAGGGAGGCTTACCACGGAGTTATATTTGCTGTTTCATCACCATCACCTGGTTGCACTTATTTTCCCATTTGAAGTCCATACTGTATGAGTTCCTTAAAGGTCAATTATTATGATCATTTCTCTATTTTAATTAGCTTTGGTTTACACATTTGCATTTTTGTGAAATTTCACTATAATTATTTCCTGCAATCTGGCAACTTCTCACCATCCCAGCTGCACAGTTGCTGAAGAGTCAAACTTGACAGGAAACCTGGCAGTTAATTTTGTCTATAGGGTGTCCTAAGTTGCCATAGAGATGGTGAGAGTTCTGGCCCTTAATATTTAACTGAAAAACCCCAGGAAAATGTTATGAGCACAAGGAACTGTGTTGTTCCAATGATCCCTAAAAGCTGGAATGATCCCACGGGCCAAGGGCAGCTGGGTGCATCTTAGAATTTGTTGGGAAACACTGGTAGAAGGTGTTGACTCACAAGTTTTGATGGCCTCAGTTTCTGGTAATTGTAAGAGTGGTGAAAAATCAGCTGGCCCTCAGACATGAGACTTCTCCAGCCATAGAGAAAATGTGATGCAGTTAAATCTCAGGAGAAACACATTTTAGAAACCCTTGTTGGTTTACTGGAATAAACCTCTGAAATTCTGAACCACAGAAGTTTGATCAGAAGATACAGTAATTGGTACTCCTTTTTTAGGCTACTTTTTTATTACTTTCCAAACTTTGATTCACAAAACACATTTCTGGTCATACGCATTGCACTGGGTTTGTGATCATCAAAATAAAATAGTGGGGGCCTATGTTGCACATATGCTGCAGTTGAAGGAAGATCAAAATTGTAACTGAATACTGAGAATTTGGACCCTCAGGACAACTTTGTCACAGAGTTTTGAAAAAAGACACATTTTTGAAAAAATATGTAGTCTACATATACTCTGCTTGCTGACTGTTTGGAGTTAAATTTGGTTACAGAAAATGTATCTGTTTAAATACTTGCTAGTGATAAGGGAAAATCTATGGTATTTATAAGGTTATACTTGACTTAAAATTTGTTTTGGCAAACAACGCAGGAAGGGGATCAGTTTTCAAACTGCTCTCCAAGGTGACAAGCTGGGGGACATTCTTCACCCTAGCAATCTCTTGCTTCACATCCGTGGACACAATTTAAAAAATTTAGATTAATGGTGTACCATAAATCTCTGACAGACCACACCACGGACCAAGCTACACCTGCGATGTTTCCATTTGCTCTCAGGCTGTTTGGTTATCTAAGTAAACTTTGGAAAATGCACCTGATTTCTCTCATTCCCATGTCTAGCATTTCTGAAATGGTGAATTTAATGCACATTTACTACTTGGGAGACCTCCTAGACTCTAATGCTTTATAACAGCTGTGGACTCAACCTTGAGAAATTTTATTTTAAACTACAAGTTTGGTGTAATAATCACACATAGACAAATACAAATAATTGGCAGAAATCAATAGGCCAAACACTGTTTTTTTCATGTGAGTCTTCCAGCCCAAAACGCACACTTTGAAATTAATGCATTTATTATGAATTTACTGCTTGTTCCATGGGTAGTCTGATGCAAAGATTTAGGATTGGGATTTGTTAGGGTTTATAGGTTGTATCGCTTGCCATACAATGAAGTTTAGGTATCACTTCATAAGCATTCGGAGTGAAAAATCAGAACAGGTATATCAAGCCTCTACATATTTAAAATTAAAGGTATCTGTAAATACTCTAAATAACTAGACTGAGAAGGAAGCAATGGCATAACTACAGCAGAAAGAATGGTATCCACAACTAATTCTTTAAATAACTGCAGAAACTTTTTTCATGTCTACCGAGTCTGTAGCCACTTTAGCTAATACAGATTTTTTTTTTATTGTTAGGATAATTTAAGAGCATAAAATAGATATTTATCTGTGCAACAAAAGAAATATCAGACTTGCTACCTCATCCTTTTGTAATACATACTAAATTGCTTGTGCAAATGTTTTCATACAATACTATCAGAAACCAAAATAAGAAAAATTGAATTCTAGATCAATATAAATTGTATTTGCAAGATATGATTTAACAGATCAGAAATGCAGTTAAAACAGTGTTATGGAACAATGATAAATCCAGGAGGACAAAACCCAGTCTCCATTAAATGGTGAAGTGCTACATGAGATAGATAAAGATTTGGAAGTTAAAATCGTGTATCAATAACTAAACAGGCCTTGGACCTGTCAATGTTTGGGTAGAAGAGCTCTAAGAAAAGCCAATTTGCTGCAGGAAATTTGAGTCACTGACCCTCCGAGACATCACTGGAACAAAGTTGCACCACTGTGTTAGGGAGCATGCCATGGAGCTGTGATTTGTCAGCATTCACAGATGTTATTGAAAATACTATTGATTTGTGTGCTGGGTTTATTCTTTCTTCAGCAGCCAAGTGTGTTAATTCTGGTTTCCTGCATAATTTCAAACAGCTAGTTACATTGAAGGCTATATAGAATAAAAGATGTGACTCATTTTATCCTGAAATATTGACTTTTTTCTGCCTTGTTTCAAAACTGTTATTGCAAAGTCAGATCAAGTTAGGCAAACTGATCTTATCACTCCTTTAAGAAAACTTTTTCTTACCTTTTCTGCACAAGGAAGAGCCAAGATGTTCTAAAGCCACAGTGGTTTCTTTTTATAAAAACAAAATATATTATTTTAAAACCTAGCATTCTCATCATTTGGAATTAGAAGCTGGATAGAGAGATAGACTGGCCTTCATCAGAAGCTTGCTTTACCTGTAAAAGGCTTCTCAAACTTGTTGCATCTTTAGGAAATCACTGCGCATTCTTGGCAGGGATTTGTTAAATGTTATAACAGTTAGATATTCCCAAAAGTGACCATCTACACTGGCACTGCTCCTGCTGGGGATAAGAATGACTTTGGATGGCCTTCTAAGACACTGCAGTCATACCTGGTGCAGCAGATGCCTGAAATCTGAGAGCCTGTTCTGGTGCTCCCAGTGACATCCTGGTAAGGACTCAGGGGGGATGCAGAAGGAAACTTCCCAGATCCAAATACAGGGAAGATAAAGTTGAGCAGTAGGATGAGAGGAAGGATCCCGGGGTCAAACAGGGAGAGACAGTGCTGGGAATCGAAGTACTGTGTGGAAAGGACTGTGGTTCTTAGGGAGCAATTGGAGAAGGGTGTGGGCCTCCAAGGTTACTGATGGTGGGACAAAGCCTGAGACACGAGGACGGTGAGATGTAATAAAGGTCCCGAAGGGAAAGTCTGGGACTGGAGGCTACAAAGAGCGTGGGGAAGGGGAGAGCAAGAGATAAAGTGAATGAGAAAGCAGAGATAGAAACTGCGTATGCCTTATGAAACAAGCTTATTGTGTGACCTCGAGGTCAGGTAACCTCCACACACTGAATCAGTTCCTGCAGCCTTAATGAACTCGATACTGGAGGGGAGACCAGAAGCACCAAATCTAATCTTAGCCTCTTTGTTTCTGAGCCTGGCACTCTAATCCCGTTGGGATATCTGCACCATCATTTAGACGGATCTGCCTTTCTTCCCGTAGGACTTCCTCTCGGAGGCTGACCTACCTCTTTCCTGGCTTTCAATGATTCATCCTCCCCAGAATTTTTCTACTTTTTGTCCATCAATCTCCCAGCACACTTGGCTCCAAGTCAGATGTTCCATCTCACAGCCTTTACACTCATTCTCTTTATTTGTGAAAAAACACTGACACTAGCACAGGCAATGCTTGTATATCCATACAACTCCTGGTGACTTTATATTCAAACCAGTCTATTTTGCTGTGGACCACAGAACTCAAAACACACAAAAATCCCCACAACTATCAAAAAATGACCACTAGCAAATGCACCCAAATTCTTGTTGTCTTAAAGACAACACAAAAAATGTTTTTTTAAAGGCAGAAGGAGTAACTATAGTCTACTTAAAGCAACTTCCAGAATTTAAGCATACAACTGCTACTTACTGTGAATTCTTATTCAGGTAACATATTCCCTTTAGAAAGCCAGATAGATGAAACCAACTGATGGAAATTTTATTTTTTTTCTTTTTTTCTTTTTTCATGTCTGAGGAGAAGGAAAAACACACAGAGAAAGAGGCAAAAATTCTAGACAGGTTATGGCTGGTTAGGCAAGATGTACAAATAATACAACACAGAAATGGGAATTCCATTCCTCACTTTTGAGCATAATTGTGAGCAAGACCACTGACTTCTCTACACCTCTTTTCCTCCATCAACATTGTTCTTTCTTCCTTCATTCAGCTGTATGGAGAGCAGAGATGCATTTGGGGGATGTGTTGGGAGGCGTTTGTAAGTAGATAACTTGCACATGACTGAAACAAAGCTCACTCAGCCTGTGGTGCCAACCTCTCCCTGCTTGTATTGCCTGAGATTTGAGAAGGATCTTAACAGCAAACTTTGAAAACATTTACAGCAACTACATGGAAGTGAGTAAAAAAATCACTTCTGATAATCTTGCAGAAGAGGTGAAGACTGATGGCATGGAAAAAAGAAATATGACTGCAGGAGCTACTTTACTTGGCAAATGAGTACCCTTCAATCAAAATGTGTTTCATTCTGTCTCACCAAATGTCAGATAACAGACTGAGAAGTACAAGTTAAGCCTAGGGAATGGAGCAGTTTGCCTCGGAAAACAGTGACTTTGAAAGGAATTTAGGGGTCACAGTAGATATATGACTCCGAAAGACTATTTGCAGAGCTGTGAGAAAAGGGTTAATGCCATCCATGGGTGTATAAACACAGGAGGAGAGGGAGGTGAGCTTACCTCTGGGTGGTTGTTATTGCAATGCTCTGTGCTGCTCTGGTCTCCGTATTTTTAAAGGATGTTGGCGAGGGTGTTAAAAAGAGCCATAAAAAGTATTTAATGGCTGGAGTTGTAATGACTTACAGTGAGAAATTTAAAGCACTCATTTTGTTAAGCTTATAAAAAGAAAGATTGAAAGGTGATTTTATAATGGTTTATAACCATATGCATAGGGAAAAAAACACCAGGGAACAAAGGATTCTTTAATCTACTGGAGGAAAAAAAGAAATGTAGAAGGAATTGATGACTGAAAACTGAAACTGAAAATAAAAAAATACTATATACATTTTTAGCTGGAAAGGTAAAAATTAATGAAAATTAGCAGTGAAAATGGTGAATACTCTACCTCCTGCTGATTTTATATCAAGACTGGAATTTCCTTCAGAAGCTGGCAGTAACTGAAGAAAATATTTTTAATTATGTTAATGTAAGGAGAAAAATAGAAAAAAAAAATAGGGTCCTCATCAACTTCCAGTATTTTAGTTTGTTGGATTTCTTTTAAATCAGCTTAGTAGCTTGCTTGAACCTCAGGATCACTGGCCTCTGGTGAATAGACAATGCTGAGGGTTAACATCCAAATCAAGTGGCTACAGACTCGAGTCTGTAGCCACTTTAGCTCTGCAGAATAAACTGGGTAAGACAAAGATTTGTTCAGAACTGGGCATCAGCAAAATCTTGTCACCACATTTATAGAACTTGTCATGAGATATGCAGCAAATATCTCCCTCCTCAAAATTTAGTTTAGAGGAATTTGACCCCAGCTGTCCAAAAAGCAAGTGGCAAAATGGTATTTAGACTGAGCATTCCCTTATGGAGTTCATGAAGTTAAAGGACACTGAACTAAAATGGCAGGGGAAAAATTCATAAAAGAAAACTCCTTAATATTTGAAAATAATTCCATTGGCACTTTGGTCTGAGTTTGAATTTTACTTGCTAGTTTGCTAATTTTCACGTTTCCCTTTCTGCTTCCTTTCTCCCGCATTTTTCTGGGTATTTTTCTATGTCCTACACAAGGAAAGCAGGCTGGAATAGGTCCCTGACAGAGTCTGCTCTTGTTACAGCTCCTGTTCCCCAGGCTGTCTGTGCTGACTGACTGCACCTCACCTTGCTTTTGAGACTGCAGGAGACCCTGGTCCTTGTTATTCTCCTTTAAGAGTGAGCAAATAATTCGTAATGAATAGCTGATTGGGTTAATTTCACTCCCTCCTCCCTGTTTGTGAGTTATTTATGATTCTCATAAATACACGTGTTGAATAGTCCCTATTAACAATCCCGGCCTGCACCTCATTTCAGAGCACTTCACTGCCAGGCTTCGATGTGTGACATTTGAGCTGTGTTATCTGGTTTGAAGTAAGGATTTCTAGTATCCCTTTCCATCAGTTGACTGAATTCCTGGGGTTCGCTTTTCTTACAGCTTAGGATAGTCTGTCAAAGGAAAGCAAGACTCCTCCTGTCACACACACTGTGATCTCTGACAACTATCATCACCTTTCCCTGTCCTAGGTGTATACTGGAGACAACACTTTCCAACTCAGCTTTCAAGCAGGTATTTTTGTTATAATGCTCTGTTTATAAGCAGTGTGTTAAATGAAGCCTTTTCTGCTCTAGAAAATGATACCAGATTTTTGTTTGGGTTTTTTTTCCTTCAGTCTGAGTTCCTCCATATATTCCTGATGTTTCCTTGGATCTCCAGGCCCTTTTTCACCTGGCACCAGAGGAGGTGCTGCCTCCTTGCCTATTTCTTTACTGTAGTCACAATGGCTTTGCAGTGCAGGAAAACAGGGGCAGACTCTAAACAAATTACGTGAAATCATGCCCATAACATATTCCTCCAACAAGGAACAGAATATCTCAGTGGTTTCTGAACCTTGGGCCAGATTTTACCATGTGAGTGACTGTGCAGTGCATTTATAGTGACCGTAGTGTCACTGCTCATGGACCACTGAAACTCAGGGCACCTGAGAGCCCGAGGAACCAGAGCTGTAATACCTCCTCTGATGAAACTGGTAAATAGACAACCACCGTATTTCTTCCCTGTTCTTCAGCCTGCAAGGAAAATGTGGGCCTGGCAAAAAAGCACAGGAAGAGGATTTATTCTCATGGGTTTGTCCTTCAGATTCATTGCAGTAATCATATGGTCCATTCTTGCCACAATTTATGCTTTGTATGATGGTTTCTGTCCTATACTTCCTGTTTTTATTCTTAAACATCACCTGCTAACTATGGTGGTGGAAGGGGAGGGAAGACAAATATGTGTCAGACTCAAGGTGATACATGGGGGTTGTATAGAGGTGGAAAAGAACAAGGAAATTAATTGCTTATTCATTGGTTCTAAACATCAAGGTAATAAGGACAAAGAACTGGAAATTCTCCTTGTAGAGAGGTGATCTGTTCTAACTTGCTGTGCTGAAAGCCAGTGAGAACATTTGTATGGTTGTAATGTGGAAAAAAAAAAACCAAAAATTTTGGCCACAATGTTTTCAGGAAGGACAAGGCAGAGAGAATTTTCTTTGCTAAAAACCATTGCTAGTTCTCATTCAGAACTGGAGGGGCAGGAACATACATAAATCAGTGCACAGTCTAGCAAGGTGAGGGGTGGCTGCTTGTTACAGATGAAAATTAAACTAGCAAAGAAAATGAGCTACAGCTTCAGCAGTTGTGTGAACAGAACCAAGTGATGTTACAAATTAAACTGCAGTGGGATGAATAATTATTTCAGATCATTTAAGATAGTTTCCTTTAATAAAACTGCTGCGTTAAGATTAACTAGCCTCCTGTTCATCATGACCATGGACAAAGGTGAATTGATCCTCACACTGAAATTACAGTATTTGCCTGAAACCTGTCCAGTTCTAGCCTGATAACATTCAATAAACGTGAACAGAGGCCTTATTTTTTAACTTTCATACTTAAATTTGACAACTGAATTATCCAAACCTTAAGAATGTTATATGTAAGGACTGGGAGGAAAAAGAAAGATGAAAACCTCAACAAATGAAAGTAAGGAATAGCTATTTGCCAGTAGTTAGAAAGTAGCTTCTCTGCAAAGGTATGGGCCTACCCCAGAGAACTCTTGTATTTAAATGACAATTTAATCATTTGTTGTTCTTCATATATTTATGAAAGGTACTGGTTGCAGAATGAGTCATAAGTTACAAGGACCTTTTTACTAAAGTAGTTTAGTTTCCATCACTTTTTATACCAACTTTTAACTTCCTTCTGATAACTCAGACAATAATTTGCATATTATTATATTAATAAACAGAGTTCTTACATTATTGTTGCTATCCTCTCTGGAGCTTTTCTGTATTAACAAGTATTTTGGACCACGGTAGATATTGCTGGGCTGTTTCCAGTGAAGAGAAAATCTACTGAAATGGACAGTCTCTCTAAATGTACTGTCTGAGCACATTCAGTAGAGTCACGTGAGATTTTACCTGCTAATGCAACCTAGGCCTAATATAAATGTGGTGAATAACTTTTGGAGGATTCTCTCATTTGTTACCTCTATCTCTTTGTTGATTGCAGGAGTCAGCCTAGTCAAACTGACTTAAAACTAGGTGCCTGAAAGATGTTTTTGACAATTCCCCCCCCCAAATAAATAATTGCAATAAAAACAATTTTAACACATTATTAAAGTCCTAGTATGAAGCATTTAAAGTCTAGAAAGTAATAATACAAAATTCTGGTGAAAATTTATGGTATTTTGACATAAATTATATGACACAGTCTAAATTGCTTGGTCATATTTTCCTTTTTCCTCTGTGAGTCCTGTTTGTTGCAGCATTCATATAATCAGCAATTATTCAATATCTCTTTTATCGTTATTGCCCAGTACATGTCTCTAGGATTTACTTTCTGTTGTCTGACAAATCCTTCTCTGAAATCAGAAATATTAATTGCCCTGTGTAGTTTTTCTGATATGATCTTTAGTTTAGCATCTGGGTACTTCATAAACCATACCACAACACATCTTTACAGCTGAAAATAGGACCAGAATTCAGAGGTTAAGAATAAAAGTATTCTCTAATTTTAGAATAGCCAAATTATGCCTTATTCTTTGGGTGGTATTGTATTATCTACAAAATCAGTTGTACCACACACAGATATGCCTGAGCCCTCTCAGTACTATCAGTGGTGCTTATATCTCTGCTCTGTCACCTCCCAGGAGTAATCTCTCCGTGTCAGATTTAGGTCAGTTTAATGCTACTGAGAAATAGTTGCACTCACGCTGCTCAGAAAATGAAGTCATATGCAAATGAATAGGAATCAGATTGCAGTGAAAGTCTTCAGACAAAATTTATTAGTCTCTGGCACATCAATCAATGGCTGTGCATAAAAGATACGTATCAGACTGAACCTTTCATAAAGCATGAAATTTACAGTACCTATAACATCCTTATGCATAAACTTAAATGTGAATTGTGAATGTTTGCAATTATCTAGGAAATAGCCTGCTCTTATAATTATTAAAGCAAATGTATAAACCCTGCACGAGAGAAAACACTGTTTTACTGCTATTAAGAGACAATTTAATGTATGAAATCACATTAGCATGCTAAAAAGATGGCTTTCAATCATTCACATGAACATTACAAGCCCGTTGTATGAAACTTCAAAAAGAGGGTGGGTGATATTTCAGGATAAGCCTTAATGAGTACATTACTTGCACGTTGCAAGGAGAGCAAATAGCTATGTGCTGTCCTGAGAAACCACCGACTGTACAAACTTCCTTCGTATATCAAGGAGTGAAGCTACTTCTATAAAGCTGACACAAAAGTTTTGTTTGACAAATAATGCAGATTTCCAAATCTAATTACTTAATATTGCTTAGGTGTTCCTCTCCCACTTCGGGAGCTGGGAGTCCGGGAAGAAAGGGAGGGGAAGGAGTTTTGTTCCTGGGGCCTCTCACACATTCTGCAACAGAATGAGAGATGACTTAGACTCCCAGCTTCCTCTGCCTGGGAAAGCTAAAACCAGTGGCCAGACTGGTACCCAAACACTGGATACCTGGAGGGGAGAGTGCAAACACGTGGAGTGCAGACCTGCCTGAAAATGTCTGGGTTTATGTGCCTGTCTTTCTTCAGACGCCTCTCCCACAACCACAGTCATCTTCCTCAGTTTTATCAAGAAGAATTCATCCTCTCTTTGAGGGTCAATACTTCAAAATTTTCAGCCACTTCATCCCCAAAGAGAAGTTTAGACAACTTCCTAGAGCTATTAGCTCTTTCCATGTGCCCTCCTGCCATATAGCTCCATGGCTATTCCAGTTGGTACAATAGCTACAGTTTTTACCACAGCTCTAAGGCTGATGTCTGCTTTTTGGAAATGTACTTCCAAGTCCAGAAATAACAACAGCAGGAAAAACTACTTCCAATAGCATAGACCTGATCCTGAATTTTGAGGATTGGCTGGCTGTTTGCATATTTTCACTAGAATGTTGCTTCTGTGAAAGTGACACATTTTCTTGGTTCAAGAGAGCCTGCATCAAATTCATAGGAAGGTATCCAGAAGGTAAATGTAGAAAACCAGAGACGTCCTATAATTGAACATATTTCATATTGTCTTTTCTGTAAATACTTTGCCTTTTTCATTATGGATTATTTAATGTCTGTCAGAAGTCAAGAGCCAGTTGTGCTGTAGCTGTATTTCTGACTGCCTGATAAATATGAAATCCATTTTAATTTATGAGAGGACAGGTAAGCGTGAGACCTTGATATAGAAGATACATGAATGACCAAGGTCAAAACCAGTAATAGACTTTTGTGTTTAGAGCTTAAATAATAACTCATAATCAGTAGAGATAGGAGAGGAAATGGAGGTCAAATACTGGTAGAAAGACTGAAGCAGCAAGAGCAGATGTTATTCAAACTGACAAAGTAAATATTATTTCAGTGAATGGTATTCACCTTTTTTTCTTCCCAGTTCCCATTTGTGATATGCAATAAAATGTTACCAGTCTGAACTAGAACTGCTTATCTGTTAAGAATAGTGAGGGAAAGGTGTTCATTTAAGACTCATACAGACACAGCCTGAGAGGGAAATCTCATTTGTGTAGACAGGTTCCACCACTGAAAAATAACACCCAAGCTCAGTTTTCATTGTTGCATAAACATGGATAGATTTCAACTTCTATTTTCTATTTGAATTATCATTTATATCTCCACCCATTAAAAAAAAATTATTTCCAAACAATTAAAAACAAACTCTGTCTTTCTGTGCTGGGGGCTTCTACAGTTTCATATTCTCTGAACTTTGATAAGTCTCTATTTGAAAGAAATTTTTATTAGGAGGGAACTCCAGAGACTATCTACCTCTGATATTTTCTAGTGGTGTGAGATGGTATAGTTTAAATTCAGTTATGTTCATGAAAGAAGAGGTGCATGTCTTATCAAAGAAAATAGAATTAAGAGTATTTTTAAAAATTGTTTTCTTGAAACATACATTAAATAAAGAGATTCAAATTTGTAGGAAGCCATTCTCAATCTGGTTGATGTCTATATCAAGATGGACATTTATGAACCATGGCATAAGACAAGATCTCAGGAGAAAGACAAAGCCTCAAGCCAAAGTCTAAGTGTAATAGGCTATGAAAAGACCAAGGTGGAGCAACATAGAGCAAAATCTATCTTTAGTGAGGAAAAAATCTGGAAAGATAAAGGATTTCTGAGGTGTTGGCTGAGTTGCAGACAGATATGCAGAAGGACGGAGTGGTGCTTGAAGTGGTGCTCTGTTATTCAGAGTAGGGGCAAGAGAAGAGTATGAACAAAAGTAGATTTATTACACTCACCTGGACACATTCCATAGGGACTGCAAATATTGGAAGAGCACTGAAAAATGTGGAACAAAAACCAAGAAAATTATAAGAACAGAGAATAGAGCAGTAGGGCTCACTAACCATCTGTGTGTCATCCAGCAGCATGGCTTATATTCCCATTCAGAATGTGCTCAACAAAATATTTATAAAGGGATCTTGGTCATTTATGCTTAAATAGCATAGGAAGAGAGAAAGATTTAGAATTGATATAATGTCAAAAACTTCTTCCTGGTATATTGCCTCATGCATTTTGGTTGAGATCTATTGCAAACATTAGCATCAAACACATAAATTGTATGTGGTAAGTTCCAACAATAGAAAGAAAAGTCATGCTGCCTTATGGATGGCAGCCTACTCTCTTCAGATTCTTGGTCACATAATGCAAAAAAAAAACCCAAAAGCAACACATTACTGACCTGAATTACAATGAAAATAATCTCTTCACTATGCAACTCTATCTACAAGAAACATAGGATCTTTTAACCAAAGATCAGAATAAGGAAATCAGTCAATCAAATATTAACTGAGGAGAAGGATGTGAGTTATTTTGCCTGCACTCAGTGTTTTAAAAGCAGGTACAAACTGTATATCACCAATATGGAAGCCTGATGTAATTGAATTTAACAGTCTTTTTCTTGTATCCAACATGCTGACAAGGTAAGACAAAAATCTGACCCAAATTTATTAGAATTAATAAAGTAATATCCTTCTTTGAGCTTAGAATATGGAGTGCATTGTGGACCAGTGTGACTTCTGGCACCACTCTACTGCTGATACCCTTTTAAATACGGAAAATCAGAGAACAATAAAACTTGGACAAAAAGAAGCCCAGAGTAGACAAGCACAGAACACCAATCCAATAAGCTGTGGCAGGACAGCTGACATCAAAAGGAAAGGCTTTGCTTCATTTTGATGTCATCAGCTCTCCAAGCTGTCCTGGAGTTTATGAAAAGCAGCTTGTATAATCAGTGAATATACACTGATTAGTAACGGATTCAAGTGTGCAGAAATGTGTAGGCTACCAACTGTACCCATCAAAAATTAATGATAAGATGTACAGAAGTGCACAAAATTATTTGAGTGATGACTTGTGTGGAGAAGGGAATCATGATGATGTTTGAAATGCACGTGTTCTTTCTCTTGACTGCTTTCCAAATTATCCAAAACATCTTCAGGATACTTGCCAGCAGAAAAGTATTGTGCTATTTTTGACAGGCATATTTAAACAAAAAGTTTCTCTCCTAAATCACAGAAGTTTGGAAGGCTAAGGTATAATACAGAGTGGAGACCATCATCAATAAAAACATCACAATCTGTACACTCACTGAAGTTAGATCAAAAGAGAATAATAGAATAATTCAGTCAGATTCAGAACTCACTGCTCCACCACTTGAGGCAAGGTCATCTTCAATAAATAATTAATTACATTTTTGGAGACAAGGGCTTCCTAAGATAACTCTGTACTCAATGACAAGAAAAAGAGTGTGAGTGCAAAAGAGAGAGAGGGTCCTCCTTTCAGTCAAAATAGGGTTTGCTTTTATTTATTCCCACCTGTCCCTAGAAGGTCTTTTGCAAATTAGAGTTTAGTCTCTTAATAACTAAAACTAACCTTTGTGAATATTTCCTCATCTCCCTAATATGCTGAGGATTTCAGAAAAAATTAGTTTTCTAACTATTATTTGTTCTCAACTCTTAACAAAAACAAAGAAGCAAACTAAAAATCACAGAAAACCTTATTCTGAACTATTTTTTTTAAATATAATAATTTCATGACTAATTTCATGCCCCCAAGCTCCAAATTGGAGAATATTCTAATATTTAAGTAAAGACAATGAAAGGAAGTTTGTGGCCTCCTTAATTTTTTGTAAGACTGCACTATACAGTCGGTGTACCAGGTTCCAGAGAAGATATGTCAAGTGAGGAAAACAAATTAGTATGGATATTACAGGCTAAGATGCTGATGACAGGTACAGTTAAAGCATTTCCAGTGGGATTTATGGTAGCAGTAGGCCAGAAGCTGTAAAAATTCTTACAGGATACTAATGGAAATCACACAGCTGGTTCCTTCCAAACAGAGAAACTCAGAAAACATAACCTTAAGAGCGGATTCAATTACTACTTTTAAGATATCTCTTATTGCTGTGCATTTTTCACATCCCTGGACAACAATATTAATGTTGTTCCCCCCGAGCCACACTTAGTGGAGCACCATTAACCTTCTTGTACCCTAGGAATCTGATCCCTGGCTCCCTGGCAGAGAGCAGAGCACACGTACATGCACGTGTACACACAGACACTGTTCACAGACACACACACTCTTACAAGACCGTTCAAACAATGTGGGCAAAGTTTAAATTTTTTAGCAGAGGCAGGCATTGTACTCAGATGGCAGCCAATAGATCTAATGCTGCTATCAAGTACACAAAGCGCATTTAATAAATCTTCAGTTTTCAAATTAATTTCAGGCAGCGCTGCACACTCTTGCATCTACCACTCTCTTATGTACCTGGGTTTTAATTGTTTCTTTCTTTGACATAATGAATGCCAGAAAGTAACCCTGAAGCACTCATTTTGTATCATAAATCACAGTATCTTTTTAAAAGGGAAAGATAATTACAACAAAATAGCAGTTCAAAACTGCTTGGAATTTACTTCTTACCTTTGACAAATAGCAGAGAAAATAATTGCCTAAAGACAATGTACAACATGGATTTAAATGACTTGTTATGCACACATAGTGTATTCTGTGAAAACAACCTTCTTTCCAAAAAAAAAAACCAAAAGCAACAAAAAACCCTCACCAAACACGAGAACTCTTCAAGCTCTTGACAAATTAATTTGTTGAGGGCAAAACACTGCACATTTGTTATCCCCTTTCTATTTCTTAAAAGCCTGTGTGTCACATCTCTTCTACCCTCTGTATATATATCTGTGCTGCAGTTTATTTTAAAGAATGCTTCATTTTTTTCAGTCTGCTTTCTTATTGCTGCTCTTATTTTTCACAAGGGTTGTCTCTCCTTGGCTTTTTTCCTCTGTAGCTCTTTTAGTTTTGATGAAGATGCGACAAGATGCCGTGGTTATATGAACCACTGTGTTCTGATACTCTTTTGTTTGTTTACTCTCTTTCTGGTGTGGAATCTGTCTTTACAGATTCTGCTGCTTCTGCTGAAAGCTGTTTGAGGTCATATAAAGTTAAACTCGAATATACAATGATGTCTTGATGTCTTACAATTGCTGTCCCAGACAATGCAATATTATTTGAATCACATAATAGCCATCAGATGGTACAAGACTTCCCTTTATGAACAGCCAAGAAGTGTTGTCTTGGTCTTATTTTAAAGGAATATGAGGGAAACAGAGGCAAAGTTATCACTGTCCAAGATTTCTAGCTTGAAAATAGTTCAGGTTTGTCTGTATAAATAGTTGCTACTTTTGTAATTACTTCTGCTGTTATTTTTAGACAGCTATGAAGACATACCCTGCATTACATAGGGGTGTTGTTTTGCCTTTCCTCTGCTGTTCTTCATCCCCAGTCCTTTCTCTTCACCTTTCAGATCCCACGTACAGTGCCTGAAGCCTGTTTCTCTAGGCTAGCAGCTCCATTAAATTCACTGAGGTTTGCATCTTCAAGGAGTCTGGGCAAACACTCTGCTTTACAGGGCCAAGGTTTATGAGAAAAAGTTGTTCAGTGGCTCTTCAAGAGCTAGCAGACTGTGGCTGTTACTTAATCGAAGGTCTGCAGATGCTACTGAAGTAGAAAGGACATGAAGGATGGAAAGGGCATACACACAGTAGGTAAGAAGGTCCACCTGCTACTTCCCTGAAGTGGGACATGGTCTGAGGGATCTGAACATAACTGTTCTCTTCCAAATGTTCTCTTTGCTTTCTTCCCCACAATAAACCTCTCCTTGACCTCTTTTGTGGATTTGATCCTTAGATGCAACCAACTTCATTCATGCACATACCAAGCTACCCAAACCTTCTTCCTCTTCCACCCTTCTGTACAGTGAATTTCCCATGGCAGATCCACCATACTCAGGAAAGAATACTCAAACTGCAAAATAAAGAACATACAGTATTCTTTAGCATGTCAAGGTTTCACAAAATACTCTCATCAGAGATTTATTTAATTGTAGTATTTTATTTTTCATACAGGAAAAATATATGTGCCAAATAATAAGACAAGAGGCCATGGGCAGAAACGGATGCACGGGAAGTTCCACCTGAACATGGGGAAGAGCTTCTTTACTGTGCAGTGACCGAGCACTGGAACAGATCACCCAGAGAGGGTGTGGAGTCTCCCTCACTGGAGACATTCCAGAACCATCTGGATGCAATCCTGTGCCATGTGCTCTGGGATGACTCTGCCTGACCAGGGAGGTGGGACACGATGACCAATTGTTCTCCCTTCCATCCTGACCCATTCTGTGATTCTGAGATAGCAACACAATAAAATACCTCTAAGAATTACACTTAGGTTTATGACTTATTAACCTAGTAGATTTACTCAATGAATTTACAACTGGTCTATAAATTCTCACAAACCGTTGAGTAACTATGAATTTAATAGCAATTACAAAATTATCTCTTAAAATGCACACTATTATTCCTTTTAAACTTTACACGTGGTATTAAAAAATTATTGCCCCTTCAAATTAGGAAATAAAGACATTTTGAACTTATTATTATAAGATCTACCCAAAGTAAATTTTGATTATGCAAAATTTATCTGGTTAGAGCAACAGAAAATCAGAAATTTCAGTTTCTGCTAAACAGTTTGGTGCTATGAAGAAAAGCATCAAGCTAGGCTTCATTTCCTGGATTGAAAATTGCAGGGGCAGGAATGTGCTACCACAGGCATCAGTGAGAGAAGGAACTAAATTTTTTTCTTTGGAGCTCATTGGACAAAAGGAAAGGAAAAGAAAAAAAAAACAGGGAACCCCATAGGCAAATAAATAAAATTGGGTAATGGAGATGAGGATTGGTTTGAAGCCAAATGTTCACTGGAAGAGAACGCAGAGGGCAGGAAGGTAAGCTGATTAACCACCTAGGGGCAGTATTAAACAAAATAAATGTTGCAAAGACAATGATTGAAAAATCCAGGAAGGGCAGAAGAACCAAACTTCAAAACCCAACTGGCAATCCTTTTTCTGTTGAAGGTTTCATTAAATTCTTTTGAGTATGTCCTAACATAGTAATGCTCTCAACATCCTACTGTTTTCTCAATGCACAGAAATTGAGCTTCTGTTTATTAAAAAAACCAAAAAATGCTTCATTGTCAGTATGCTCACAAGAGAAGAGTGTTTCACTTACAGCGAAACACAGTTGAAATAAAGCCCATTTTAAAGACTTGGGTTCTTTTAACAAAACAGCAACAATCAAACAGAAGTGACAACAATGAGAATACTAAAGTCACAATGGAAATGAGAGCTTCCAAATAATCTGCAAATGTTGAAAGCAAAATTTATGTCCTTGGACATGGTACTACAAAATTCATCATTGCTGAGGCATTATTTTGGTGACATTTTGTAGCACAGCTTTTCATTAACAGGATGTTTCTTTTCCTTTGCCTATTTATTAGTTGTGTGGTTTGGCAGCAACTATTGTAAAAAAGTTCTCCAGAACAAAGTATCACATATTTTCTATTTTTTGTTTTTTAAATATTAGAAGCAAACATAAATGAGGGTCTTTCTCCTTAGCTGTACAACTAATATTCAGAATAAGAAATTAACTGACATATCAATGGCCCCTCTTGGACTGGGTCCCAGGGAACCCCTCTCCAGCACTGGCCAGTTTCTGAGGCTGAAAGCTCAGAAACAGAATGACTTGCCTTAGACAAAGCTTCCTCCAGTTTTGTGTTTTATGCCTGGAAGCACAGGAAGGTTTTATTTCCCTTCAAAAAAAAAAAGCCAAGTCAAACCAAACCAACCAAACCAAACCAAAAAAAAAAAAAAAAACCCACAAAGCAAATACATGTCACAGGATGCCTTTGTGACCGCTCTCAAAAACACCATAAAATATCTAATTTTGTCTCACAAAGCTCTCTGGACTTACTGTCATCACAACAACACATTTTGACAGATACTTTGATCAGTGTAAATGTGTCACTCTTCTAATAATTATGTTTGTGGAAACAATTTTTCGAAATCAAGTTAGGTGACAAATTATAATTGCGTAGTAAGGAGTGGACATTAACCAAATAAAAAAACAAAGGATCCAAACATGTCTGAACTGCACATGGAGTTTAATTTCTGCACCTGAATCTAAATACTAACTCCACTTCTACAAAGGACTGAAGAAAAATTCAAAGTGAATATACTCAGACCTTGGAGGTCAAATTTGAAATTCATGCATATAGGATTTAAACTGTGGTTCCTACAAGGTTAAGTGAAAACACTGCAAGTGACTTTCAGGCAGGCATTGCTTTGTTAAGCATTGCTGCAGTGATTTCAGCAACAATAACAGAGAGAACATTCATGCTTGGCTGAAAACGTTTTAAGATTTACATGAATGATGTGCAAAAATGGTTGAGAAGAGAAACACTTGAACCGAACATATCTAGATCCTCATCTCCTGAGAATAGACAGTCACGTTTGGGTTATGCCTGAATGATACTGAAAGGAGTATTCTGTAGAAGGTCCCCTCCCTCTCATATTGCAGAATGTTCTTCGGCATTCCAAAGTGTTAGTGTTACCTTCTCAGTCTCAAGTAGGTTAGGCATGTGTTTTTAACATACTGTTTGCATTTGAAGTATTTTTAACACATATACAAGCGTAGGATTACATCAATAACCATGTTACATAAAATAGAGGCCACACACCTTGATACAGCTTTGGCTAAGTAGTTCTGACAGGCAACAAAACAGCAGGATAACCATCCAGAGTGGCATAAAAAGTACAGCTTTCTAGAAGAACAAATAGCAATATGAATTATTCCGCAGCCAGAAAATATCTCATATATATATTTTTGTTTGCCTTATTTATCTTTATCTGAACACTACCTGAAATACCTGGCTCTTGAGTTTATGCTGATTGTTTCCAGCTGGCAAACCATTCCCATGCAAAACAAACAAAAAATTTTGTTTCATCATAAGTTTATATACCATAGCCAACAAATTGCTGCCCAGTCAATGTCACCTATTTCCTCCTAATTATGAAATGCCAATAAGGCTGTCATTCTCCCCTAAAATCTGCTAGACCAAAAGCCAAATTTACTATTCAAAGGATCCTTAACAAAACCACTTTTTCTTAATCAATTGATTTCAAAACAAATTTCTCTATCACATTCCAGGCAACCCATTCTGACCCCAAATAAAATGTTAAGTTCTGTCCCCAGTATTCAGTAATTCTCAGCCAGTTCAGTCTGTCGGTTCTCCCAGCCCCCCATCCCTCCTCACACAATTATATCCAAGGCCTCCTGTTCCCAAAGGAGTCAGCATCCAAAACTCCCACCTATGAAAACTTTTCTCATGTAAATAGTTTTATGCAGCAAGATAAAACTAGGATACTGAGCATCAAGAAGGAAGTGGAACTGCAGCTAACTCTAAAAATACATATACTCGCAAACAACATAAGATTTAAACAGCATTTAGCTTCTTAAAAGCATGGCAAAATTCATCAGCTAGAAGAAACAGGTCTCTATTAACTACCAGACAGTGTAAAAGAAACTTTTCAGACCTACACATAAATGACAGAAAGGCTGCTATCTTGGAGGAAATAAAACCACAGACTTCCTACTGTTTAAGAACAAAGTATGACAATCATGAGCAGTAGAGAAAATGTCACTGAAGTTCTATGTGGGAAAAGCTCTAAGTGTGTATCAATCAAGACAATATCAGGGGGAAAATGGCTTCAAACCACCAGTGGCTAAAACCGACAAGGTACACTTAGAAACAAATGCTCACCTTGAAAATCTAATGCAGAAAGAAAAAAGTTTAAATAATCAGTTTGCATGCCTAGTGATTCCCAGAAAGCTTTTCAGCCCATCCTGTGTGAAAGTGTATGCTGCGGTATAGCTATGGCTCTTGCTGTCAGCGTGCATTCTCATGGAAATTTCTCACTGAATCACTCAGTGGGCACATTTACATGGCAAAAAGCTGCAGAAAAATCTCCCAAAGCCAGGGGAAAGTTATACTGCCAAAACTGTTAAGCCCTAAGTGGGTTTCCAAATAAAATTCAGTTGCTCTATTGGGTGCCACTTGAATGAGTCAACAATAAACTAAGACGCTAGTTAAAAAAAGGCTTTTTAATATGGAAAAGTATCTTTCAGCTTCTGAAACAGCAATTCCCTTGGGAATAAACTGAAAGGTGAGACTTGTGAAAGGCTTTGTCCAGTTTCAGCCCAGTGCCTTTCATATATTTAGAGATGCATTCTACTGTTGCTGCATATCAAGTTTGCGGCTTTAGTGTCTTTTTCATCAGTTGCACAGAGCAAAAGAAACATTTCTTTGGACTTTAGACAGCTTTTTAACATTTTCCGTATTGTGAGTAACCTTCTAACATACAGGCCCATTCATGGACCACTCTCACTCCCTCTCGTGTTAACCTCATCTCACGCCTTTTCCCTCAGAAATTTATCTGTTTGAGTACATGAAAAGTTCACAGAAAATAAGTTTAAAATGAACTTCCTTCAGTGAAGGCTTTTTGTGGAGGTTGCAATTAATTTCATATAGTAATGAGTCTTTGGAGGCTCACTGCTTTTTCAGAATCATCTTCATCACTGGTTTTGATCTGTAATACTTTATGTAAGGTTAAAAGACTTTTTTTTTCCTAAGAGCCAAACATCTAGGGTCTCTGGTTAAAATATTACTGATGGTGACTTTATAAAACCAAAAAAAACCCAAAAAACCAATCGTGGTAAGAAACAGTACGTACAATAATGAATGCTAGACGACACTGGAGTTGAAAATACATGCTGGGATAAATTCTTCTGTAAAAATACCAGTAAAATACCAGATATGAATCGTGAATCTTAAGGAATGCACTTGTGTTAGCTCATCAAAATATTCCAGAATATGATTTCAACGTTATTAAACAGTTGTTAAATAATTGGCCTTCCTACCCTTTACCTCTAACAGATACGCTATGTAAGAATATTTTCTCTTTGGTAACTTGAATAGTAAGAGTATTTAATCTTAACAAGAACTCCCAGCAGCTGAACAACTGAACGACATGAACAACTTCCTTGGTCTGCTGAAGTTCACCCCTAAAGACCACAAACACAGACTTCCACAGAGAATTTGCCCATGTGACTCTGTGCTTCTGATGCCTTAGGTTTTAACTTTTATATTTCTCAAGTTCTGGATCGCTTAGAGTGTAACTCTGAATTTCCTTGTAGCTCATTAGCTGCTCTCCTAGGCCAGATAGACACAACAAAGCTTCTCTGAGCTTGCTATTCAAGGACACTCAGACTGTCCCAGGCCCAAAGGTGTAAACTAGGACCACAAGAGAGGTGGAGAAGTTGAAGAAATTACATCATTAGCTAAAGTTTTAATTGGTGAATTTATGCTCATATGCAAATGGACCAAACCTATAAAAATGTGAAAAACTCGTGACTTGTCGTCCATCTTGGGGTCCATTCTGGAAATAGCCTCTGGCTCCCCAGGGTGTACCTTTGAAGGCCCTTAATATAAATACCTACCTTTATTCCCTTACTCTTTGTCTAGTCTCTGTTTTTTAGGTAGCCACTTCAAGGCATCACTTCTCTTTGTGGTATTTCATGTGCACCGTGACATTATTTCAAATGTGTTAACCAGGCTGCCTACTTGTCATGTTTTACTAAGTTAGTGAGGCTGTAATTGGAGGGATGGCTCCTAAGAGATTCAAGATGTGGCCACATTTGAAGCCTAGTCTGGTGTTTGAGAAGGGGGCAATATTTGCGATGAATGCACATTTCAACCTCCCACAACATGGTAAGAGCCAAAATCTCTAATTTCCTATTAAATGAAAATGTTCGTATGCAGTATTACCCTATTTTATACTTAAATATATATATATAAATGTTTATTTATGACCTTTTCTTTCCATACAGGAAAGAATATTTTACATCAGTTACAGCTGTGCAACTGGCTTTACATTCTGCCTAATATTCCATTTGATTACAACTTGGTTCTTTATAATCCTTTGTTTTCTGTTTAAATGTTTTGTTGCTATTTAAATTTTCCATATACAGAACAAGAAGTCTGGCTAACAACAGCAAGAATTAACATATACCAAATATATGAATAGAGCTGTATACATCATCCTTTCAAGCACAAATAAAATCCACTGCCAAATCTTCTTGATACTCACAGAAAGAGTTGGAAAAAAAAAACCATCCATGTGCCATGAAAGGAATTTCTCATGTTGATTATTTCCCAGTCAAACAGGATAGATGGATAATAGCACTGAAAACAGGGAGTGAAAAAGGGACTAAGTTTTAAATAGCATAAATGATAGCAGCAGAGAGACAAGGTAGCTTTAATCAGTCAGCCAGCACTAGGCAATTTTAAAACCTGGCAGCTTGCAGTGGTTTTCTTAGCTTGTGGTATTTGAAGGACATTGATATACACATCAAACAGAATTTAGGACATGCATTGTGGAGGTGCCAGTTGAAGCTTTATGTGCAAGCTGAAGTTGGAATTCAATCCTTTTATCATACACAGGACATACAAAATCTCTCCTACCAACTTTCCACTCATTTTGAATGAAGAACAATTTTTGTTGGAAGGCTTACAGGTAAACGTGTTCATTAAAATCTATTCTTTAAACCAAAAATTGTCACGTACTCTACACCAAAGATTTAGCATGGCTCAAATTACTGAGCAAGCTTGCAATGCTTCTGTTGTTTTATTATTCATAAAATTTAACATTAAAAATAAAAAAATGCCAAATTTCTTAAAGTGGCCCTATTAAAAACCACAAAAAAACCCCAACCCCTTTTCCAGAGGTGGAAGGCATGAACAAATATAAATTCCCAAATCTTGTCTTTTGTGTTCTTGTCTGCTTTAACCTTCCCATTGCTTTCACCATGTTCTTTCCACTCTGCAAGAATGTGCATGTTTGAGCACACATATGCCCAAACCCTCTGCTCTTAGTGGTCACATTACCTCACTGGAAAATATTTCAACCCAAATCCTTCTGTCTGCCTGCAGTGTGACCCTTGCTGAAACAATAATTTTTTGCTGTCATTTTTAATAGCTAATCAGCCAATCGGCAGGAGTGGTTGCATAATCCGTTCTCCAGGAGAGTATCACAAAGGCTATCTCCCAGTGGTCTAAGGAAAACAGCAAAATTGCCTGGCCTTCTAAAGGATCCTCTTGAAAACAAGTTGGTAACATCACTTGTATTGTTGAAAATGGAAGACGACAACCATTTTGAAAGATATTTCTTTGTGTACAATCTGTAAAACATCATTTTCCTGAAAACTACTGCTTAGGGGATGACAGGGAAAGACTTAATGCATGTGTTCAGGTGGCTTTGTTGTCCCATTTTCGCATGCTTATGAAGAAATAAGATATTTCTCCTTGCATGGGAATTGCAGGATATCTTCCTGAAGGGATACATGCTGATGAGAAACAAATAGAAGTCCCTGAAAATGAAGAGAGTCTCCAGCCTGAGCAGCTATTTACCGAATCTGCAAACTGCACTCTTAAATCATCCCATGCAGTCTTTATAGAAAAGCTGTGGTACACCAAAAATTATAAATTAAACCCAGTTGCTTCACATTTTATGTATTTTGCATTTGAAATATCAGGAAATATTTTTAATTTGTTTTTAATACTATCTGAGGGGAAAGAGTTGGTAAAAAATTTAATGCAGCACACTTTAAGAAGAAAGGTAAGAATGATTTGGAAACAGACTTATAATGAATGCTTTAGAGATGAAAGATAATTACTTCTAGCTATGTTCTGAATGCTTCACCTGCCATGAAAGGGAACAATAAACCTCTGGCAAATGTGCTTGGGAAGATGTGACTAAGCAGAAGGGTTTGCCTCTAGAAATAAATTTAGGATGTTGCAGTGCTTTGAAGATAAGAAATCCCATCATAGTTGCAGGTACAGTTGATCCCTGGGGGGGGACTTGCAGCCCAAGATGTGGAGGGGGAGATGTGGAGATGTGTCTGGTGCCAAGGTGTGTAGAGAGAGTGGAGGCTGGTCCCGCTGGTACCAGGCTCTGGGACGGAATTCCCCTCCACAGGCAGAGACCAGCAATCTCCTGCAAGGGCAACTGGCAGCCAACACCCACTTCTAGGCAAATGCACTACAAATTCCAGCATACTAAAAGTCTTTTTTTCAATATATTTAATGAGTCCTCCATGACTCTTTTAAGCAGCCACAGGATTTCAGTCAGGACTGCAGAGCAGTGGTTTTAAATGTATGTAAAACTTCACTCCTTTTCCCAGGGGGGCAGCTGCTGCCCTCGCGGTCAACAGGAGCCACAGGTGCTTCAACAACAAATGCAAAGCTGTAGTCTTTGGAAAAGGAGGTATAAATGTCTGAGTTTATTTCTGGCCTTTACCTTAGGCAACTGTTTCTGTCGATGTTTGTACCACCATGCAGTATTAAACTGGTGAAAAGCTAAGGAATCCTTTGGAGGGAAGGCACGATACAATTGTTAGAATTATTATCTTTGTTCCCCAAATGTGAGAGGAGAGGAGAGGAGAGGAGAGGAGAGGAGAGGCGCGGAACAGGGAAATTCAATC